>JBAMCG010000068.1:10665000-11002500 GCA_037075325.1 Drosophila mayaguana | reverse complement strand
GGCTGAGGAACTAAAATTTATAGTAGTTTTAGCCATAGTTAATCTTCATACCAATTTCAAATTAATAGAAAAACTGAATTTGTTTACTTATACTATTTATTTCTTCTAAACGCTCTTAAAAAAAAGCTAAGGGCTCAAAATGTAACATTCTTGAACGTGTGATATGTAGGTATAAAATGAACATATCTCTTGCAACAGTTCTATATTTCACACTGCTTAAATCGTATTTCATTTTCATAGTTCATATTTCAACATCCATTCATGTTAGTTCTCTTAGTTCCCCAGTTTTTTAAGCTTTATTTGGCAAAAATATTCTAGAGTCAAATTAACAGGGTATTACGTCAGTTCTACCTTTCCATTAACAGTTATTTTTTTCTATTTTTGCTTCACATTTTTTGTGCAGCGTCATGACTGTGTTTCAGTCCGCGCAGCAGTCAATCTGTCAGTCACGCAGTCTGTTAGCCATAATGAAGGCAACGCGATGCTGAAATTCCAGCCAGTTTTATTCCACAGTTGTTGTTTTTGTTGCTGTTGCTGTTGTTGTCGCTGTCGCTGTTGTTGCTGATGTTGCTGTGTTGCATGAATGCGTTTATGATAAGTTGATGTGGCAGCCGATTTTTTGTGTTGCAGCGTCAGCAAAAAAAAAAAAACAAAAAAATAAATAAAAATGTTTTCCAATTGAAACCTAAAATGCCGTCTAAAATATAAAAATAACTCTCGACTCCCTTTGGCCCTTTTGCATCTACTCTTCCTCCTGCTTCAACTAATCGCTAGCAATAAATGTCGCAAAATGTAAAAAATATGCTAAAAATAAAGCTGGGAAACATTCAACTTACCCCACTCAGCGTTTTCACATTGTGCAGTGCGTCCTGAGCTTTCAGTGCGGCGCGACGCGTATAAAATGTCACAAAGCAGCAGCCTGCAAAAGAAAGAAAGAGATGGGGAGAGTGAGTGAGAGAGCAAAATATTGAGATTAGCATAAGGGTTAAATTGGAGTTTATTTTCAACAACGTCAGAAAAAGGTGGCGAAGAAATTATGAAAATTATTATTAGCTGGCAGGCAAAATAGCAGCAAGCGAACAGGAAGCAGCTGAAGGAGATCGGTGAGTGGTGCGGGGGACAGAGGGCAGAGGGCGGGTGGCACAAATGTGGCAACATGGCAGCACTAAATTAAACATTATGACCAAAGCCTCGACGCTCGCCTTGCCACCGCTCGCTCAGCAACAAATCTGTCGCGGTGGAACTGCTGGGTTAGGAGCGTGTATGAGTGGGGATGGGGGTGGGTGGTCTGGGGGAAGTGTTTTAGGTGTTGAAGTTTATGTGGGGTTCGTTCCGGATTGCAAGCATATTTGAGCAGCCATGCGATACCTACTAAGCCAAGCCACAATTTGTAGCGGCAACAAACGCAACAATTAAAATATTTTTGGGGTTACGAAATATATGTATTTTGTTATTGGCCCTAAAAATTAATGTATTATTAAATTCATACTAATGCACACATTTGCACTTTAATTTAAAAAGCATTTTTAAATAAATTTCCTTTTATTAAGGGGACTTGGAAAGCGGTAATATAATTAATATATTATTATAATTTGTTCATATATTTAGTTTATTAAGGTAAGTTTCAAAACACTAAAGCATTTTATAAACATTTTATATTTTGTTAAATTTAATAAGGAATATTTTAAAAGCAGACAAAAAATGGTAATCAATTATTTAAAGACCCCATTTCCATTGCGTATTTATATGAAACATGCACTATTCAGCTATAATCGAGAGTCAGTTAAAAATATGCGAGGTTCTCAGGATTTGTGGTCTCGTATGACCAGTTTTGTTTTTCTTCATTTTTTCTCTTTGCAATTCCCACCAAAATCTGTGGCCCAAACTATAGAAAAGTAAAATAAAACCCTAAGCGTCAGTTGAATTTCATTTCCGGCTCACGCTCTCGCACACATGCACATATTCCATTTAACGTGGCTTGTTTTCCAGCCCCTCCCATAGCAGCCAACCTCCCAGCCAGCCCCTTTGTAATGGAGTCCATTTGAAATTCTGGCCGTTGGATTCTGGGATTTTGGCCTGGCCGCCAAACTGTGAGTGGAAAACTTAATATGGCAATAGTTGCATAATGCAATTACCGGCCATATCGACTCGACGTTCGGCTTTACCCAAGCGTAATGCGCTGCGGTGGACATGGCTCGCATAGCCCTAGCCCTCTCTCTCTCTTTCTCTTTCTATTTGCGTGTGGGTGGGTATTTGTCGCAGCACACATTCACACACACACACACACACCTGCACCAATACTTGGGTAATTCAATCTGTCGCAGTTTTTCTGCCGTCGCCGTCGTTGTCCTCGTTGTCGTCGCACACGCGGTCGTTTTTCAGAATTTTTCACATATTTGCAAATATTTTCATTTCTCGTTTTGCGTTTTTTATATCCGGTGCAGGTTTAGAGAATGAGAAACAGAGAGATCCAGAGCAAATGCCGACGCCAACGGCGCCGCAACGGATGTGTGAGAATTGTGTGTGTTTTTTTTTATTATTAACTGCACTGAAAGTTTAAAGCTTTTAAAGTATGTGTAATACAAACGCAAATTTCGTATTGCAGCGATCTATTAAGTTGATGTATGAAAGCTTTTAAAACCGCTTTACTAGTGGCTGAAAAGCACTGTCGTGCTCTGTCATTAGTGGCGATCTCGCACAAAACTGCTTTGAAGCTTTATAAAACTTCCGACTTGATAATATGTACATGTAGGTATGTATATACCTATGTATGTCAGTGAATCAAAGCGCAGCTTATATAGCAAAAAGCTTTAAAATCTCTTAAATAATCAATTATGGGGCTTTCAATGATTTAGGGTTTTAATACACATACATTTTTTTTTATATAAAAATTAAATACTATGAAAGCTTTGTTATATTGTATTATCCGCCTTACAATATATGTAGACTTATTTGTTAACACGAATTTTATTTTGTACCTAACCAGTTTATTCAAGTCTGATAGTTCTAATAATTAAAGATTCGTTTCTTTTCATCTCATTCAAGTCCAAATTAAAGCTTAAAAGCTCACTTGGCGATTAAATTGCGAGAAAAGCAACAAAACTAATTAAAACTAAACTTACTCAAATAAACGCTTGGTATTTTTCTTGCTTTTAATCTTCTAAGTTTTCTGTGCTGAATCAAACACATATCACATTTCACTTAGCTCCAAACGAAATGAAATCAAAGGCAACAGAAAAGTGGAGAGGTAGAAGATAAGGAGAGAGACGAGCAATGTAACTTGTGCAATCGCAGATTAAATATCACTTAAAATTAAACTAGCGTTAAATGTAACAAATGAAAGAAAATCGAAACGATTTCCAAATGCAATAAAATATTGTGCAAGCGAAACCAAAGACGAAAACCAATCGCGCGATAACGAAGAAGCAAAGAAGAAGAGAAGACGACCGGCAGGCTAGGCAAGTCAGTTAGAGCAGAGCAGAGAAGAGAAGCGAAATCTCTCAATTCCCATTATGTGCATGTCAACTGCAGTTAGCATCAAAGCGCCAAAACAAGACGCAAGCAGAGCGAAGGAGAGCAGACGACGAAGAAGCAGAAGAGGCAGAGAACAGTTGAGCTTTCGCTTGCTTGAGGGAACAATGCGATAAAGTAACAACAAAACCGGCGGCAGAAGCTGAAAACGACATCCAGTCACGTTTTTGGACAAAAACTTAATCCAGGACAGAGTGTTAAAGGGGGTGAGGAGTGGCGGGCGAAAGGGAAGGGGGCGTGCGTGTGTGTGTGAAAGTGGGTTGGATTGGATTTTAAGATGTGAAATCGAGAGCCGTCGCTGCCGCTTGGCCCAGACACACAACGTGCCAAAGTCCAGAAAAGGGGATATAGCAGGGATATATACATAAAGGATATGCCGGTCGCACACACGTAGACACCGAGAGAGACAGAGACAGAGCGAGACAGAGACTGGGACATGGACAAGCCAACAGGAAACGAATTAATCGAAGTTAAATAAATCAATGTCATTAAACTTTGGTGCAGAGATTTACTAGCAGAGTTGGCATGCTCACTAAACAGAAAGAGAAGGCAACACACACAACCAGCTGCACAATACACAACAACAATAACAACAGCAAAAGGAGTAAAAGCTGCAGCAAACTGCAATCGCAATCGAATTTAGTTTATGGCTCTCCTCTCTATGCTCTATGCTCTACTCTCTTGCTCTCTCCTTTCTCTCACTTTTTATTCTTCTTCACGCAGATAAAGCTCGACGTAGCGAAAGTGACAAACGTTTAGCAATAGTTCAGTGGGCGCCAAAAGTCATGACCAAAAACCACAAAAAGGCTGGAAGGATAAGTAACAGTTTATGGCGTAGGATGAGTAGTCGACTAGCAAATACCCTGTATAGTCATAAATTATATTAAGTGAAAATATCGGAAAAAAATATTATAAACCAATTTTTGTTCCTAAACTATTCATTTTTTTTTAACTTAATTAAATTCTAAACGATTTTGCCTATTCTTGCATACTGTTCCATCAGTGCCCACAGTCCAAGAACTTACAGGGTACCCAAACACAAAACGGATCTTTGAAATTGAAATGCTCTTTGGAAATTAAGTGAAATTTTATGCATTTTTCACGCTCCGCAAGCCGCTAAATAAAAATGTCAAGCACACAAAGTTGGAGAGTATTTGGGGAGAGAGAATTGAGAGGAAGACAGACACAGACAAGGCGGATGAAGTCGGCAGATAAGTAAGTGCGTTCCTTTTTCTATTTTAGGTGACAGCGGACAGCTGGCCAAGCACAGTTAGACGCAAAGCTTGACACTGGCAGCCGCGTGAGTGTGAGTGAGACGGCGAGCTTTACAAAATGAAGTTCTTAAGCACAGTAGGCGGAATAGAAAAAAAGATATGAAATGGCCAAGAAGTAGAGCATATTTTCTCACTGCGGCTGAATTATATTACTTCCTGCTTTTTTGTGTGATTTGGTCAGCATTATGGCCATAAATCATATTTATAGAAAAGGATATTCAAGGACTGAATTTAGAGAGATAATAAAGTCGCTTTAAAGCCAAAAGTGAAGTCGAAAAACTGAAAATGTAAAGAATATAAAGATGAAATAGTTTAAATACATAATTGAATAAAACATATATCACCATTTATATCATTTAATTTTAAATTTGTTCATTCCTAATCATATGAAATATATATCTATCAATTAAAACTCTTCAAAAATACATTAATTAATTACTCTAATTTCCTTTGAGCTTTCTAATTGAGTTAAATTCGCCAAAAATTAAAGTTGAATTTATTTCCAATGTGCATAGTTTGTCATTCATTGACTAATTTATGGCTGACCCTTTTTCAAAACGCCTCTCGACCCCACGAGAAACTTTGCCTAAAAACCCACAAATTTTAAACAAGTTGTGAAGGTAGGCTCAAAGTAGAGAGAGAAAAGCCCATCAAATTAAACGCTTTGGCCAAACAAAGCTGTAAAAGCGCTTTACACCTGAACAAACAGTGGAGAGTAGCACATAGCAGTTAGCCTATCTTTGAGTCCCTCTTGCTCTCTTGCTTTCTCACTCTGCCAATAGCTGCGTTTACCGCAAGCGCTAATAAATTATGAGTGGAGAGCTTAAACCTTTGCACAAACGCACCCTTCGCGTTCGCTATCTCTCTCTAGCGCACAGTGAGTGGAGAGGAACCACAGCATAACCGCAATAACAACACCCGCAAACAACATAGAAAATCCACTCGAAAAAGTAACTGGCCGCTAACGAAATTTAGTGTGAAAGAAAAACAAGTTTTTAGCCAAAAGGCATTAGCCCAGAAATAATAAAAGCGGAGTCCAAACTTTTGCCCAAACGAAAAGGAAATTTCCTTTTTTTTTTGTCAGTTTGTTGTTGTTTTTTTCTTCTTCAGCGGGTGAGGTTATTTACGACTTTCTGGTTCAGAGGTCATCGTCGCGCTTAAAGTGTCATTTCCCATTTTTGGTAGCTGCAGCACGGCCAAGTCCTCTGTGTCCTGGTATTTTGGCGAAGCGTTTCGCCATCAAAATGCAACAGCAAAATCCAAATTTGAAGCCATTGGCAGCAGTGCAGGACTGAGAATGGATGGGGGGGCGGGAGGATGGGGTAGGGGAAGTCCACTGCCCACTTTTTGTCGCAGCACAAAGGACCAAGGTACGAAACTAAAACTGGCCAAAACTAGGTTACAAGTCAGGCTAAATGGAAATGTTGTAGCAGGAAGTTGGAGCCAAAATAAAACTGCACATGAAAAAAAGGAAAGGACTAAACAACGAAACTTCTGCAAGCGGCAAAGAAAGCACAAATACAAATATACCCTAATATAAACTAGCAGAAGGTATATTGACTTCATGACTTAAATTATGAAAGTCATCAAACTAACTAAGCTAAGCTTGCCACGCCTATTTTATGAAATATATAAAAATTACTCCATAATTGGGAATATAAGCTTTACTCTTTCTGATTGTAAGTTTTTAAGCACTTAAGCCGAATTGTATTTACTCCATTTCGAATTTTTGTAAATATTAAAGTCTATGTTAAGTATATTTAATTACACATAGCATATTTTGGCTATAATTTGTCAAACTTCAAATTAAAATCTACAGAGTATTTCAACTTCATTATATCCGTTTCAATTTTCTCTTTGCCTTTTTTTTGGGTCAGCGTATTCCCCCCTCTCTCTACTTTTCTCGGCTAGCATTTGACAGTTGCCTGGCATAAATAATAACTTTCAAATGCAATTTGTGTCGATTTGTGTTTGTGGCATGGCGCGCTTTTAAGCTCAAGTGATAAACAGCAGGACACACACACACACACACACACACAGATACACATATGTAGGCAGGCACTTAGCCGAAAGCTTCTACTTCCATTCACACTCTCAATTCCAGTCGCTCTCGCGCTGTCTCATTGTCATAAATCATCAACACAACGCGCCACTTAAGTGCGTCCTAAAACTGTTTGCGCTTTTACTTTGTCACACACACCCTCACATACACATACACAGACAAGCCCGACAAACACGACAGCCACGCCCATCGATGACAAGCTGACCATGCACACGCCCACATTTCCAGGCAGCGGACGCCTGTCAAATGCAGCCCTAACAAAATGATATAGAGAGCTGGCATGTAATAGAGAGGGAGAGATGGCGAAGATATGATACAAAAGCAAACAAAAAGGACAGTAAGGCGGTGTCTAAATAAACAAATATATATTTATATATAAATAGAAAAAGAAATGAACAAAAAAAATATGACTTGACAAAAGGCTTTCACAATTGGAAGTGCCGCTGTGAATGAGGAGAAGCCGCACTCTAGCGCATCAATAGAAATGTGTTTGGCTGCAGTTGAGAGGCTTTTAAATTGCCTGCAAATGACAAAAGCGACAATAGACAGCAAAGTGAGCAACCGGCCAATCATCAAGAGAGCCAAATCAAACTCTTCAATTTAAGAGCTGCTTTAATACAAAAATATTACACACTGAGTTCTTTTTTCTTCATATCTTTCATCGTTGACTATTCAAAGTTTCCGTCTCAAATGGCAGCTCCAAGGCAAATGGCGAACAAAAAGCAATTTGCTGATGAAATGAAATGGCAAGCGCTTGACATGCAATTAAAATACACGCACACACACACACGCAAAAGCACACAATATGCAAAAGCAATGTAGATTGAGAGAATATCTGATACTTCTGTGTATGTTTGCTTGTGTGCGCTCTCAATGGCCAATTTTATCTTATTTACTTTAAGCAGTTATACGTTCGAAGAGAGAGAGTGTGTGTGTGTGTGTTAGTGTGCGTTAGTTTCAGCGTTTACCGTTAGAGTGTAGGGTATTTAGTGTTTAGTATTTAGACATTATGGTATTACCATGTATTTTGAAACATATTAGGGAAATAATATGATTAATTTTCGAATTTTTTGAATTCGTAACGTATATTAATATAATTATTTCCTCTTTCGCACTTACCTTTGCTTATGCCTGTGGCCTTGTCACGCAGCACATTTATCGAGTGCACTGGGCCATATTCCTCAAACATTTCGCGTAACTGCGCCTCGTCCATCGATTTAGGCACCTGGCCCACAAACATCTTAATGTTATCGGGGTCGGGCTCCTTTTCGCCGTAGGTGACAACGGCTGTGTCTGGATCCAGGCGATAGCATGAGTCGTCGTCCATGCTAACAACAACATTGCGATTAGCGCTGCACGAATTGTTGTTGTTGTTCATCAAGCTACTAGACATGATGTTGTTGTTGTTGCTGCTACTGTTGTTGTTGGTATTGTTGTTGCTATTGCCGTTACCAAATGGGGTGCCTGCTAGCGAGTTATTGCTGCTCACCAAGTTGGAGTTGTTGGTGCTGTTGTTGCTGCTGTTGTTGTTGTTGTTTAGCAGCGAATTGTTATTGTTGCTATGTATAGGACTATTCGGTAGACTATTGGTGGCACTGCTGCTCTTATCGCTCATACCAAATGCACTGTAAAAGACAAAGAGAAAGAGAAGGAGAATGAGAATATGTTGAAAATGAATAAAATTACAGTTATAATAGTTTGCTGTATGTGCGCAGCGCATAAATACGAATTTACAGTTAGATAATTCTCAATTTTAAGATATTTATTTATATTTTATTTTCAACTCCATACTCACTCCATATACAAATCGGTGCTTTTCTCTGAGAAATCAAAAATGATGCGGCGATTGCCCAAAAACGAAGTGCGACTGCTAAACATTGTTTTATTTTTTGTTTTGTAACTTTTTTTATTCAACACTATCGAATCGATTTACAACAAAGAGAATCGTGCACTAGAGGCAAACAGACGCACACGGACAATTGTCAATTGTAAAAAATAAACTTGTTAATTGTAATATTTGGAAAATTGGCTTTTAAAATATTTCCATGTAAACACTGCAAACACTGCGACTACAAAATGCACTAATTAAAATTTGGGCACAAAATTTATCACGCACAGCGTCTTCCCACTTCCTTTATTGACAACCGTCGAAGAGCAAATGAACGATCCAAATCTATGTCAACTGCGAGCGACCACAGTGCAAAGTGGAACAGAAGAAGGGAGTGGTCATATAACTGAAGGAGTAACAGACGAGGAGGAGAGAGTAATAGAAAGGGAGTAGAGCTTTGACGTGCATAGGCGAAAGAAGTAAGAGGAGAGAGCGAGAGCAGATCTCAGGCAAATATGCAAAGGAGTAGAGCTTGGACATTAACATAGCGTGCATAAGCGAAATAAGTAATAGAAGGAGAGAGCGAAAGCAGATCTCAGGCAAATATGAAATGCACGAAGAGAGCACGAGCAAGACATTCATGCGGCACTCGGAGTACTAGGAGAGAGCGCAAGCAGAGCTTAGACTTGTATGTATGCACCGCACGGTCAAAAAGTAAAGACCCACAGATAAAGAAGAGAGCGCGAGCAGAGCTTATGCATAAACGCAGCGCACCGTCATAGTGTAAAGCAAAATGGTAGTTGGAACGGGAACAGAACTTTTAAGCTCTATATGTCTAAATCAATACAGAACGCGTACCGCGAGTAGAGCTAAGACAGCGCAGAAGGTAAGCGATCCTAGCATGTGTGAGGAGTTGGGCTATATGTAACGCCATCCGCTTCCTCTCTCTCTTGACTGGTGCGCCTGATGAGAGGCAATAGAAACAAAAAAGAGACGAAGACATTTACATAACTGTAGTTGCTTATATTTTGGCTGCTATTCGCTGTAAAATTCAAGTGAAAGTAAAATATATTCTAAATTTTACGTTTAATGTGCAACTTTCAATTTAAGCGAGCAAATAACTTAGCTTTCCTAACTACGTTGCAAACTAAACAGCCTTGGACACGCCCAGATATCAATTTAACTGCGCAGGTGCTCGCTAGCCTCTAATATAGCTGCTTTACCTTAATTGACCCATTTGTCGCTGTCTATTTACGAACAGCCGTTAAGCAAATGCCGTTTGTGCTTTGCTCGAGCCGAAAGTTCACTCAACTCCAACTGTTTTTATATTTACTCAAAGCTCTCTACTTAATCGCATTAGCAGCTTAACAGATGACATCTGAACCGGAATGGTCATAATCAAAGTTAAATAAACCATAATCATCATAAAATATCATGTTAGACTTGTAATTAAACACAACAAAAGGCGAACCTCATATACATACATACATATGTATATTGATATCCATATCCATCAAATGTTATAATTACTCCAACTGTTGCTTACTCACTCGCACCCATACCCTTTCCCTCCCTTTCACACTCACGCATTGCAAGTGCACTTTTCTGCCCATTTCATTTTAACTTCTAACTTCCTTACAAGTTTCACTTTTGTGTAGCAAATTCTTTGGCTTTACTGTTGTTGCCCCCACACCCTTGAGTTGCCTTTCTTTGTTGCATTTCGTAATTTGATCTTATTTGTTGTTTTTGCTTTCGCATTTTATGCACAATGAGACAGACTTGGCGAAACTTTCTCGCTCTCTTTCAAGCTGAAACTGTCTCATTTAACCCGCTCTTAGCTTTTGCACTTTTCTTTGTGCTGTATTTAGTAACGGTTTGGCATTGTTCTCTATATTTGAATATGCGGGAGAGGGAGGGGCGCCAACATTAAGAGAGAGCTTGCGCCCATTTGACACAATTATTGCATTTCCTTTGACATGTTTCGCCCCAATAAAACATTAAATTGCAACAATTTTATTAAAACTTTGCAGCAACTTTTCCAACTGCAGCGAAAATAACAAAAACAACTATGCTGCGAGAGAGACTGGAGAGAGAAGCAAAAAAAAAAACGACACAAAGCTTGTTGTGCATTTCTATCAAAGTTCAAACTGCAATTCATCTTCATCATCATCAAGAAAAAGAAAATGAAGAACAAGAGCAACAAGCAACAAAATTGAGATCAAGAGCAGCTAAAACTGTGTGTGTATATGTATGTGTGTGTGCATATACTGAAAGTTTTTAGTTCGACTATCGTTTTATAACAAGACTATCGCATTTATTTCGATACCAGTTACAGTTTACAAGTTTAATACCCTGTAAACAAATGTTATTAAGTGGTAGATCGTTTTCAGTAAACATGGGCAAGAATTGTATGAGAAAAAGAAAATAAATTAAGCACGTAAACTATATTCAAATTTTGTTTTTAATTATAATTTAATTTATTAACTAAAAAATCAATTTTCTTCTTTAGTTTAATATATTAAATTAATAATTAAAATTATTATAATAATATTTACTGGAGTTATCAAATTAAAGTTGATCTTTTTTGAAAAATAAATTAAATATATATAATGAAACTGAAATAATCAATGTTTTTGAATACTAAAAAATACAAATGTTATGTACATGCATTAGTAAAGTAAAGTAACCCTAAGTCTATACTACCCCCAACTGAAACTTTCCGCCTTTAAATTTCGATAACTTGTGCATAGGAAATTTTTAAAAAACTTTTTGTCCGTTGCTCAGTGCACATTTATCTTCATTTGTCTACGCAGCAAAATGGCAAAAAAGAAGAGCAGGGAAAAATATAACTGTAACCCAAAGCTGTCAACAATTTACAGCTCAAATTATCCTGGGAGCCAGCCCAAAGGCCAAGTCAAAAGTTGGCATCCAATTCGGATTTGGGTCTCTGCTTGCGCGCTCTCCCTTTATCTTTCCCTCCCACTTTCTCTTTCTCTCTCTCTTTGGCTCCTTTGCTATTGAGCGCTAATTTGCTTGATTACTCTGGAGACTATAAGAGTGGGATGTGGGCAAAAATTTGAAATCTATTAAAAAAGTTTCAAATTGTATGGGAAATGCGAATTGTGCTATCCGGCATAGAAATCACTTATCACTCGTCGCTCGCCTTCTCCTCCTGTCCTTGCCTTTCTGGCAGACAAAGCAGAACTGAACAAAAGTCGAAGTAAGAGACAACCACTAAAAGGTAGTAATAAAAGTGGAGTAGGTTGTTTGCGTGTAAAAGTAGTAGAAAATTTGTTGCACAACTTTCTTGTCTGTCTGTCCTCTCCTTGTCTCTCCCTCTCTTCTTGTTCATCTTTCATACTTTTTGTTTAGCCAGGAGGTAACTAAAGGCAAATTTGAAGCGTCTGCTACACAAATCAAGTGAAAAACTGGAAGAAACAAAAAAAGTGTAGCAGCTACATTGATGATGCTGCTGCTCTAAAGAACTTGATTCTTCTGATTTTGTTTTGTGTCTGTTTCTACTTATCTTTTTTTGCTCTTTATTATTGCGACGCATGCTTCATAATATCAATTTGTAAGTGAACTTGAAAGCCATGAGCGAAGAGTGTGCGGAAGTAGAAGAGAGAAATTGCAAATCAATGGTGAAATTTGCTTAAAAGCTTTAAGCGTAGGTGAGGTTGTTATAACATTTGTATAAGAGTAAGTTGCTAATCACGCATTTAAGCAATATTAAATTCCTGCTCTTTCGAGATAATATGGAAAGACTAGTACTTTTTTTTATAAGACTAACACTGATTACTTATAAAATGGGTATAAGACTTGAGAGTATTTTGAGTATGCGTCTTTTTAATCCCTCATAAAAGAAATATAAGAGATGTACCCGTTTCATGTCACAGCTTTATTGAGACAATAGCCCAGAGAAACATTTATAAGCACTTTTTCTCATATTTGAGCAAACGCCCGCTCAGTTCATATACCTCTTTGTTACCCTAGTGCAAAGATTATTTACTTTGTCCAATTAGTTCACCTCTAACACTAATGAGGCCCCTCCCTTGCCCAGCGACAATTTACTTTGTCTGCCTTTGCTAAATAAGCTTTCGGTAAGCCGCTTAAACTTTGACCCTAGTCGACTTCGACTGCGGCGACGACGACGATGACAAGGACTTTGATCTCAAGGACCTCTTGAGTAGGCGCAAAAGCGTTTGCCTATAAATTACTCAGCAGCAAGCAGCATTGCGCCGCGCTTATCAAAGATAATTTTAAGCCGCATTTAAAATGATTTCTTTGCCTTCCACTTTTTCCCACTTCTTTTTCTTCTGCAACGAAAATTTACGCTGACTGTGCGTTGTCTGGCAACGCTCTAGCAAAAAGTGCAAGTCGGCAGCGCGGCTGATGGCGCAGTCGGATCTATGGCGAAAAAGGGCGCCAGCCATGTTGACAGGCAGTGAACCCTGAAAACCAGTTCGCCGCCTCCTGCTTCGCCGCCTGTGCTGCGCTTTTTGTCAATGATAAGCTACGTCCTACGGATGAGCTGCAAAAGGGTAACGGCAAAAGAGCGAGAGAGGGAGCGACGAACGAAGAGAGCTGCTCGGACTTTGTGCAAATATTTGATATGGACACAAAATGGAGACCAGCAAAGGGAGTGGAACAGAGAGGGGCAACGGAAAGAGGAAAACGAGGGTCAGCAGCAGCAGCGCAGCTCATTTTTTGGCTGGCAAAGTCAAAGCGAAACAGTGAAACGGGAATTTGGGAATTTTTGGCAAGGATTTAGAGGAGGGAAGGACGGCCAGGGGGGCGAAGGCTTAGGGCATAGACAGTGCTCCAACTTGTGTGTAATTAAGCAAAAATGTAAAATTGTTTGTTGTTTTTGTTGCTGTTGCTGTTGCTGCTGCTGCTGCTGTTGTTGCTGTTGTGTTAATAATTGCTTGTAAATAGATCAAAGTTGGCATTTGTTTGGTTTTCGAGCCAGAGGCGACGGCTGCAGACGACCAGGGGGTGTGGCAAAAGAGCTGAGCTGCCGCTTAGTTGGATTATGTTGACTAATTAGAGGTTGTTTGACATGCTCCATTGACAAAAGTAGTTGAATGTGCGCTCGTTTTATAAAGAGAGAGGGGGAGAGTGGGGGAGTGGGCGACTACTCCAAAGTTATTCGAGTGGAACAGGCGAATGCCATCTCCTTTTTCGTCTGGCATATTACAACATAATTAATTATGGGACATGGACTGCGCTTAGGAGCGGTTTGCAGTGAGGTTCCTCGTTTCACTGCTGCAACATTCCATTGCCTTAAATATATCAAATAGAATGGGATTTTTTTTAGAGAAAAATTAATGTAATTTAAAATTGTAAAAACCTAAAGGCGAACCCTGATAAAAACCAAACTGGGTTTACATTCAGCATAGCGACGCAACCGCAATGAAATGAGAATGAATTAAACACACTTATACACACACACACACACACACACATATATATATACACTCCCACATACATTTCCGCAGTGCAAAGGACACGGACCACCTTTTTGGCTGTCCTGCATGGGGCATTTTGGTCAATGGAGGTTGCCAGACCTACAAAAAACTAACGGCATTTCACATATAGCGCGTGCTGACTGTGTCGCCAAATATTCAAAAAAAAAAAAAAAAAAAAAAAAAAAGTACGGATTCTGAACAAAGATATAAAAAACTATTAAAATTGTACATGGAGAGGGAGTAAAATACCCTTTCTGAAAATATTCACTAATTTAAAAAAAAAAAAAAATAGAACTTAACAAAAAAAAAAAAAAAAAGGCAAATTGAGAACAAATAAAATAAATTAAGCAAAAATATTATTTTATAATAGTTTTCAAATATATACATATATAATCGATTTTATAATAGTTTTAAATAATATAATATTTTTAAATATGTTATATTATTATAATATTATAATAATAGTTTTAAAATAAATGAAGAACTTAAGAATAAAAATTTAAAAAAAAATTGTATAATTTTTTAATTTGTTTTAATGAAAATTTTAAAAAATTTTAAAAAGACTTTTTAAAAATATAGTTTAAAAAACACAAAATTTAATAGAAGTTAAGCAAGAAAAATAAAACAATACTTTAAAAATAAAGATTAATGTAATTTTAAAAGTAAAACTGAAATAAAATTTGACAAAATTATAGAAATTAATAAAGTAATTATAAATATAATAACAAATTTAACAGACAAAAATTAATTAAAAATAGAGATATGAAAAATATTTAAATACAACTTATTTTTAAATTAGATATATTAAACAATATCTAAACCCTAACACATACTCCAGTTACCATAAAAAAACTCCCGCGCTCCCATTTAGGATATTCCCCTAAAAAAAAAAAAAAAAAAAAAATCGGAAAGGGTCGCCAAATAAAGGCCAACAAAAAAATGGAAAAGAATTTTGGTTAAACTTCTTTTGCAAGGACTAAAGAATTTATTGATTCATTTTGGAAAAAACCAACGACAAGGACAATGCCGGAGAGTGTGCACAGGACGTCACTTCGTTTGTGTGTCTGTGTGTGTGTGTGTGTTGCCCTCGGGTGCAAAAAGGAAAAATGATTTGCATGGCTTTTGCAGTTGTGTGCGGAGGCACAGGACCTCCGCCAAAGCCTGCCAGCAGCGCGACTCGGCCCGGCCAGCCAGTGTAAAATTGAATCAAATGATTTTCATATATGCAGACACACACACACATACATATTTATTTCTTTTTTTAATGTGGCTTTTCGGGGCATAAGTCTTTCAACTGGCAGACAAAACAGTAAAAAAATAAAATAACGGCAAAGATATATGCATATAAAGAAAATTATAAATGAAAATTCCAGAGCGTCGGGCATGCATGAGATTCCGGCGACTCGGCAGAATTGTCGCCACTTTTGCGCAAATTGTTGTTTGCCAAGAGAAATTGAAACAATTCACGCCAGGGTTGCCACCCCACTTCATTCACACACACACATACAGTGTGAGTGCTTGTGCGAAAGCTCTTTTACCATTCGATGCAACTGGCGCATACATTTTATTGGTTTGATGATGCGCATTTCGCGTTTAAGGGTTAAGGGAAGCCGAAGGAGATCGGGGGGCTGGCCGAACTGTTAGGGGTAGCACTTTTTGCGCCTTTAAGCCTGTCTCTGCTACTGCCCATTTGCGCCTTTTCATTTTAATGAATTTTACTGCATTTCGTAATACGAATTGACAATTCCATAAGTTCAGTAATTATTTATTGATTGAAGGTCGTCCAGGCGTTGCCAGATGCGAATGTATTTGTGTTATGATATACCTATACGATATTCTCCATATTCGAGTGACCCATCTGGCAACCCTACAAGGTTTTTTTTTGTTTTTTTTTTTAATTAATGAAATATACTTGCATGAGCAGCTTTGTCGCTCGATGTGGCATCATGACTACAAGATCCTAACAAGGTGGCAACACTAATACGAGAAAAGTTTAAGTAGAGCGTATACGCTAGTGATTAAAATACCTTTAAGTAGTCAATATCTATATAGAAATTTATATTATTTCATTCATTCATTCATAGAGAGAGAGCGATAGAATATCTAAAAAATAATCTAAAAATGATTAAAAGGTTCGTTAATATTATTATAATCTCTAAAACATATATACAAATTGTTTCTAATTTTTCAAAAAACTAGAAAATTCTTCAAGTGAAACGCTTAGAGGTTTCCAGGTTTCTTATAGGTCCGTTTTGATTTGTATAATATCTAAAAAATAATCTAAAAATGGTTAAGAGGTTCCTAGGTTTCCTAGAAGTTCCTTAATATTTTTATAATATCTCAAAAATATCTACAAATTGCTTTTCACACGATTTCTATCTGCCTATTCGTTCTAATTTTTCAATAAACTCGAAAATTCTTCAACATTTTCCCCCAATAAATTATCGCCGAATTGCCTTTAGGGGACAACGGCGACGACAGCGTCGTAACGCCATCATAGATTGTTTTTCAATAAATTGATGTCTTGGCCGCGCGCCTTATCATTATCCTGGCCGCTGGCGTTGCACCTGCCACAAACTGTGGCGCCTTAATACGCCAGAAAGGTCGACTGTTGCTCAGTTTTCTCTCTTTTCTGTTTGTGTTTTTGTTTTTGTCTTGGGCAATTAGATACTGAGACCCGGTTTCCCTGCCGGAGGGGCGTGTCCCTAGGGCGTCGTTGCCAAAGGCCCATTATAATGATTATCGTTGCTCGTTTGTGGCTTCTCTGTTTGTGTGTGTGTGTGTGTGTGTGTGTTTGTCACTGTTGTTGTTTGTTATCCTTTTGCTTTCGCAGCTCGTTTGGCCCGTTTGCCGAGTTGACAAAATCATAAAAATGTAGTCGACACAACAAATTATACAAATGTCTCCCGCATGCCAAGCCAAAAGCTGAATTTAAACTGAATTTATAATAGGCTTTCCCTCGCTCACTCCATCTCTGTCCTTCTCTTTCGCTCTTGCAACCTTTTTGTCGCCATTTTTCGTAATGTGCCCCAAGTGATACGAACTGGAGCTGGTAAATGCGAGTCGGTAAATGCTTTAAAATATCATTCAGCCACAGTGGCTTGAGATGCTGTCGCAATTGTGTCTAGCCAAGAATTTTTTATAGGCTTTACGGGAATTAAAAAACAAATTTTTTTAAATGTGTAAAGGTGAGAAAATAATGCCATAAGCTTAAATTTATTATAATGCCCCAAAGATCATGTGAGGGGCGGATTTTTTTTATGGATCTAAGATAATAAAGAAATACCGTTCTATGCGGGCAAAAATAGAATGAGTTAACAAAAGAAATGAGAAAATCTTATACATATGACGTTATCAGATTCTATATAACCAGGAAATTTTCGTATATTTCACGTATATTACTTTTATTCTACCGTACTGCAACCACAATCAAAATACTGTCAACCTTTTACAACACTGCGCCGACACACACAACGTCAGAGTCACACACACTTTTGAGTGAAGCAGACTCAAGAAAAAGCCACGTGGAAGAGACGTTGTCTTAACGCCTCGCTTCAATCGCACACAAAGCGAGACGTGAATCTAAAAAGCAGAGCAACATGAACAACAACAACAACAGTAACATGGTACATGTATTTAGACAAGTTGGCAGCCTCGTCGCGTAGTTTGCCTTTTGAGCATATAAGGAAGAAAAAAAAAAATAAAGTAAAATAAAAAACTCGTAAAAGTCACCCGAAACACACACGAAAGCAAAACTGGCAATAAATATTTAGACAAAATTCGCATGTCAAACACAACACATGAACGAGACGCGAGCGGAGTTGAAGAAAAAAAAAAGGAAACGAAACCAAAGAGAGGAACGCAGCCAAGTCACGTAAATAATTAAACACGTGACATGCGTGGGGCGTCATTTTTATGGGCTGAGCGCGCGCGACTGCAGCGCGAGCGAGAGCGCCAAAAAACAGGCCAAAAACCGTCGCGGCTTTTAGTTGTGTGCAAAGCCAGTCACAGCTGCGCGCAAGCGAGACAGCAGGTCCGAGTCTGCTGCTGTGGTGGTGTAAGTGTGCGAGCTTTGATGTCTGGACGACTTGTCTGTTTGCATAAGTGTGCGTGCGTGCGTGATTTCGCACAGTAGGTGAAGAGCAACGGGTCTTTTTGTTGCTAAAAATAGAATTTTAGTGCGAGAAATTGCACAAGCATAAATTGGCGAGAGTGAAGTGTCTCTCTTTGCAACGGGCAGACTAATTAGAATGTTTTATTGTGGGTAGCAATTTGTTGTTGCGCAAGGCACAGTGTTGCCAGAGCTTGTCAGAAAATAACATGACATTATTTATATACGATGTTATGTGAACATATACGCTACGTTACATTTATTATATTATTTAATAACACATAGCCAAATAATGCTAATTGTGACAGGGTGAATATTGCCCTGTCAAGAGCTGCCAACTTGTCAAGAAGGGCGTTGCCATTTTAACGTTTTTGGAAATTTCATTGAATTTCAATTTATTTAGATGTCAATCACATAAGAGGTATGTGTACATGCAACATTTAGGCAACATTTTAATATTGATGAGAAATTGCTCTTCTAATTGTTTCGATTAATAATTAATACAGAGAAATATGTAAATATTTACGCATATTCAGCGCATTTCATACCCTAACCACAACAAATTTACCAAGTTGCGCCAAAGCACAATTGAAAAGCTCAAAAGTAAACACAAACGCAGCCAAAGCGGTTAAAAGAGGGAGAACGAGAAAGGGGAAGAGAGAGAGAGAGAGAGAGAGAGAGAGAGAACGCAGGCGAATGCCAGGCACACAATTAAAAACACAAGCAAAGTCATTAAAAATTTAAGCAGCTTTTAGGCTTACACACGAGACACGCAGTCTTTCTCCCTCTCATACGCACACACACACACACACTCACTCACATGCTGGTTAAAGCAACAAAATCAAATATAAAAACAAATTTGTCTGAGTCGTTTGCCTTTTCCAGGGTTGCCCTACGCCTGATTAACATGCGTAAACAGACCAACACAAAGTGGTGTTGAGCGTGAGAGGAAGAGAGAGAGAGAGAGAGAGAGAGAGAGAGAGAGAGGGATAGGGCGTAAAGGGACGTAGGGTATTAGCGTGGGTAGTCGACTTGATCAAATTTCATAATTTAAATGAACACGAGCAGAGTAATAAGCAAACAAAACCGACAAAAACAAACGTTACAACATTTTAATTAATTGAGTGTGATAAAATAAAGGCAAAAAATTAAATTCAATATAAAAACACGTTATTAGGTTGGGTTTACTAATACGATTTTGATTCTTGAAGACATTAATATATTTTCAAGCAAGAATAAGAAGAGGGCTAAATATGCAAAAAAAAAAATTGGTATATAATTTAGGAATAAGGAATATTGTTAATGACATACCTATAAGCATGGACTATATTTTCAGATTATTATAAAATTAACGAAACATAGGTTTAATATTGCACCTCTATAATAAAAAAATTCTCCGAAAAAAAGAGATTTGTATGCAATTTCATCGGATTCAACAGAATCGCGCATTTTTATTTGTCTCATTTTTATATCATGAAGCGAGATCTCAAATATATATATAAAAGTATATTTTCATTTCAAATATATATTTTCAAACCAGCAAACACAAACTAATTAAAATCTCTTTTAATTGCAGTACATTTCAGCATTGAAAATATGTCACAAATCAATATAATAAACTTCAAAGTTCAATAAAAAGTTGTGCACAAAGCAAATTTCTGTTTTTTTTTTTTTACCGTTTTGCTATTGACATTTCAGATCTAAAACCTTTTCGACCACTTGACATGTGCTTTGGCACATCCCAAAGCGAAAATTTATTGTTTGGACATGTCAAATGCATATTAAAATTTTGAATATCAAATGATTCGACAAGTCGCCCTCTCTCGACTGTCACTCAACTCAATCTATTTACACGCCCATTTTAATTACAAAAAAAAAAAAAAAAAAAAAAAGGAAATATGAAATAAAAAATAGTAAAAATATTGTTGATGTAAATACATATTTTCACTCGAATTGTTCGAAGAGTGAATGCAATATAAAAACGAGGCAGGACGATGCAGTCGAGTATGGCTGACTGTTTGATACTCGTTAAGGGATAAAATAAGGTGTTTACTTTATTTAAGTATATTTCTTTAGAGCTGCCCAGACTTATGGATCTATCTATATAACAGGGTGCATATGTGAAATGTGAATTAAAAGACAGAGAGAGAGAGAGAGACTGTTGCCATTTCCTATTTACCAGAAAACCAATATACTCTCTTCACTCTCTCCATGCGCATCAAAAATACAATGCATCAAAAATGCAGCGTAAAAAATTGTAGTTTGCAATGCATTTTGTTGTTGTTATTGTTGCTGCTGCTATTGGTCTTAAAATATGCAACGTTTTGCAACACGCAGGACGAAAGCCCATGTCGTCCTGCATCCTGTGACATTATGTGGGCTCAAATGCGATTGACATGCCAAAAACAATAGCAGAGCGCAAATTACCAAAAATATTTTTATTTTATTTTACTTATTTATTTGTATTTTTTTAAATGAAATATTTGTTGATATTTTTTCTTAGAACTTTGCAGCTAATGCATAAAAAAGTGACCCACATTTTGTATTAAATCCACATATTTATATTTTACGTTCGCTTAACCCGCGCGTTTTGCCAAAGTGAAAACCTCTTTGCATGAATAATACACATATTTTTTATTTGCTTTGACACACACACACACACACACACACATACACATTTACATTTATATTTTTATCCCTGTTCTTGCTCACTTTTACATGCGATTTATCAAATTTAATATGGCTTCAATTCTAGCTGACAATTCAATGTGCATAAATTTATGCAACAATCTATGGGCTGCAATGCGATTCGAGTAGCAAATTTGAAGCCATTCTTGTGAATACCCTAGGTAGCCAGTGGTCAGTGGGTTATATGAGCTTATGAAATATATATGTTTCAATACAATGAAAATACAAAACAAAGAGAATACATGAAAATGATATTTAGTATAATCGTTTTACATTTTTTTTTATTATATCTGATTTTATATCGTAAGAAGTCGATGATTTTAGACTACAGTAGTACAATCGACTACAGTAGCAATCGTATCAAAACATCCAAAATTGAAAGCTAAGTAGAATTGTAAATTCTGTCACCTATATCATATTTTAGAGGACATTGTATGTCTATGCCTCCAAGCAGGAGCTTAGTTATATTAAAATATATGAACATATTAAAATATATAAAAATATAAACACAGTTGCTGCCCAGTTTTGCCTTAGTTTACACGGTATCTCTTATTCAGCACTCTCACTCACTTTTCCGTTTTTTACTACAATATTTGGCCGAATTACGTATACGCCAGTTGGGCCGCAGGCTCGGCAAATGGCAAAAACTCGCAACAAGGTGAGCGATAAAAGCTTTCCCACAATATCTGTATGCCACTGCATGCTCTCTCTCTATTTGTGTGTGTGTGTGGGAGTGACACACTTATTGATGTAATAACATGTGCATTAAATATTTATTGTATTGGCAGATGACATGGCACTTTCCTTCTTTTTCATGTATGTATATAAATATATGTATGTGTATGTGTGTGTGTGTGTATAGGACGAAGATACAGGATGGCGAGCAGCAAGTGCCTGGCGCCTCTGAATTGTCAAGATTGGCTTGCTTCGAGTTTGGAATCGAGCGGAGTTCGAATGTGGCAGTGTGTGTGAAAAGCTGTGGGAAACTGTGTCACAGCCAAGCGGAAGCAATTGCCTTGGAATTGTCTATGACAGCACACACACACGCAGCTTCTATCCACACATCCTTTCAGTGGGTAACAAGAGCAATTGAGTGCGCGTGTGTGTGTGTAAGTATGAGAAACTAATACAGAAGCGAAAAGTGATAAAAAAGAGAGAGAGAGAGAGAGAGAGAGAGGGAGAGGAGGTGCAAATTTTAAGCTACGTTTAAGTTTTTAGCAATAAACTAAGTTTCCATGTTGTAGTGAAATAGTAAATATAAATATGAAATTTTTATCAATGGAAAAGCTCAACGGTAACGGCAGTTTTTAACGCTTCAAGCGCTATAACTGTGGCACATTCACTTTGCATATCTTCAATTTTTACTAGTTATATAAATTAATTAATCTCGTGTCTCTAGCTAAAGTAGTTTCGAAATGTTTTCTTTCATACATTCTGATTGAAGGTTGGATATTTTTGTATTTTAAACAACTTTTGATTGTATATCAAAAGTTGTTATATTTGCTGTAGCAATACCTAAGTTTCTAACCTCGATTCTAAACTCACATTTAATATCTTCAAATGAAAATAGAAAAGAAAAACCCTTCGCCTTTGTGTGAGCTGGCTATTAGTTGAAATTCTATATAAAAAAAAAAACGATTCTTCATACAAGTAAGAAGAATCTGTTTACAAGTAAGAAGAATCTTTTTATATAGAATATACTCTTTTGATATGGTGAATGAGTATAAACAGAAATTTCTAGCTTGATTAGAGAGTGGCATAGAGCAGAAAACATTTTCTAATCATTATTCTTTGCAACCAATGATTAATTAAATAGAGCATCAAAGAGAGAAAGATTATATCTTTCTTTCTCTATATATAAAGTGAGGGAGATATTGATATAGACAAAAGTTAAAGCGAATAGATGATTCCTTTCTACTTTTATCACTCCCTCTCCCTTAACACCACATGACTTAAAATCACATCAAGTCTATATAATAGTGTTTCTATAAGCTATCTCCGTCTGCTCAATCATAACACAATCAATTAGATTTCGTTCAACTTACCTAAATATATCATACCAGCGCACATGAAAAGAGAAGAAAAGCAATGGAAAATGCATTAGTTAAATTTGTGGAACAGAAGCTGCACAATACGAGACAGAAATGTGCAGGGAAACATTTAAACAAAAATACAAAAACAATTTAGATTTGCGAGTCATGCTAAAGTAATTTACAGCTCATGTTTTAGGGGTAGCTGAAAATGCAGTTTCGACTTGCATAACTCGAGCAATTTCTGTGTAATTAGACTTGCACTTAAATGGTCAACAAGGAGCAACGGATGGTTGGCTAAGGACTCGCTGGCAAAGGCAGCAGCAGCTGCTGGCAGATTAAAGAGTAGAGAAGCGAGAGGGGTAGGGGTAGCGGGAGGGAGAGGAGGATATAACTAGCGCTGCCCAACATAAAAAGTACGACAGAACCGCAAATAAAATGGCTGCTAAATTGGTCGACCATACAGAGAGTGAGGCATAGCTAAGAGTGAGAGCAGGAGGGGAAGAAAGAGGCAGGCTACAGCTGAGGTAAGGCACAAGTGAAATTATGTGTGTGTGTGTATATGTATGTGTGTGTGTAGACGCCTTTAAACGCCTCTTAACCCAAACAACAACTTCATAACTTTTATGCCACAGCCCAGGCGCAGAATGCCTCATGCTGCTGCTGTTGTTGTTGCTGTAGCTGTTGCTGTTTTTTCTTTGTTGCAACAGCTCGTTTTGACTTTGTTTAAATATTTGTTGCTGGCTGCTGTTGTTTGCCTTGTGAATATATGAGTATTTGCCTTAACGCCGTCGCCTGTCGAATTATATTTTATAAGCGCCTCGCAAAGGAAATAAGTATGCATATCTATGAGCAGTGTGTGAACGACTAACTAGATACTCAGTAGGTTATTCATATGATGTGATGTGATAAAGATATAATTATCTAAAACATATATAAATGCATAGTGAAAATGTAAGGAATTTTTACTTATAGATAGACATTCTTATTTACAATATACAGCTCATATTTTAATATATTTTATATTCCATTCCAGTTTTACTATCACGCCAGAGAGCATACACCCTCTTTACGCTTCCGAATTTGCAGAGTATTTAAACGCAGCCAAGCCGCCACACGCGCTGCAAAACTTTTGTACGCAGACATTTTTTATGCGCTCGCCTAAAAGCGCGCCAGGCGCTGCTAGTATACACACATATATATACAATATATACATACATATAGGTGTGTATGTGTGTCGCTTTGCTTGTATGCGGTTTTGGTCGCAGGTGCCACTTATGTGGCACAAAGACAACAACAAAGGCAACAACGGCGACGTTTGCGCTTTTTGCCAACTTCGCCGCAGCAGTTGCCGCCGCTTATTATAACGGTACCCCCAACGCTTTTTATTACTTTGAGAAGGAGCGAGAGAGTGTGCGAGAGAGCTGGCTAGAGAAAATGAAAACTTTTTTATGCTGCCCAGACTCAGGCGAGTCAGTTCTGCAGGCTCCAAGTGCCAGACGTCGCTGCTTTTAAGCATCTTAAAAAAAAAGTAACTGCGGCTGCGAATATAGCTAGGGAGAGAAATAGAGGGAGAGGGAGAGGGAGACAGAGCAAGCGAATGATAGAGCGAGTTGGGTTCCTGTCCTTGTCTGCCGCTGGCTAAATTTATTTTCGTAGCCGCTTTAATAATTCATCTAGCACTATTTATGTGACAGGCGATAGCAGCAGAGGCTCCTGCCCACCAGCCCACCTGGACAGAGTCCGGCAAATTCTTGGCTGCTTTGTCTAGACTCGGCGAGTTCAACTGAATAATTGCTGAATTGCTTTTTATATATATATTCGTCTGTGTGTGTGTGTATGTGAGTCCCATTTAAGTCCTCTGGAATGACCTGAACCTAAGGCGTTTTACTTTTTTCGTATGCAGCTGCATTATAATGTGACAGCTATTTTGACATGCTGAGGGCTCCTATTTATGGTAGGGGTGGTTTTTCATTATTTTATTTGTGGATATGAAGAACTTTAGCAAACGGAAAACGTATTCGATGATTCATAAACAAAGTTTGGTTTACTAAAATTATTTAAAGTGAATAATTATTTTATGTAGATAGTTGGTGTGCTTAAAATACAAATTTTTTAATTCACATAACCTTATTAGAGCTTATAGACATTATATGGATTACATAGATGGATATTTTAACTACCATTGGAAAATATCTCTATAGACATAGGATCTTATAGACACTTATATAGATGAATATTTTAACTACTATTGGAAAAGATCGCTATAGACCTAGACCTCTTCTTATAGACACTTATATAGATGGATATTTTAGCTACCATTGGAAAATATCTCTATAGACATAGTATCTTCTTATAGACAATTATATAGATGGATATTTAAACTATCATTAGAAAAGGTTGTCAAAAATATATATATATTTTTTTGTGTATAAGCATTTTCTGATCCAATTCAACCGATTTAGATTTATCCGTATAACTATCATAGATTCCACTTCTCCTGCTGATCTCTATCTAAACACAAATGCAGTTCAACAAGTCTCTAGCCATATTCGAATGCCAGTAAAATGCCGCTGACATGAATAATGAATTTTAATGACGCATTTTTTTGATTTTTGCGCTGTTTTCGGATGAGATTGGAATGGGCTTGAACTCAATTTTCATACACTTGACTGGGCTCATTTACTTTCTTTTTTCGTAATGGCTTGAGTTCGTGCTGCCATTTTTTTTTCTCATTGAATATTCAAACAGCTCCGCTGCGAACTAACCCAATCAAGTGCTCATTAATTTTTCCTGCCATAAGGCAGCGCTCAACGCCACGCCACGGCACGGCACGCCCCTCCGCCCACACAGCCTCTGCCTGCCACGAAAAACTTGATGAAGCACCGCAAAATTTGCTCATATGCAAATTTTTAAGGCTCTTCCCAAGAAGTTAAACAACCAACCACCCACAGCAGCAATCGTTGTTGTTGTTGTTGTTGTTGTTGTGGTTGGTGTTTCATTGTGGCTGTGTGTGAGAGCATCTACCACTCACATTGTTCGACTAACACCCCCCAACAGCCCACTCCACTCATTGCCGCTTCATTAGACGCGCTGCCTATCAACAGAAGCTTGCCCCAGAAAAAAAGGAAAATTTGTTGCAAGGATATGAGTTGTTAGTTAATGTTATGGTGCCACATTTCCGGCAGCGTTGACGAACATTTCAGCCCGCTTTGCCTTTTTCGGCACGTCCTTGTCCATTCTACGTTCTTCCCTTCCTCTCTCTTTTTTTTTTTTTTTGGCTCTTGGCAAACGCTTAAACTGTCGTTTAGTTAATGATGTAGCATGTAGTTGTTGCTCTGGCTGCGATTGTTAAGTCCTCCCCCGTCAACCAAGCAGCAACCACCTCGTATCAGCCTCGCATGGCTCATCTGGCACAATTTCCACTTTCTTTGAGACGTCGACTCAACTTGCCTCTGGCCAACAACGACAAAAATAACAACAACGGCCAAAATGTTAGCTGTTTTGGCTGCCTGGCAGGCGCACAACTTGTCGCCCACATGATTTTTGTTTGCTTTCTCACATTTTACTTTTTAATTTTCTCAAGCGTATCACATTCTTTTTTTTTCGACTCGGCCTCGTGTCTTAAATGCGACGCAAATATATAATAAATATTAAACATGTCAGCGTTACACATATCAAAATTAAATTTCCAGAAATTTTTAACAATGCAAGAGGCCATATGAAATATATTTTATTTTTATTTAGTATTTTATGGTATTATTGTATTACGCTTTGGGGAAAACATTTTAAAAATAGATACCAATTTCCGTATTCTATTTCAATCATCTCTTGGCCTAGAAACGAGCTACAAATGTTAGGATGGAACCTACATAATTAACGGAAATATATGCGTATCTTAAGCCAGTCTTAACTAACTGAAATCTGCTATCTATATTTATTCTATATCTTTTCTTTTAATATAATATAGCTGTCATAGTATTTATTGACTGAATATTTGAATTATAATGTCATAAATGTAGTCTTAAAATTAAACTATATTAACAGTACCTCATTTACTTTTTATTAATCTATTATTCTTATTGATCTGGTTTTATGTAAAATTGATTTATTTTTATATATATTATATATTTGTAATTAATAAATGCATTTAATTAAAATTTGAGACCCAAATAATAAAAAAAATAAAATAATAATAAAAATGTAAAAAACAGTCCGTAAATATTACATACATATAAATTTCAAATGCAAAACATTTAAATTCAGAAAGTCAAAGTTGATCAATAAATTTTGAGTAATATATTTATATTATAATTTTCATATATATCAACTGAAATATGTATAAAATTTCGATTATACGAGCACAATTTAGGGCCATCAAGAGAGCAACAAAAGTTCATTTGAACAGCTCGATGGCTGTGAAGCATGCAACAGTGTTGCAATTGGCAGCAACAAAATGGGGCAACAGCAAAGCCAACAGGGAACTGGAAATTTTAATTGTCACATTTCAAGAACCGCAAAAGCACATGAGACCAAGGAATGCAGAAAGAGAAAGAGATGGAGAGAGAGGGGAGGAAGGGAGAGAGACGAAGCGTCGCCTAATTTTATGCTAGACAATAAAACGAGTAGACAGAAATTATGAAGGCAGGAGCGGGGGGCCAAGGCAATGCCCAGCCAAATGTCTTCAGCCACATTTATTTGCTATTTGTGTGTGTATAAGTATTCTGCCTGTGTTAGTGTGTGTGTGTGTGTCCTTGTTGCGCACTTTTATGGTCATTTTAATTGTCGTCTGTGTTTAGAGGCTGCAGCTGTGATAAAATATGCTGGCAGCCCTGCAAATTAGTTTCATTGATGGCCACCTGATGCAGACATACACACATATATACATACGAATATACATATATACATACATCGACTCCATAGAATAAGGAACTATAGTAGTTAGGCAACTCTACCCCTTTGTGGCAGCATCATTAAGAATTATGATTATGACGAGCGGGCGGGCAAACAATTAAAAGGCATCAAGTGCAGCTGCACGAAGGACACAGCTGATGATAATTATGTCGAAACAAAGGAGCAAACAACAACAAGAAATGCAAACACACAAAAATGCTTTTGCTCTCGCTTTTTGCTTCTGTTCTTCATTTTTCCCCCCCTGTGTCAAATTGAATGCATGTCCTTGCACAGGCCATGCTCGGCCCGGCCACAATGAATGGCAAAATAAAGAGGCCACGCCCACAATAAAGGAACGCAGAACAATTAACAAAACGTAGGAAGCACATGATTATGATTATGAATTCACTAGTCGACGTCCTTTCGCCTGTCCGTCCCGCCCATTGTACGACGAACGACTCCTTCCCTTCTTTGCCATTCGCATTCACTTCAAAAATGGCAACTCAGTTGTTTTAATTGTTGTTGTGGCTGCACTTGCCAACTTTACTCGGGTGTGTGTGTGTGTTTGTGTGTGTGTAGTTGCAATTATGCTTGTATTATTGTTGTTGTATTGTTGTTCCTTTGGCTGTTGCTTGTTTTAACTGTTCGGAGGGTATGAGCGCCTGTTCATTACGTCTGCAATGCGGCGCAGCGCTGCAGCTGAGCATTTACTATTGCATACTTTTGTGGGCAGGCTTTAATCAGAACTTAATTCTAAGTTGAGGTGAGACGAAGAGAGGCTGCGATTTCTCTATGGCTTTAATATAAAAAAAGGTTGATTGCAGGTTCATTTAAAGGTGTGGAACAGTCAAAGCTATATGCTATAAATGGAAACTTTGATTTCATAAATGCAAATACTTTTGGCCTGCAAATTATTCCACAGCGATTTCGATAATAAATTTATACGCAGAAAATAGTATACAAATACTTAAATAACCAAATTCGCATTTGGAGGTAGAATTTCTTTATTACTTGAATTTCATAAATTTTTGAATGCATCTTTTAATACCGAATATTTAAAATTTTATTGCAAAATGATTATAAATAAATGTGCACAATTGCCCATATTCTAATAATATTAACATAATACTGATAATAATAATAATAATAATATTAATAATAAAATAGCAATACTAATAATAATAATAACAATAATAATATAAATAATAATAATAATAATAATAACAATAATAATAATAATAATAATAATAATAATAATATTAATAATAATAATAACAATAATAATATTAATAATAATAATTTGCATTATTTTATTATTTATATATTTTTTATTTTAATATTTATTATTTTTTTATTTTATTTTATTATTTTCTAATTATTATTTTATTTAGTATATATACATATATTCTATATTATATATTTATTTATAAGGCATTGATATATATAGTAAAAATGTATTCACCCTTATTGTATAAAACGCTTGTCAAAGTTCACCTAGTTACACGAAAAAGAACAATATTTAAATTTTGCGTAAATGCGCCTAAAAACTCATTTGCTCACTGCGCTCAGCGTAAAGAGAAAAAATAACTGGTTTAATTATCACATCAAGCGGATCATTTGGGTTGGCTGAAACAAAAAAAAAAAGACACACAACCACACACACACACGCACACACACATTGCGACTCTCACACACCCGCATTGACAGAGTTGGCACGCCTAAATGCATCTGAAAAGGATTCTTTTTTTTCTCATTTCGGCTTTTTCAGCTGCTTTATGAAAGCAAACTTTTCTCTTTACTGTTCTGTGAGCCACAAATAATTCTCTCTTTATTCTTTTTGCGTGTAAAATGTAATTAAAGCGCTACACACACTACTTTGTTGGTGGGGCAGTAGGCGTGGCCTGGCCGCAAATGATGCCATATAACAAACAACAAATAAGTACGAGGCCAAGTAGTTTCGAGAGCCAAGCGGGAACAGCGGCTGCAAATTTCATGGCTTTTCGTTGGATTAAATAAAATGTGGCTTAAAGTGGTCAGAGTGGGCCAGGCCAAAAACCACGTTATCTATATCTACTAGAGGTGTTACTCAGCTACAACTAACCATGTTTGAGTTTAACTTTTCATGTGTGTAGGTGTGTGTGTGTGTGTGTTGACCAAAAACCAACAGAAAAATATGTCAAGAGGGCGTTTGCACACACACACGCGCGTAATTAGGAAACTTGCCACGCACTTGACTCGCTTCTGCTTATTTAGGGGCGCGTCAATTGCGGTTTGGGGCGTGGCATAGATCAACTTAAAAAGTAAAACAGAACTGCGAAGACTCCCCCTCTTCGGCTGCTGCTAATCTAGCGCAGGTGTTCGGGCATGTGCATAAATGGAAACTAGGTTAATGTAAGCAGAAGCGGGGCGCAGCTGCTGCCAGGATGAGAGGCATACAGGAGAAGTCACAAATTCAATGTATATTTCAATATAAATATTTAAGAATTTAGAGGCAGATTTTAAATTTTTAATTTAAAAATTCTTGTTTAATTAATTTGTATTTAAAATTTAAAATTTCGTTATACAAAATATACACACATTAAAATTTCATATGAAAATTTTTGATTTCTTAGTCAGAATTTTATATTTCTTTTAAATTTGTTTTATAAATATAAAATTTATAGCAAAATGATTTAACTTTTTACAAGAATACCCAGACAATCAGTGAGCTTGGCAGCGTGCCATTACATTGAAATCCCTTTACATTGAGCTGAAGGACCTTTCCCTTGAAAGGGTTGCGAGAGCGCCGCAGATATTTTGCATTAAACGCTGCTGCTCAGCAACAACGGGGCCAAAAAACCCGAACAGCATAATTGATGCCTCTCGGGAGCTGCGATAAAAACAAATCAGCGAAGCACACACACACACACACACACACATAAACAGCGTTTAATGTGTATGCGTTGGCTTGGCACACACACACACACATATCAAGCGAGCCATCAGTGCATGCCCCTTAACGCAGCTGTCTCGTCTAACATACACAGTCACACTCTCTCGCTCACTCACACACTCCCTCGTGCTCTCACTCTCTCCCTCACTCTCAAACAATGGCTGTTGGCAACGCGTCGCTTAATATAATTCACACCATTAAACCAAGAGCTGCGGCATTTGCCCGGTTAGACATAAATTTTTATAGACAACACCCCTTCGTGCAGGGAGGAGGGAAGGGTTGGGGCGGCTGACAGCGCTGCTGAGGGGCAGCAGCAACCCCACCACGAACAAACGAAATATGTTAAGTGTGTATGTGTGTGTTGTTTTTTTTTTTTTTCGGGAGCAACGCAGAGGGCAAGCGACTGACTCGCTTATCAGCGTTGTTTTGGCATTTTAGACAGTTCATTTTTTGCTTTTTTTTATGCAAGCACTCACACACACATACACACACACACACACACACACACACACACACACACATACACACACACCTAGCTAGGTTTTGCCTGCATATGTGTGCGCCCGCTTAGCCTTTTAGCTTATCAACGCGTTATGGCAAGGCAACGGCGCTGCTTGAGTTTCAGTTCAGGCATATCCCCAGGTAGGCGCGCCCGAGAGCTTCGCGCAGGGGCTGATTATTGTGGTTCGGGTTTAGTGTTTGGCTGCGTCTGAGGCGCTGCTGTGTTTCAGTATGTGCGGCGCTACTTAGCCTAATGTGAACCGTCGTGTGCATGCCTCGCTGCGCAACGCCGGCGTCAGCGTCAGCGACAGCCAAAGCAAGAGCAAGCAGCAGAGATAGCACTAAAATGGAGTAACTTGATCAGACAGACACCCTGTAAAAGCAGAAATGCTTGCAGTTGGAGTAAAATATATAAATATTATATTCAACTCAATATTTATGTATTTGTATTACAAGCAAGTTTTTGCTTGCTTTTTTTTAATTAATTTATTATTTTTTAATTTATTTATTATTATTATTATTTTTTTAAATTTATTTATTTGTTATTTTTTTATATTTTTTGGGTAAATATATTTTTGTTGTATTTATTTAGTTATTTATATGTTATTTATTTAATTTTTTGTTTACTTTTATTTATTAATTTCTTTTTTTCAATTGTTTCTTATATTAGTACATATATTGCGTTTCTTTCAATTAATAAATAAATTTATTTATTTTTTAAATTTAGTTTTCGAAATTCAGATTCAAAATTTTTATCCTTGTCAATACTATTATATATTATTATAAAATTATATTAAAATTATATATTATAAAATACTATAAAAGAGGCCAGCAAAATTAGACTATATATATCCTACAGAGCTTGCCAACAGTTCTTCCTCTTCACCAGACGAGCTATGAGAGCTTTCCTCACTTAAATAACTCTAACAACCCATCATGCCCTTCTCTGCTGCTGTCTGCTATAGGGCATCTCAAACAGTTGACTGTGCAGCGATGCTTGGCCTCTCGACACACTTTGACATAGAAATTCTGCGGAGGCTGGCGTAAAGTTAAAGCCAAAGGCTTCGACAAAACTTTAACCCATTTTATACACCTATAAATTCATCAGAAAATAAGCCCAAAAAGAAGACGACTAAAGGGCAAGGCAGTCAAAATAGGTGAAGAAGAAAAGCAGGTGGCTTATTAGTAAAGTGCAGTGCCTTTGCGTGCCTTCATTTTGAGAGTATATATATATATATATATATATATATATATATATATATATGATATATGTATCTTCTGGGCTAGCCTCGGCTGGCTTCAGTTGCATATTTTAAACTTGTTGAGCAAAAATTAAATTTTTAATGAATTTTGTGCGCAAAGTTTTCACGTGAGTACCAAAAACTGTTGCAGCTAGTTTTCAGCTTGAGCTCTGGCACTGAAGGGTTTTCATTTTCTGATTTTTTTACTCTCTTTGCTCTTTTTTCGTTTTTTTGATTTAATTAAAACATTCTTTGAGCTGGGCTAAAAGTGTTGAAAATGCTGTAAGCGCTTGCCCAGGTAGAATTAATGCAACAAAGCTATTAAAAAGTTCTGCTTGATTTTTCGGCAGTTTTATTTAAGCTGCTGCTCCTGCAGCAGCACAGGAATGCTTTAAATTTTGTGAGGGGGCGCTCAAAAGTAGGCAATAGATTTTTGGCAATTTTTCGGCATGGAGAAACAAAAGCTGCGCCTGCCGGTCCATTTATCAAAGGCGCTGCCAAGCCATTGCCTGGTGTAGAGCGCTCTCTTAAGCACACAGCGAGAGAGAGGGATATAGAGAGAGAGAGAGAGAGAGAAAGGGAGACTGGCCGGCACACACTTATCGCTGCAGCTGCGACGGCACTTCAAAGCCCTATTGATTTTCAATTAAAAATGCACAAACTCCCAGCCAATTAGCCCAGTTTTGTGTAGGGTCATTGCCGTCGTCAGACAACCTGGCAAGCGCCAGCCTAAAATGTTGCAACGGAAATTGCTAACAACAACAATTACCAGTACAACAATGGGCATGGCGCGAGCTGACAGGCCAAAGGATATGCAGAAATGAAACATGAAGCGGCATGAAAGAGTAGGCAAGATTTTCAACTTGAGTTAAGCCGAAAGTGAGTGAAGCAATTGAAGAGCGGTTGGTTATTGGAATGAAATAAAATAATCTTGATATGTTTTATTATATATATATAACATATATATTGTGATATATTATATAGCATATATTCAGTATTTGAAATATAATTTAATTAAACTCTAGAAGTTATTGATGCAGAACTAAGAGAAATGTGATTCTAAAGGCATTTTGCAATTACTAAAAAAAATTAAATTGAATCTGTCATTTTATTAAATCTACCTTTGGAACAAATTCTAATTTTATAGTTCTTAAAAAGTGTTATTTATTATTAATAAACATATTCCTTTATATATCAAACCAGAAGTAAATACGAAGGTACAGAAAATGCTCTGCATTAAAAATCAATTAACAATCCAAATTATGCAATTTAAATTCGTGGATTCATATTAAATAGAAACAAAAAAATATTAAAATATTTTATATTCGATAATTCGAATATTTATATATTGAATCATATTAAATAAAGCCAAAAAAAATTATTAAAATATTTTATATTCGATAAATCGAATATTTATATATTCGACAAGCAAAAACGAATCGTTAATCGCATAACTAAGCTACTTCTAATTTGTACTGGACATTCCTGTAATTTCCAGGGTGTCCCACAGTTCATCAACTAACAGTCAAGTTTACTGTCGGCTGCCACCGCACACACAGGCCAAAAACTTTTTTTTGGCAGCAAAGGTGTTGACATTGTTGACGAGTCAGCGCAGCGCTACTTCAACTAGCCACGCCCATTAGCCACTGGCTTAAGCCTTAGCCCATAATTGCAAGCAGCTGCTAATTCGCACAGACCAGACGACATTTTGACAGGCATGAGAGGGAGCGTGCGAGGGCCAGGCACGAGAGCGTGTTGGCGTGAGGTGAGCCATTCAAATGAGTCGCTGATTGCTGAGCGCGGGTTGCAGATGTTTGATGGACGGAATGACGCGACTCGACTCGACTCGAGTGACTTGATGGGTGGGCGGCGGCGGTGGGTGGGTTTGGCGAGGGCAGCAGTTGGTTTGGTTTGCACCGTCTATTAGCTGCAGCACTCGAAGTAGCAACAGCAGCAGTGGCAGCAGCTGCCATAAATGTTGCTAACGATACTTTGGCTGGGCCCAGACGACGCCTGTCAGCGTCTAGGCATGGAATTTCGAATGCAATTTTCGTTTTTAGCGTTCTTGTGTCTGTGCGTGCAGCAAAGAATGCTAGCTTTAAGGCTGGGGCGCGACCGGTGGCGGGCGGAGAGGCTAAATTCTATGTGGCTGACTGTTTATGTCTAGTTTGTATCCCCGCCACATTAACTCTACTCTACTCTGCTGTTGTCAGCCATTTTGCAAACGCATTTGCCCGGAAATGATATACACTGCGTGTTGAGCTGTTGCTGCTGCCGTCGTTGTTGTTGTTGTTGTTGTTGTCAAGTTGTGTCGTGGTGTTGCAGCATTTGCCGTTTCGCTGCACATTCGATTGGCACCTCAGCCTTTGTCTTTAAAACGTCGAGCACGAGCAAATAACAGGTAAAAGACAGCTCCCAGCAGCAGCAGCTGCAAATTAACTAATATTGCGCTTTGTGCAAGTGTCAGCTGTGCGTTGAGTTGAAATTATAATAGACAATAATAGTAACAAGAACTTTCACAACAAATAAAATCATCTCAAGAAAACTCCAAGCAGTGCTTAGCCAGAGGTACTTCTATATCAACAATTATATTATAAATGCTTTCTCACATATTTCTATCATTGCAGCTGCCAGCCGCAAATTGCCTTTTTACTTCACGCACAAGAGGCATATAACCACAATGTAAATGACAACAATTGCTAAGACTTTCACATTTTACACGCACTTCACAGACAAGCAATCGACCCACAAAGTAAAAAAGGCAACCGAAATGCCAGGCGCACACGCTGCGTATGCGCAATGTGCACAAATTGCCAGCAAAGGCACATAAAAGCGATTTACCGCATTAAAAAATAAATTTCGAAAATTCAAAATAAAAGGCAGAACCCCAAAAAGAAGGGAAAACCGCTTTTAATTCTTTTTTAAGCAAGCAAATAAAATTATGCAGCCACGGCATAAACACGGCAAATAAATAATATGCACAGCGGACGACGACGACGACGAGGCCGAGTGGGAGGCGGCGGCGAAATCTTTTCGGGTTGCCATAAACTCCCTCGAGTGCCTTCAATGACTCGCGAAGAGGAAAACATTTCACATTTCGGTGGAAGGCAATGAAAAGCAGAAAACAAATGCCAAAGACACTGCCAGAGAGTTATGTCTGCTGCAGACACGCAGAGCGTGGCAAATGGGGCGGGAGAATTAAAGAGCAAAAAGTTGAGCCGCTGTTTTTTTTTTTCTCTTTTTCCTTTCATTTTTTTATATTTTTCGTTGTGTTTAATGAGCTAAGCGGAAGGAAGTCAGTCAGCGGGAACACGAAGCTACGTCAAAGACGACGACGTCGTCGTAATATTAAATAAATAAAAACAAGCAAACATTTTTAAAAGTCTTGCATTTACGTTCCCCAAGTCTCTCACTCTCCCACTTCACCATCTCCCCTTCACTCCGAGCTTTCATATAGCAAAGCTGAAAATTAGCGAGCGTCTGTCACTTTTTCTTTCTTTTCTTTTCGGCTTGCCAAAAGTTGAATTTTGATTTAGCTTCAGACAGCAACCAGATGTTGTATGAACTTGTGTAAAAGATTTGAGCATTACAACAACACAGTAGAGGGGCTGCTCACAAATTTGAAGACTCAAACTCAAACTGTCAGAGGAGGCCAAACAACAGCTGGATGCTGTCTGGGCCAAATGTTTAACAAGAGTTAATTTCTTTAAATAAAGCAAAGAACAAATTATATTGAGCTGATTTCTTTCTTTAAGAGACTGAAGTAAAATTGTATAGAATTCAATAAAATGCCTGAATGAATGCAGACAAAGAAAATTTGATTCAGCTTGTTAAAATCAATATACAAAAAATATATATATATATATATATATATATATATATATATATAATTTTTTTTTTTTTTTTTTATTTATAGAATTGTGTTGTAGTTGAGTTAAATCTCCAATTCCCAAAAATTGGCAGTAAATTTCACCCCAAATATATCCACAGCAAACTCTAATACAACTCTGCCTCTTAGTCTACCCTCTGAATATCTATACGGTATTACAAAATATATCCCTTTGCAGCTCAAGATTACCAATAGGCATAAAGCACTTTAGGTATATCCGTTTGCGCACAGTGCATTACCCTCGCCAGTTGAGGAAATAAACATTTCTATCCGAGCTTGATCTCTAATGTAAAACACGTGCTAAATATGCCACAGAATAGTAAGAGGAACAACGGCAACTACAAGGGGAGGATTGCAAAGCAAGAACACAAACAGGTAATAAAACACCGCCGTTTAGATATTTGACTAAGATTTTCAATAAAAACGCCGTGGCAATCCAACACAATCCACAGTGCTGCCATAGCCCAAATCTATGCCATAAGCCCAAGACAATCTAATTTTATAGCGTTCAATGCTTAGCCCAGCTGATTTGCCAGTTACCAACGAGATGGTCGAGAAGTGGGCGGGCCGGAACACAGCCAAAATAAATTGCGGCAGTCAAATTGTAAGCTAAACCAGTCAGCCAGGCCCGAGGAGGGTCGCGGCAGGGTGTGACGGCGGCTGAGACCGTGTAATGCGCTCAATCAAAAGTCAAATGTCTAAAAATATTATGAAAAGCCTTTTTGTGCTGGCTAGTACGCAGCCAGCCCAACGAGCCAGTCAGTCAGCCAGTCGATTCCCTTGGGGTTGACTCTGGCTAGGGGTTTTGTTTACGTTCAGCTGCTGGCCAACGCCTGTTTAGCATTCATTTATGCTGGCCCCATCGGGTGGAAGGTTTTTTTTGTGCGCTGCTCTGCTCCTTATCGTGCTTCTAACAACTCAGGCAAAATACACTGATCCAAAAAGTGTGTAGAAATTCAATTTTTTCTTTATGAACATTATCAAAATCATATGACATTTTTTCATAGATATATTTAGTTATCTATATCATATTTTAAGATATAAATTTATTATTGATATTAATTTTATAATTAGACTTATATATATTTAAATATAAATATTTTAGTTGATGTTTTCTTTTTTTTTTTTTAACTTTTTTTCCATTATATTCACAACTATTTTATATTATAAATATTGTTTATTTTATATTATTTATTATTTGAAATTATTTATTATTTCTTATTTAAAAGTAATTTTTTATTTTTTTTTTATTATTATTTATATATATATATTTTTTTATTGTTTGTATAGTTTTTTTATTGTTTACACATATTTTATATTTATTATTATTATTATTTTTTTTTTTAATAAATAAATTTTAACAATAAATGCTTACACAATAAAATATATTTCTTAAAAATATTTCCCGATACTTTTGTCATTTAATTTTATTTTTTATCATTATTTTTATTGCTTTTATCTGTATGAATGTATTTTTAATTTTTTGTATATTATATCTAAACGAGTTTTCTTACTATTTCTCATATTTTAAAATACTTCAACTAAATTTTTTTCTCAGTGCATATTTTTATAGACGTCTGTGTGTGTGTGTGTGTGCTCATATATTTGGCTACAGCAATCGGTTTCGATTTCTTTTCATTAATACACTTTCCTGTTTGGTCTGCCAACTTGTACTCTGCTCTCAGTCCGAGCAACCCAAGTCAACTTCATTCTCTCGCCCACCCTTTCACCTACTCTATATATGTATGTATATAACTGCAATCTTCTTACGTGTGTATGTTTTTTCTTTCTCTTTCTATTATTGGCTCCATTTACTTTTCGCAGTTGTTGGCTGGCGCTGGGCTCTGTGTTTGTTTGTTTATGCTTCATTTTGATTTTCTCGGCTTAAATTGTATTTGTTGTTTCTATTTTCGTTAGTTATCCGAACGGTCAGCGGGTGTTGAAGTAGCAGAGCGAAGAGCGAAGCAGCAGCAGACGAATCACCAGCAGAACTAACTGTATTTTACGTTTACATAGCCCTACTCCTCCACTCCCACCCAGTCCATCTCTCCCTCTCACTCACTCACTCACTCTTTCTGCTACTCAGCAGCTTTCTCCATTTTAGTCTTCTCGTTTACCCTTTTTGTTTGTTTTGCTAGTTGAGTCGTCGCCAGTAAGTTTATTTGTATTTTGCTTTATAAAGCGTTTCTTCTCACTCTCAATCTTTTGTTAGCCTTCGTCTGTTCTAACTTTGTTTTTTTTTTTTTCTTTTTTTTCTTTCTATATCTAGTAAGTTCATGTCTAAATTTATGTGGCCGCAATTTATTTAAATTTATGTGGCTTTTGTCAAATTGATTTCAATGCTAAGAAGGGTTGACAGGCTAAACGGAATGCTCGGTGGAGCAGCGGACGTACGGATATGTGGAAGCTTTTTTTTTTTTTTTTTTTTGACAGTTTACAACACTGATTGAGTTAGCATATCGGATAATATGCTGAAATGTGGAATGAAATGAAAGGCGGATAATAGAAAGCGGATTAGATTTAAGTAAAAACGTGGAGCAAATCAATATATTTGGAAAAAAACTATATATATTTAATATATTTTTATTAAAATAAAAAAATATAATTTAAAGGAAAAATGTATACATTAGCCAAACATATAATATGATATGACTAATGGAAAGAGAATTAAATTGAAATATTTATCATAGACAAAAATAACATTTGATAGAGAATATGTTATTTGATATAAATTAGTAAAAGCTTAAATAATGCTAATTAAACAAGGTTTCCAAAATATTCCCTACAGACATAAATCTCAATTAACAGCCCCGCAAAACATTATTGACTTTACCATAAATTAGCCAAGTAAATATAATTACTTAGGCAAACGAAAATAAACATGAGAACATCGATAACCCAATATAAAAATAGGCCCAATCAATGTAAATTTCTCGCTGTTTCATGTTAATCGTTAATGCTAATGCTTAACTATTTATGGCTTGAAGTCCTGTCATTGTCAGCCACTTGATATTGATGAACCACGGCACAAAAACAAATCATTAGTTCAGCCTTTTATGACAGGCCAAATAGGCGCACACAAGACCCCCATAAAATGAGGCAATACCTTCCCGTTCGTAATATAAAAAAGGAACCAGCATTTGTGGAGGTTTTCTTACATAAAAAAAAGGAACAGACGAGAAGGTTTTCATATCAAAATGGCAATAAATAACAAACAATGCTGTCTGCAATTTTCCACTTTATAAAGGAAAAAGCTATAAACAAAAGGAGCAGGAGGCGGCTAGCTGGGCCAGGGCTACCCGCCCGTCGAAACGAGCCTGAAAATTATCATCCTGTTGTTCGAGTTTTGTTGTTTATTTATATTTATATTTTTTATTCTATTTTGTGCCTGTTGGCGCTTTCATAAATGCAGGCGCAGGAAACGACCGGAAATGACTGACAGACCTTGTTGGAGCTGTGGAGACAGCTCCCCCTGAAACTTGTAGTATATTTTTGTGCATTGCAATTAATTAATCTCCAAGGTAATAACAAAACAGCCAAAAAATAAAAAAAAAAGAGGAAAGGAAAACAACAAACGACGACCTCGACAATTGGTTTACGCTTCATGTTTTATTGTTTTGTGCGCTTTTTCGAGCTTCTACTCACTTGGCAATGAAAAACGAAGTAAGGTAACAAAAGAAAAGAGAACAAAATATCAGCAACTCTTTTGACGTTCGTTTGGCAACATATTTTCTGCATTTGCTCCTCTGTTTTCTCGTATTTTTTGCATGGCGTTGAAGCGTCATTTTAATTTATGAAATTGTGGACAGACGGAAGAGTGAGACTTGCATGGGGTAAAAGACGAATGGCATAGCGTGAGTGAGTCAGATTTCGCTCTCATTCAAATTTAAACGGAAGGCTCAAAATAGCGTTAAAAATTTGATTGAAGTGCTATTTTAACTTGGTTAATAACAATTTGTTCGTATATATGAGCATGGCAAAGGAAAATCGAATTAGAATTATAATTACAAAAAACTGATTTCATATAAGTTGCCTTTGCTGAATGCAGAATAGAAGCTGATTATGCTTAGAATGTAGAAAGAATAAAAAATACATAATACAAAGCTAAACTAAGTAGGAAAGATATTTTCTTATGAGCAATTGTGATATAGAAGATATTCATTATAAAAGTTTTGTCAAGCCAGTTACAACTTCAGTTCTAGTAAACTATATATTAATCATACAACATATCCTATACAATTGAAAGTTTTCATCGAAGAGCTAAGCTTCCATTTTGAAGCTGCGGTTTGTGAACTTATATATTATTATTAAGCATTCAAATATTAAATAACCTTAAGATAAACCACATATTGGAATCCAAACGCAAACCAGCAGCTTCTGACTGCCCCACAGAGCAACATTTCCACACATTGAACTGCTATTACCTGGCAGAGAGCATTATAATTTAACGTCCGTAGCTAATTGAGGGGCTAATGGTAGCCACATACTAAATTATGCAGTCGCAACAAATAAATAAAGCCGAAAACGTGTGCAAATGTTAATCTGGAATATATACATATATATGTATGTATAAAATTGACTGTGGGGCAATCGCATAAATATTGCAATTCGATTTTAATGAGCGGCAGTCGCATAAACAAACAACCATCGACGCCGAGAATGGGGCTTCGTTCGGACCCAGGAAAATACATTTCATTTGTTAAGCACAAAAGTGAAAATCAATGGACAGAGTCAAACGGGAGCCAGTTGCCTTTTATGCCCAGCGACCATTATATATATATATATATACTTATTTTTTTTTTTTTTACAAATTCCTTCTTTTTTTGCGCTTGTCCGCTTTTTCAAGTGCGGCTTGTGCCCGCAAAATAACTCAGCTCGTTAACTGCACAAATAACATGTCAGCACTTTTGCAATGGAGCTTCAAACAGGGTCGAGAATGCGCCGCAAATTTGTGGGCACGCGGAGAGGGATGAGGGCGGGAGGGAGGAGACGCACGGTCTGCTGCTGCTTGGTCTGTTCCATCATTACTCAAGTGTCCTTAAGGTTCGTACAAAATAAAATGAAAGAGCCTGTGCGCGCACACACACACACACGCATAGAAAATGAAATAGCTCGGCTGTTCAAATAAAACACAGCCCGAGTTTTGGGCTTAATGTCTGACCAAAAGTATTAATCACACACACACACACACACACACTTGCTGTGGCAGCCCTCGCAGCGGTCTGCAAAGTTTTTTCTTCCATATCGATGAACCTTCGAGTGTCGAACACAGCAATCCAATAACTAAAGCTGTTTCCTGGCCTCAACTACACGACCCAAAATTAGTGCACGAAATGCCAAAAAGCAACCGACATAAAGAGTCGAAGCTGCGGTTTGAATGGCCAAAAAAGCGAAGTAAAAAACTATAAGAAATAAAAAAGTAAATATAAATTAGGGAAACAAGATTGGACTGGCCTATAGGCTAGCGGATACCCTGCAGAAATGGCAGCCAAAGAAGCTCAACAAAGTATTCGTACAGAATCTGAAGACCTACGCGACTTGTTTTCACCTCTATTTATAGAAATTAAACCATAATTAAAAAAAAAAAAAACATATTAATGAATTCACATTTATTAAAATTATAATATATTTTTGTCGATATATCCAATAATTTTACTTCAAAAATATAAAATAAAAATTCGTGACAAAAATCTAATTTGTAAGTCAATTAAAAGATGAAAATAATTCAAACACAAATATATCATAATTTAAAAGAGTATATTATCGTAAGATTCTATTATAGTATATTATACAGATTATATTATTATAACTCTGCCCAAAATATTATACAATATCAAATTTTAAGCTTTTCATAGACTAGATCGCTTTAAATATATCAAAATATTTATATACCCATCTCAATTTTTGCACTTTAATGCTGTGGCAAGAAAATTTGACGCCCAACAGTTGGCTGGCCCTGGCAGGCCCTCTGGCCACATAATGTAAATAAAAACACATACATATATACGAAATATAAATGTTTGCATAGAGCAATAAAAATGTATATATATAAAAAATAAAAGTCTGTGCAAAAAGTGAAAACAGCATGAAGCATTAATAAAATAAGCAGCACCGGCGCCGTTTGCTCTCCCATAGTTTTTCTCCCTCGTCCCCTCTCACTGTCCATCCCTTGCCACACTCTGTCTGTCCCATAGCATTTTTTTCTTCAACTCATTTTTTACAATTTCTCTTTTTGGGTTTTCTTATTTCTATTTCTATTGCATGCAAGCGCCTCGAAAATTGCGGTTAGTTTTGTTCGGCTAGCCTTTAGCTGCTTTTGCAAGTGTTTGGCTGTGCGTGTGTGTATGTGTGTGTGTGTTTTTGTAACTGCGTTGCGGTCTCCTCTCGGCTACAGTTGGCTGACTATAGCAGCCATCAGGAAGGGTTTGCTAGCCCACTCCCTCCCTCCTCTCTCTCGCTCTAACTCTTTCTGGCAGCGACCCTCTTTATTCGCCGCAATGGCAAAACAAAAGCTGCAAAGCTGTTACCCATTTTCAGTGGCTCCTATCCCCAGGCTAGACCCACCCCAACAAGCTTTGCCCTGTCTGTGTCCCAGCTGGTATTGTATATGTGTGTATGTGTGCGTCTGCCGCCGCTGCCACCGCTTGGTTCATTGATTTTGCTGTGGAAATGAACTTTGCTAGTTTTTGGTTTCTGTGGCAGCTATAGTTGAACATTTCTTTTTTTTTTTTTTTTATGCTCCCCCACTTTCTTTCCGCTTTTGCTTAACTAGATTTTCGGCACTTTGTAAGCATTATTTGTTTTCGCTTTTATTTATGTTGTGGTCTGTTTTGCTTAGCATGCAATTTTCTACACACACCACAAACCAATTTAGCCAAGCAAATCAAATATGGAAAATATGAAACTTATAACAAAAGTTAATCTCTACTATTTGCTGGAATAAGAACTTTTCGATCTGTCCAGAACATGGTCTCTTATTAAAAATTGATTTGTTAAATGTTACATGAACATGTTCTCCTTTTTTAAATTCTCTATATAAACATTGTTAATAGCCATTAGCATATTATTCCAGGACCTGCCCATAAATATTTTCATATTTGTACGTTTGATTTTTAACAGCTGACAAGCTAATACATATCGCATTTTATTTTCATTTTCGAAAAATACCGAATAGTAGTAGTTTCAAAAATATTACGTATACACAGAAAAAAAAAAAAACAAAAACAAAAATATGTGCCTCATTCAAATTTTGCTCATGCATGTGATTTATATGCAACTGTCGTTAATTTTTTGTTGTTTATTTGCTATTTCCATTCTATTTAAATAACAAATCTGGCAAATAACTGTGAACACTGAACACGTATAGCAAAATAGACACGCCCCTCATACACAAAAAATAAATATTTTTCTGCATTTATGCATATGAAATTTTCAGAATATAATAAAGATGCATAGCACCACATGCATATGCTTAGCTAATATATATGTATATAAATGTGGCAAAAATCTATGCAAAAACCGGACTGAGGAATGTTAGAAATTTTGAATATACTTAGGTAAACAAAACTTAGTTTAGCCATGAAAATATGCTGGCTGCTAAATTAGCTTGAGCAAACTTAAGGGTCAAAAAACCGTATTACAAAAGCAATTTAAAGCGAAGGTTGCAACTGCAACAATTGAAATTGCAATGCAAAGCAGCAGCAGCAGCTGTCGCAGTTTCTCCATGTATATGTATATGTGGGTTGCCTGTACAGGTGGTGCGCGAGTATGTGTGTGTGTGTGTTTGTTTGCAGCACTCAGTGGACGCTGTGTGGCTGTTGTTCTTGCTGCGTTCGCATGCATAATAGAGAATGCAAAGCCAAAGCCAAAAGGCGCCAAGCACTCAACTAAGCTAAGGGTTGGCATTTCTTTGGATGAGCACAGCAATATTTATATGCAAACGCATTTGACTAGTGCCCTAACTCACAAAGGGCATATTGGCTGTGAGCTGAATATGAATCAAAGATAATAATATTGCGATGAGAAGGTGGTTCAAGTGTGAACAGTTGTGAAGCTCTCTGCACTTTTTATTTGTATATTTATATCTATATTTTGCAAGTTATATTCATTAAAAAAGTATTCAAAAGTTCCTAATTTCTTAAAAAAACATTTAGTAATTTAATTAAATATATTTTTTCGATATATTTAATATATTTTTTCAATTAGTTTTATTTATTTTATATTTAAAAAATTGTTTTTTTTTTTAATATTTATTATTTTTAAATATATTTTTCCAAATAGTTTTTTTTATTTTATTTTTTAAAATAATTATTATTATTTAAATATATTTTTTTAATATATTTTATATATATTTTTCCAAATAGTTTTTTGATTTTATATTAAAATTTTTTTTTGAATAACTATTATTTTGTAAATATATTTTTTCGATATATTTAATATATTTTTCCAAATAGTTATTTGATTTTATAATTTTAACTAAAAAAATATATATATAATTATTACTATTTAAATATATTTTTTCGATATATTTAATATATTTTTCCAAAAAGTTTTTTGATTTTATATTTTAATTTTTTTTTTAAATAACTATTATTTTTTAAATATATTTTTGATAATACTATTTAAATATATTTTTTCGATATATTTAATACTTTTCCAAATATTTTTTGTTTTTCTAATTTTGTCATTGAACAGACAGCTTTTTCTTCCTATAGCTACCATATTTATATATTCCAACATACAATCAATTAAGCCCTTTGCAAAAAAATGTCATATAAGGCTTGATTCTTATAGTTAAATTAACGATAAAAAAACTGATATGAAAACTCGATCAATAATTTTAATCTGTGATGACACCACCTAACATTAAGCCCCAGCTATTAATGACATCTCTGCATATTGACCACACAGACATCAACATGGAATTCATTTCAGCAAGTATTAGTGTATGAATTTAGCTATGGCCAAGTCTCTCGCATGAACACACATACGTTCACACATACACATCATGTATGTGCACACATATACAAATAAATGCACCCCCAACAATTTCTATTCACAATGTTTGCTCGCCTACGTGTCCAGAGCTCCTTTGTCCAACCACCCGCACCCACTCTCCCCTGTGCCACATTTCTAGCCACTTTAATAAATGAAAAACCATCCACTTTTTGTTTACCTTGAAGTGTTTGCTCATGTGTGTTTATTGTTGTTGCTTTTTCTATGCATTTGCTGTTATTTTGGTGACGCTTTTGTCACTGCCTGGCGGGCTTTCACTTTCCCTGAAAATTCCCCAAAGGGCCCTGGACGCCTCTCAGTCAGCTTAAGCTTAGCAAATAGAAACTTTACGTAATTATTATGTGCGCCTTTATCTATGTCATCAGCTCGTAATTTATTCTCGCTTTCTCTGTCTATCTGAATTTGCTGTCCCTTTCGATATCGCTAACTAATTGGCTGTTGCCCGCGTCACATGCAAATCCCTCGTTTCTCACTGATTTCGAGAAACGAGACACGGATGGTTTTTCTCTATTTTTAAGGCTAATTGCATTACGGCACGCGCTTTAAAGTCAATGAACGCTTAGCTCGACATTTCTCACAAAGGCTCAAGCACGCAAATGTCAACAGCGAATTGCAACAAAACCTAAAGCAATAAACAATAAAAATGTCATATGTGGTATTTGTATTTGTATTTGCCTGCGTGCAGCTCTAAACATTTTTATCTTGTGCATAAAAATAAATGAAAAGTTTTGTGTTTTCAGGGCAAACAGTGCATGAGCAATAAACAAGTCGTAGGTTAAATGCACTGCGAGAAAAACTGAATGAGAAATAAATTTAAAAAATATATTAATTCAACTCTAGTTATATATATTTTTTTTAAAGTCAATAATATATGCATTTTTTAGATATTTTAATATTATTATAAAATGTTCAGGAATGAATAAATTATATATTAAACATACTTTTGATTATATATCTCATAAGAATATTTGATATCGCATATTATATATATAACAAATATTTCTCACAGTGTAATTGAGTTAGGTGCACAAAAGTCAAAGCGTCGCCTACACCCAATCAACCAAAAATATTTGCATGTGTGAAAAAGACCTAGCGAAGGCAACAGCTATACAAGGACAACTGCCTCACCTTGGGACTCGTAAAGCTAAAGGGTTGCATACACACGTACACATACATACACACAGTCACAAATCAAAGCGAAACACGAAAAACAATATGTCAAATGTTATTATACATTAAATTAGTTAAGAGTCATATTAATAAAATGCACAAACAAACATGTGTAGGTATAATAAAGTTAAATGTCATGAGTGTGCGTGTGCGTCTGTATTGGTGTGTGCGTGTGTGCATGTCACTGGCTTTGCTTGCTTGCCATCTCCTACTAACTCACTTTTTCTCTTTCCCTCTCTCCCTCTGTGTCTGGCTTACTTTCTTATTTCATTGCTTGAGACGACGTTGTTACAACATTTGCCCAGCAGCAATTTGTCACGTGAATTTCACTTAGTTGTTGTTGCTGTTGTTGTTGTTACTGTTGCTGTGTCACATTTTGGTTTGTTACTTTGAGCCCAGGCAAAGCCAACAAATTACAACTGTTTCGAGTCACACAAAATTCTGTTGCATGCTTTGAGGCGTTTCCTTTTTCGCCTTTGGGCGTTTTTACCTTGTTTTTTAGCATTTCTCTTTTGTGTTTACACATTCAGAGCACAACAAAACATGACAGAACACAATAAGATTTGTAGATACTTGAAAGAATGATTGAATGGTATATTGAGAGCATTCAATGTATTGAATAAACTCTACAAGTGTTTGTTAGCGAAGATTCATTTGAGATTTTGATGTGTGTTTAAAATAAATAATTCATTTGTTCATTTTTTATAATTCATTTTTAGAGATTTTATACTTATTTAAGTAATATTAAATTCAAATTAAATTAACAACTATTTAATCATTTCAATGAATATAGTAAGAATTTTTTGAAAAATCTTAGCTCTCTATATGTATATAATAAACTAAAATTTAAAAACTAAAATTGGCATAAATTTAAAATTCAATTTAAAAAAAAGATTACTTTGTATTAAATTAAGCAATATGAAATCTATCTTAACAACTGCAACTTCGAGCTTAAACATGTCTCTGCATGTGTGCGTAATTAATAATCATCATTCATTTACTGCAAAATCCAATGGAGGCTTAACTCATAAATAAAAGCTATGCGGCATTTAACTGTAAATATTATTTATTGTTAACATTGCAACATTTAACTCACAGTCAGACAATGTCATTTAAATTGAATTAAATCATCTGAACGCTGAGCTATTGAAAACGAATGAAATATTTGCAATGCTATTTAAAGACGATCTCTTTAAATGAATGAAGTATTTAGGAAAACAATTGAAAGTACTGTCTTTGTCCAATATAAATTTAATTGATAAGGCAATAAAATTTGAAAACGTTAAATCAGCTTTGAATAAAAAAAATGTATAAATTGAAGTCATTCATTTAATGTATATCTCACAGGAAAATTTCTCAAATTGCAAGAATATTTAAAGTAAAATTAGCAGCTAATAAATGTATTAGCTAATGAATGAGCTATTCGAATCGCTTTTTGACTGCAAGTCGAGCCCCTTTAGATGAGCAGTATCTGGGGAAATGTGAATGCACTTTACACACCTGCTCAGTCATGTGTATAACATACAACACACTGAATACACACACATACATGCACACACAGCTATTTGTATTAATGCATTTTTACTGTATGGCGAAACAACAGGCAGGCAGGCAGCCGCGACGCCCTCATCGGCCCCTGCTCTACTTCAAGGGTTTTTGCTTGTTGATTTTAGTTAATGAATTAAGTTTGTTTTTAAAACAATTTTTTTTTCTGTTTTTAATGTGAGTGAAGCACTTGCAAACATGCAATGTCTGGAATAAATAGAAAACAACAAAAGTAGCGTAGTCAGAGGAAGAAAGAGAGAGGAATTTAAATGGAGAGCGAGATAGGTTGATTATGGCTTCTAAAAAGGTTACTAATTCACAAAGGGCGTGGGAAGAAGACAACTTAAGCTGAGACATAAAGTGCAACAGAGTGAATTAGGGTTTTAGGTTTAATAAGCATGGACATATATAATTGTGTTATTTTGTTGCGTTTTATTGGTGTTATTTTAGTCTGTGGGCGTGGCAGACACTCACCTATCCCTCAGGCAAATTTTGAATTCATGCTGTGAGTCGTGGTCGCTGTTGCAGCTATCATTATAATTAACGGCAGCCTGACGTTCTCTTTCCTGTTGCTGTTGCAAGTTGATCAGCTGTTTGTGGAACAGTTCCTGCTGTGATTGCAGCAGTTCCTGATGATGATCCTGCAGCGCGGCCAAGTGTGATAATTGTTGCTGATATGGCGATTGCTGCTGTTGCTGCGACTGCGGGCTATATTGCTGCGATTGTTGCTGCTGCTGCTGCTGCTGCTGCTGCTGCTGCTGCTGCTGTTGTTGTTGCTGTTGCTGATGCTGCTGCTGCACCGCAGGTGAGACTGGCCGCAACGGTCGCTGATAGGGATGATGATAATGCTGCTGCTGATGCCTGACAGGCGCATGACCGTTACTCGATTTGCCCGCCTGTGCATTATGATTGAGCAGGTGTATATTTTGACTGCTACGTCGGTGCGTTAACAGTGTTAAACAGCTTTTCGTATCCACATCGGCCAAGCCGAATTCGAGCTCAGCTTGTGCCTGCTGTTCGTAAGCATGCTGCGCCTGCTGCAATCTTTCACGTTCGCTGCGCGGCGAATTGGCCAATTGTTCGGCAGGTGGTTCGATCTCAACAGCTGAATAGTCATAGTCCAGCTGGTGCCGTGTACCATGATGATGCTGATGCGCCGGATGGTGGGCATTATTTGTTGGCTTATTGCCTGTGGCATTGGCCGTCACGGCACCGGTGCCCGGCGTCGCTTTGGCTATTTTGCCAGCCAGCGCGTCAAGAGAGCTGAGCATGATCCTTTGTTAACTAATTGCGGTGCCTGCTCTTCTTCGCCGAAAGCGCTCGAAAGCTCTAAGTATGTATATCTATATATATATATATATATATATGATTATATATACAGGTGCAATATATATATATATATATATATATATATATGTTTGAGTATATATATATATATATATATATATATGCTTGCTAATAGCTGTTTTTGGATTCTCCTGCTCCCTCCAATATTTTGAAAATGTCACGTGATATTTTTATGCTTTTCACTTTTTTGTGCTGTTTCCCGGTAATTCTTGCTATTTTCTTTATATATATATAAAGACAGATAATATATATATATATATATATATATATATATATATAAATATTTATTTATTTTTTTTTGTGCTGTGAGTGTTCTTCTATTGTTGCTATTATTGTTCACTTGAGTTTCCCTTGTCGCTTTTCTTTCTTTCTTTCGCACTGTCTCTTTGTCTTCTGCTTAGCTATATTTGCCCTTTTTATTGATTACCTGCCTGAGGGAGAAGTTGGGAGGCAAATTGCAAATTGGATTAGTACAAATAAACGCCAAAAATTAATGTTATTAGTTAAAGATGGTTGTGCTGTGACGGCGACCTTGACAATCATTACAAACAAATAAAACACATACCCACACACATACACCTACATACACAGACATACATATATATACACATAAATTGTCGTAGTTTGCATTGTTTTTTTCTCTTTCGCTGTGCACTGACATTTGCGTTTCTCATTGTCCTTTAACTTGCCTACGTGCGCTGCTTTTTTTGTGTATGTGTGTGTGCTTGTGTCTGTGCATGTGTGTGTGCATGTGTTTGCATTGCATTTGTGTTTATTTTGTAGCTTAGGTCAGCTACATTTCACTTAAGCTGGTGCTAGAACCTCTTCTACAAAATGCCAACGCACAAACACAAAACGTATAAAGCACACACACACACACACACACACGCACACCAGCAGCTGTCCGTGTGTGTGTGAGTGCCTGCAAGTGTGTGGTTGTAAAATGCAAACACTTGAGCCATAGAAACCTGAGACTGAATGCCAACAGCAGCAACAGCAGCAGTAGTCGGCAGACTCTGGGCATATAGAGGGCGGCTGTGTGAGTGTGCGTCTGTGAGTATATGTGTGAGTCCCTAGGGGCACACAAAGCCAGAGAGGTTAATGGTCAACATTTTGAGAGATTTTTGAATGATGCTGTCTTCGGTTTCCAGTTGCAGCAATATATCTGGCAAATCAGGCAATGAAAGGCATTTGAGGGAAGGCCTTCAATTGATGGAATATTATGAACTCGAGAGCTGATTTAAAATACTCGGAAGACTTTAACAGGTAAACAGAAGGAAGCTATAAAATATTTAGCTTGATTTTTTATGTAGTGTATAAAACCCATATTGAAATTTTAGAAAATATATTTACCGATGGTATTTGACATAGGAAACGTCAGCCTTATAATAATCTCTGACAAAATATCCTCATGATAAATGATTGAATTCTTATTTAAGTATTTTTTAAAAGTATTTCCTATATTGGTGTTTATATATAATACCTAATTTAATACTTAGATATAAGCTAGATGACAATATGACATTTTTAATTCATTTAGCTCTACCATGCAAACTTGTCAACCTATCTAATACGAATTATTTCAACTTCATTACGGCATCATCTTAAATTCAACCACATTGCTTGCTTAATTTTTAATTATCTCTTATAGCCGTTATACGATCTCTTTTCCACTTTGGCTAATTAAGCGAAAAAGCCTTGCCGTGGGAAGCAAGCAAAAGAAATAATCAGTTTGTTACTCTTTCAGTAGTTTCCTGAAGATAACTTCCTGGCTGTCGTTGCGTTGCAACTGAGGCAAACAACATCCTGCAAGAAACAGCAAACGTCAGCAAGCAACTTTATGTATATACATACATATATATTTATATATATATATATCTACGACACGATATAATGCCCTGTAATAAGAAAGCAACATTTACAAAAGCCAAATGCATACAATACTTGTGCATATCAGCAAATGCATGTACACAGAATGATATACTATATACTCATACATATATACCTACGTATGCACTTGTGTATTGCTATAAATATATGTATGTATGTGTGTGTGTGTGTGTAGTGGTAAAAGTGCGCGGCGCGTGTAAATTGCAAAGAGTAAAATCTTGTAAAGGCAAATTCCTTTCAAATGCAACCATTTCCTTGGCACCAACACACACCCAACTACTTAAAGTTGCAACAGTGTAGAAAGAACACACACAAATACACACACATACAGAGAGAGATGCTTAGATGCAGCCGTGAATGCTGGGTGGCTAAATTTACACAGCGCATTCAAGTTGACTTTTATATGTCATACAACAAACAGCAAGTCCTGCCTCTCTCTCTCTCTCTCCCTCTCTCTCTCTGTTTGTGGCACTGTTTGTGCTCGACGAGTGGCATGCAAAGCATGCACAAATGTACGACTAGACAACAGTCCGAGACCAGTTATCCAGGCTGCACCAAATGAAAGAATGAAAGAGCACCCAAGCCATATATATGTATGGAGAAAGAGAGGCAGAGAGATAAAAAGAAAGAGAGCGAACAGCAACCATTCTCAGACAACTGTGCAGCACAGTGTAAAAGATACTAAACAAACATTCTAGTTTAGATACTTGCAACACCAGCGCAGCAGCAAGGGCTAGTGAACTGCCAAGCTATTGAGGCAGCTGTCAGTGGCAGGTGTGTGTGCGTGTCCGTGTATGTGCGTGTGCGCGTGTGTGCGTGTGTGTGAATGAGACTTGACCAAACTGCTTGCCTGTAAGATGCTTAGCCATGTACCGTTGCTTTTGTGGGCAACTTGCAACTGCTTGAATAGCATCATCTGACCACAAAATTATCTTACAGATTCATTGTAAGCCATTGAAAAGCGCTTTAAGATAAGCTCTCTTGCAGCTTGCAAGCGTCGATTGATTTCCTACGATAGCTCAGCTTCACATTAGCCGCAAAATGTGCTACAGTAAATTGAATACCGGACTCTCGAAACGAATGCTTTTCGAGTGTATATTCATTAGATTAATTAACTAGGAATTATTAGTTGAGAAATAACTGTTCGAGGCATTGCGCTTTTGTAGCTCTCAACTAAAGGCAATAGAGCACCATCGATAGTAGTTTTAATATTCAAATATGAAAGTAAAAATCAAAATATTTTGATATATTAGTACAATAAAACAAGCAAAAATCAAAAATCAATTGGTGGAATGAAGCGAAAATTCAGCTGAACTTTAATATTAAATTGTAATATTATAATATGAAAAGATAACCGAATGGAGCCACGATCCAAGTTTTTGCAGCTCTGACAGATTCAAGATTAGACAAAATCCATATATAATTCTAAAGAATTACAATTTTTTCATTCAATAATCTTGCAATTTTATTTGATTTATCCTACCATCTTAAGTCCTTTTTCTGTGTGCACTAAAATTCATAGAAAAATATAAATTTTAAATTCTCAACTGTTTGTCTGCCTTCGTTTTTTTTTTTTTTTTTTTGCCTTAATCTACTGTCAAAACTATGCCAAGTCTACAACTTAATTAGGCAAAGCCGCAACCAAAAAAAATCACAAACTAATTATATTAAAGAAGAAGAAAAGTACAGAAGAAGAAGAAACCCCATTTGTGAATTGCTCTCCAGCGATAGCCTTGGGCGCACTGCTTGTCTTCCTATATAACTGAGCAGACGGCATCTTTTATGGTTTATTTTCATGTTCTTTTATTTTTTGTTTTTTGGTTTTTATTTTTTCTTGCCAGTCTTCCATTTTTTCATTAGTCAGCAGAAAAGCTGTCGCATAATAGAATTTGAAAAGGCTTTAAAAACTAGCTAGCTGCGCGCAATGTTATCAAACTGAAGCAAATGAAAAGTAATGAAAAAATTGTGGAAAAGCGAGGAAAAGACACTGACAAAAAAAAAAAAAAAATAAAAATTGCGAAATATATATATAGCAACATCAAAGACAACGCCATAACCCAAAAACATAAATCCAGTGGAAAATAAATAAAGCAAATGGCAAAAGAAATGAATATGCTGCAAGACTACGCGAGCTGCCAGATTATATAGAAGCTAGACACAAACATACACACAAACTCTCTATGTGGCTAAAAAAAAAAGAAGTTGATAAGCGGCAAACGACGAACCACTTTCCAACACCCAGAGTATAGAGCAGCCAGTAGAGTGTCGACTGCTCCTATTGAATGGACTTGGCTCTAGGTTTAGGTTAGGTGAGCGCAGCTACTACTACTGCTACTGGCCCCAAAGAATAGAAGTCAGGCCACAGCAAGCTGTGGAGCCACAAAAAAAAAAAAAAATAATGAGATTTTGCTGCATGAAAATGACAGAGCAGTGCATAAAGAACTGCGCGAAATGAAAGTAAGAAGAAAACAAAAAACAGTGCACATTATTGCAGTCTTAAAGTTATATAAAAAATGCAAACAATATTAAAGAATATTAAGTAAAAAAAAAAAAAAAAAACAGCAGGTTTATGATGCGTTAAAATTTAAAGATTCACTAAAAATATTTAAAGTGAAAACACTTGTATTGTGTATATAAGGTTTGTTTATAAAGGTAACTAGACGAGAGGAGCCTTTTAATATAAATTAGTGCGACAAGGGAGTAGAAATATATTTAAATATAATAAACAAATAAAAAAACTCTAAGGTAAACGGCAGAGTTTTGATAGAAAGAGCAGAAAAAGCGATATCTCACTTAGACTCTGCGAAAATATCTTAGAGAAGAACTGACTGGATTTTAACAATTTATATTTATATTATATTATATTTAATATTAATATCGCATCTAATAAATACAATTTATATTTTCGTATATGGATCTTCTTCATTCCAAGCCTTGCGAATTGAGCAAAAAAACATATTTAATTACATCTTAAATGCAACCTATGCTAAAAATTAAATTAAAATTATATTGTATTATATTATATTAATTGACGTTCCTTGAAAATCGACTTAATTGCGAATTAAATATGTTCATAAATGCTGCGCACTAACAACACAACAAAGCCCAATTAGACAAACATCTTTCACAAGTACTACGACTACCGTCTACTTATGCATTTAATGTTTGCTACTGTAACTCATTCTATTATAATATTTACCAATTTAGCTGTGGACTGGAGAATTAAATCAAATGAAGCGTTTGTATATTTCAAAACTGTCACAAGTTGTCGACCAGAGAGGGCACTCTGCACATAAATTATCAGCTGACAATTTAATAAATAATGCAAGCCGACTCTGTACAGGACGATAATTAATTCAAGGATCCAAATCAGCCTAGACAATGTCAGCCAAGAGCAACTGCCTCACTGCAAATTCAAACGAAATAGGCAATGTGCCAATTATTATGCCCTAAAGACGGCACGTCTACAGCAGCAGCACCTGTAAAATGTTTATGCAGCATTGAAGTGATTGCAATTATTACTATGAATTTGCTTGTTAATGCTCAGAGATAATTGTGAGAATTGGTAAGCAAGAAATACATGAAAATACACTTTACTTGCGCGCCCACAAAGCCCGGTGGGCGGAGAATGAGGAATGCTCCTCACTGCCATTGATTTGCTCAGAGTCAATGAATAAAATATATTGCGCATACGCCACGTGTGAGGCGAGCTCTGTGTGGCTGTGCGGCTGTGTAGGTGTGCCTGTCTGTCTGTGTGGGTGAGGACTAAAATATTTATAAAACACTAAAAACTTGAGATGTTTCGCAATTCCCCAACTCGAGCTTAAACAATAACAGGCCTAAAAATTAAATATAGCCAACGATGCGATTTTCATTGTGCGTCGCCTAATGGAAGCCAGGATATGGCTGTAGGGACAAGAAGGACGCAGTCGCCATGGTCATGACCACAAGCAGCATAGTCACATTTAAAATCTCTCTCTCTCTCTCTCTCTCTCTCTCTGCCGTTCTCTTTCTGTCTTGCTGCTGGCACATAAAACGAAGCACAGCAACAACAACAAGCGACGCCAAGGACGCACAGGATGAGTAGCAGAAAGCAATTACTGCTGCTGCTGCTCTTGCCGCTTGTTGCTTCTTCGTGCAGTCGAGCAGAGCCAAAACGGAAAACTTTGGTGGCCCTGCCAACCAGCGAGAGCTAGGCAGCAGTTCATGCTACACTTGCTTCTAGTCAACTGTCAATATTTTACTTTAAGACAGCGTTACATCATTGCTCTAAATTTACTTGATGCGCTCGCAACTGCCACAAGCCAGACGAAAACAGTCAAGAAGACAACAAACGGGCTCAAGTTAGCCGCAACCAGGCTACAAAATATCTATCCTTTGGGTTGTGTTCTCATAAACTATTTCGCCGGACGTGAAATGGTACATTATGGAGTCAAAGCACTTGTTGAAATGATAAGATCTACTAATGAGAACTCGAATGATGGATTTTATATCAAATATATGGATAAGGTTTGTGTACATTTAGTATGGATTCAATTATCTTAAATCTAAGGTCTAGAGTATCATAATAAGTTTCTATTGAAATGGGAATGGTAATAGACCCTTACATATTCATTGACATTATATTAGATAATTATTGAGATAATTTGTATCATAACAGACGGTCTATTATTATTATTAGAATAATCATAGAGTTATTATATTAATTAATTATGTTAAGGTTACATATACATTTTATAATACTCGACAGCTTCTATATATTTAAAATTTTTATCAAATAAAACTAATGTTAATATTTCATCAAATAAATTCACTTATTTTTCAGCCTACATTCAGAGAGCTCACTCAGAATATTCGTCAAAATGAAAGCGAATTTAATTTTAAGCTCCAAACCAAGTTATGCTTACATATTTGTTAGGCATAGAACAAGCTAAAACTTTGAACTTAACATGCACAGTTTCTGACTCCCCGACAGAGTAGAGTAAGGACATGGCACCTTCTTCCTTCAGGCAGTCGGACACAAAATGTTGAGGTCACTTTCAAGCTGCTTGGCATAAATCTGTGCCGTCTCCTCGACTGTCTTGGGCCATGGCGCAGAAGCTCAACACAGAGCAGAGCACAGACACGGACACCGCCTAAATATTGTGTTAAGTTGCCTTGGCCAGCTGTGTTGGCTATTGGTGTTGCTGGTAATCAAGGCATTAAGTGTGTTTACCGTTTATTTTATTAGACTTTCAAGGCTAAATAGCTTATTGCGTAGCATTTTGGCTGTCATTGTTTGCCGAGATATTCAATTAAAGTCAATTTTTTGATTTAATTAAAAGTTAAGCGCCGTTTTCAGCTATGAATTATTTATGTCATCGTCAGCCGCAAAACGCAAAAAGCAGCTGCTGCTGCTGCTCACGCAAATAAACTGAGGAAAAAATCAAGCAAAAGTGAAGTTTGCAAAAGCCACAGCCCCAAAATGCGAAAAATAAGGCGAAAAACTGATGGAAGGAAACTCTCTTACACTCATTAGCAAAAGTTTTGCTGGACTTGCCAGCGCAGCTAACCTTTTCTGGTGGCCACAACTTATTTTAAAATGTACGCACCGCTCAAATGGCCACAGTATATGGCAATATATACATACATCTACATATATAACAATGTATATACATATCTATGTATGCAGTATACTCTTTCTTTTTATTTCAATCGCTTGCAAAAGTTTTTCGTTTAACTTTTCTTAACCCAAACCCGAAAACGCGAAGTTTCTGTTGTCGCATTCTCTGCAGCATTTTCTTTTATTTCTACTTTCAGCACTTTCTCAATATCCGGCAATCCGAGGAGTGGTTCGGGCTTTGCAACTTTAACGACGTGTCCGAGTGCCAGCAACGGCTGCTGCCATCGACTCGCGCGTATTTCTGCCTCTCTACTAACAAATTTATCGCGCTAATCTGTCATTTTTTATTTCTTTTTATTATTATTTTATATTTGTTTGCTTAGTTTTTTCAATGGAAAATTGAACAAATTTTGCAGTTGTGGTTTCTCATTTTTATTTTTTATGACATCTGCTTGTTATTGTGACAGTGTTTTTGTATCTGTTTTGCTGGCAGCCTTGCTGAAGGCCTCGATTGGAAGTTTTTCAGACAAGCCTCAAGTTTTGTGACTGAAATACGAAAGTAAAAACTGTAGTAAATTTAAGTAATTTCTATAAAAAGCTGACGCCGATTTACAATTTAAACTATATTCCTTAGATAAAAACATTTAGTTCAATTGCAGACACAAGTCAATTATGAAATGAAATTTGGACTTGATTTCGAAAGAAATTCAATTACAATTTGCCGCACTTATTTATTTAAGCTACAATCAAATTTACTTTTCCGTTTTAACAAATAGAAATATTTCTCATGTTTGCCATAGTCTCACTTTGTCTCCCCCTCTCTTTCTTTATATCGGGCTCTTTTCAAATTTCAATTGCCAAATTTCTGGCTATCAACTATTAATTGTAGCCTCACTGTTGTCGTTGTTGTTGCGGCTTACAATAAATGCACAAAAATTGTGGCTGTCTGGAAAACAAACAGCGACAAGAACAATTGTTACACAACTGTGAAATTAGCAACGAGCAGCCGAGAGCCAATTGCAACCTGCATTGCAATTTTCATATGCCAATATTTATTGCTTGCCTAGGATCAAAACAAAATCCACAAAAATCTACACGGAAACAGGAGAGATATTGCATGCTAAAATGCAATGGACGACTGAAAGATACCCACTTTTATCTCTCTGTCACGTGAAAGATTGCAAACTAAATGGCAATGAACGCCTGATTGATACCCTATGGAATGTCAGGAATATTTTAATATGATGTTAGCAGATCATCGCATTTGAATATTTACCTTATTATAGTAAAGGTATTTATAGTTGTCTATATACAGTAGAGTCTTTGTAACCAGATTCTACTGTATATCAAAATATATGGTAGAATCTCTTGAGACTTATTACTTGAAAAAAGTCTACTTACCTTAAGACTTTCTAATTACAAATGGTGTACTTATCTTAAGAGTTTCATATTAGCAACTATTCAAACTTATAACTCCATCTGCCTCAACCAACTTTACACAGGGTATATGCAGCTATAGCTGCACACGTAGCCATGAATACACAACAGTCGCAAAATAAATGCGAAATGTAATTCCCAAAACATTCGCATGGCCATGCACATTGAGTGAGGTATGCTAACCGCCTAGCATCGAAATGATATTTCACAATATATACGCACGACTTTTTTCCACTTACTTTTGCCATATCAATGCATGATAGCCTGATAGATGGAAAAAGCAAGCAAGAGAGAAGAGAAGTGACAATTGCGAATGTTTTGCACAGGCAGCGCAATAATTTATATTCCTTTATTTGCTGTTATCTAATTGCTTCAAATACTGCAACGTTGATGGTTTGCAGTGCAGCTGTAGATTGTCAGGTCAGTCAAGGGACAACACACAGTTGTTCTTGCTGGCGCAAATCTCACTTGTGTCGTTTGAGTAAATGAGAATGAGCCACAAGTATGGAAAGGTACATATGTTGGGTAGGCCAATTAGATGAAGATTGTCAAAAGAGAAAGTAATAGAAGTGTTGTTATGTTAAATTTGAAATCGAAATGAAATATATTTAAATGATATACAAGTAGGTCAATTTGACAGTGGAATATGAAATATAATTATTCATAGCAATGTAAGTAATATATATTTAATTTAAAGAGTAAAAAAGGTCAACGAGAAATATAATTGTTGAAACGATTCGCAATCATATCATAAGAAAAATATATATTCATTTCATATAAAAAATTAGGACATCAGGATTTATTTATTTTATTTTAGTAATGTTATGAGGGTTTTTGAACTCCTAAATATGCCTCCAAAAGCTAGCTAAATTCCTTAACCAAACAATGCTTTATGATATCTACTTAATCTGTACAATCTTTATACCAACACTAAACAAATACTGCCTCAAATCAAAGCCAATTAGTTTAGCTTCAATGGAAATGCTCAAACGCGTTAGTTATGCCATTAGTTAGCAAAACAAGCTAATCATCTTAATGCCCATATAATTCACCCCCCCCCCCCCCAAAAAAAAAGAAGAAAAAAAAACAAAGAACAATAAATAAAAAAAAAAATCATTAACACACATTAACATTCGCATATATAGACATATATAAAAATCAAGCGAAAATTAGAAAATTGGCTCATGTTACGCTTTAATTAGTATTTAATTGCTTAATAATGCAAAGCACGCGTCGTATACGCAATTTATTTGATTTCCAAGGCTTCGAGTGAGCGAACATTGTATAAATTAATAAAACATCAACGGACGCCATTAATTTTATTACATACAAATATTTTTGCGTGCGATCGCTACTAAACGATGCTGACATAGTCAATGCGCCCAACCTCCCAACGACCCGCAACCCCTATCAACAAGGCAAACCCAAGCACGCAATGGACGAGCATAGCTGAGGGCAAGTTTGGACATGCCAAAAGTCGTAAAAGCGCACAAATCTCATAGCGCAAGTCAAACCAAATAAAACAAACAAAAACGTAGAAAAGTCGAAGTGGAAAGAAAAACGAAATTGATTTGTTCGCAGTGAAGTGGGGGTCAAAATTTAGTTGTTAAATGGAATTTCGTATTAATTAGTAAATGGCCAAGGCAGTTAAATGAGAAATGTGCCGCGTGCTGCGTGCATGGGCCACATAAATTTGACTCTCTGAGCTCGAGGCAACCATTTAGACTGCTCTCTCTCTCTTGCTTTTTCTCCCTTCTCTTTACAGGTGGGCCAATAAAAGCTCAAAGTCAGTTGGGCATTAAAAAGTTGACTTTGCGAGTATTTGGCACGCAAGTTTCGTTTTTAGTTTCAGTCTGCCGAAATGTTTAAGTGTTCTTGGCATTTCATGTCGACTATTTGGCAGGCGGGCGCATTCAAAAAGTGGACAATGTGTTAATTGGTTTGGACACGTCGTAAGCAGTTTGGGCATGGGGTGTACTAGGAAGTAGAACAATTACAGTTAGGGCTTGGTTGTGGATGGACTAGAACTACTTTTATTATTTTTGTTTTGAAAATCGGATATGATAAGAATTGGGGAGTTCGCTTAAAGTGAGCTGAAGGGGCATAAATGAAAGCGTAGTTTGGAATATAGAATCAAGAGTACTATAGTTGGGAGTGCCCAGGAAATACCCAATAGCGGAGAGCTGATATAATATAGCAGATTAGAATAGATACAGGTACAAGTATAGAAATTAGTGTTCTTTGCCAACTTTGACTAGAACCGCTTTAAACAAACTTATCTAGCACCTCAAAATGAAATGCTGTCTACTATTGTTGCAGACAGAGCAGACAGCTTTAAATATCAAATTAGCCAACGCATTGTGAAAGGCAACAAAATGGCATCACAAATTCTATATGGCTAGACACACAAATATAGCTTGCGACACGTTAATTGCCCCATTGTGATTTGCATGTATTGTAGAGTACACCGAGAGTGAGTGCATTTAGACGACTGAGCGAGTTTACCACAAACAACTGCAGCATTTCTCTCTGCCCAGACTCTCACAGTGCCTCCTGACTAATTACAATGTGTTGAAGTGCACAGTGGCCTATAATGCGGACAATTTTTCGACTTCAGAGCGAGTTGTCAAGCGCACAGATAGCAGAGGGCAAGAGTAGAGCAAACAAATATTCTCAAACGCTGATAAATGCAATAAACTTTTGACAATATGCATTGTCAATTGTCATTCATTTGTTTTTGAACCGCGTTTGTTGTGGCCGCTGATAAAAAATGCATATAGAGAGAAAAGCGCTTCGCTTCTGTGTTTCTGTTTGCTTTATACATTTTCTCGACTTATTGTTATTTTTTTTTTTATTTTATTTTTCTTTTTTTTACTGATATGCTCTGCTGTGTTGACATGTCAGTCAAATTGTGTGGCGCGCAGCGATGTCCAATTTCTCGTTGCGTATTCCTGTTGTATTTTATATGTATATTTCACTCTCTCTATATATATATGTGTATATATCGTATCATAATCTTTACTGACACGCGATGCGTTTACTGTGCGCTGTTGCTCTGTGTTTGATGGGTGTTTTTTAATGTTATCTGCCAGTGGGTCGAATATTTTTTCCTGCTGGCTTTCCGTGTGTCTGCTCTTGTCACTCATTTGTTGCGTCCATCAATTTGATGTTGTCAATTTTCTGAAAATTTATCGTTTGCTGCTCCCGAAATTTGACATTGTCATGCAGTTCGTTAGCTATTTGGTGTTGTGATCTATTTAAAACCGTTGACAACAGACAGCTCAACGATAATAATTGACAACTCAACAAGAATATCGCGTTTAAGCAATGAAGTTTTCAAAAGCAATAAGAAATATATTATTGGTATTAAATGTTTATGTTGAGCACAAATTCTATTTATAGCTAAACTCTTTCATAACATACAACAAAAATGGAGAGTTGAACATATAAGATTTTCTTATTCTTTTATTCTCTATTTTAAGAAATTTTAAGCAAATATAAAAAATTTGTATTTTTAAATATTTTTCTTCTTTAAAGTTCAATAGTTTGGTAAATATTTTAAATTATACATTTTTGTCAGAAAAAAAAAACGTATTCTAATTTTCTTTTTTTGTTGATTTATATTTCAATTTATTCATGCCAATTATATTATTCTACTCTAAAAAGTCAACTAAATATTTTGTGGCTCCAAAAACTAAAAAAAAAAAAACACAATATTAAAGCAAAATTTGTTGTAGTACTAAGAAATAAAATTGAATGCAGATACACTTATAAAAAAGGTACCGCAACTGTATGGCAAAGGTATTGAGGAACTGCAGCAGTCAATAACCGTAAATAAATTCCAGCCCAACTGGAGTATATGCACAACACATAGAGCGCTAGTATGCGGCGCGCTGATAAGCCCGTCATAGATTTGCCATAAAATGCACAGAGCAAAAATAAAAGAAAAAAATCAAAATTAAACAAAATAATTTCAGCCTGTGTTTCGCCTGGTTGCATTCAGAGAGTTTTTACCTCGCTCCACCAACACAAACGACGACGACGACGACGACGAAATGCAACATGCGCTGATAAAAGCGCCATAGGGTTTTTCGGGCAAATAAATGTGGGAGTGTGTAAATATATATATATATATATTTACTTATATATATATATGTGTGTGCGGCAGCCGCATAAAATAGACAACAGCAAACCAAAGCCACAAAAACAAAAAAATTCAGTGGCATAAGAGATATGGGAGCAGAGCAAACATGAAACTGGCGCACAAAGCTGTTGACATGTTTGTTGGCCTATGTGTGGCGAGTGAGAGTGATACGAACGACACACACACCCACATACAAAGAGGCACAGACACAAATGCAAATACAGTTACAGATACAGACGTATAGATAAGTTGCGACCCGTTGCTTGTTTATTTATATATTTTGGACTCAATGTTAATTCGTGTGTAATAGACAAAACAAAAAAGGAAAAAAAAAGGTCACACAATATCGAAATCCCTTTCATTTTAAAGCAAAGTATTATTCGGTATCTTTTTCCTGATGTTCTCCTCTTTTTGTTTTTTACATCACACGCTTATCGAGACTGCGGCCACTCAAAGGGCATTTCGGTCCACCCTTTTTTTTTTTTTTTTTTTTTTGTTTAAAACCATCTGCAGGTGTTTGACTTGTCCCTTGTTTTTTAACTCGTCCCTGCTCTAGAAATATTATCTGACATTTCCTTTTGTTTGTTTAACCTTTTTATACAATTCTGTTCTTTTTTTTCTCTCTCTCTGCTTTGTAAACTGTTAAATTGAATTAAGTCAGTGAAAATGTCGAGATTTGTCAGTCTTTGCGAATTGGATTTAATTCTAGATTTCATGGAATGTGTGTGTTTTGTGCATTGAATTTGCTCGTTCATTGAGATAAATTGAATGCGAAGGACAGGACAGCACCACTATGCCGGTAACAGTAAAGACAAAATTGAATGGACCAACGACAAAGCTTTATTCTTTAAATATCAGATATTCATTTATATGAAAGGGCTGGTAAGCTGGCCCGGAGCTTAAAAATTGTTGACATTTTATATTTCAAACGTATATGAACATAATCCTGATTCAATGTCAAAATGGATTGGACATGTAATAAATATAATAAATTGACTTTTATGGATAGAGCAGAAAAGCATGTAATAAAGGAATTTCTGTGAATTGAATTGAATTTGAAAGCCTTTTTTTATTTATTTTGTATGAAGGTAGGAGGAGGTATACAATACAATTATAAGTCCATGACTGCTTCTGCCTTTTACAAATAAATCTGCATATAAATTGGCGCATTCGAAAAGCTTTTTGAATGCTTTAATCTTCAAACAATTCTTACAGTTGAGATTAGTTGAGATGTTGAAAACAGCCGAAAAAATCATTTGTTTGCGAGATTGTGATCAATGTTCTTACAACCATCAAATTAATTAATCTAAATAATTAAATTTAATTAATTAATTTATAAAAATAAAATACTTTTTGAACACCTGAAGCAATATAATTTATAAGTTTTATGTAATTAATTTGACTAATTTGCTCGCAGAAGTTTAAAGAGCTTACATAAGAAATAATCGATTGTCATGTTTGTAGCTATAGCCTTAAATTGCTTTCACTGTGAAAATGATGTACTTTCACGGAGCGCACAGATTTACAGTCTGTTTTGAGGCGCATCAATTATTAAATATAATAAATATGCTACAGTGCGTATGAGTTATGTAGTTCGAATTGTTATATGTATATGTATATGTGAGCTGCTCTGGTTGATGTTACTGCAGTTGTTGTTACTCCTTGTGTGTCGTGGCATCGTTTGTCGCTTGTTAATTTGCCTCATAAATAACACATTTATGACACAGAGCATAACATACACACACACACACACATACGCACACACACTGACATTCACATTACAATCCAAAACACACGCACATCGTACGTTTGTTTCGCTTTCTCTTTTGGTTCTCTCTCTATCACACACTCTCTTGCTCTCTGCCTCTCTCTCATTCTTTCTCTTTCTCTCTCTCGCAATACCTCTTGCTCTCTATTAGCTGCTTTGATATGCAAATTTACGCCACTTTTATTTCAGTTTGTACGTTTGTCTACATAATAAAGTTGCGCCAGATTTTTTGCATTTATTCATGAGTCACAAACACACACACACACACACATTCAGCAGTCACACGCTCATGCACTCTTTCGTAATAGTTTAATATGTCTATAATTGTTAGAAAATTGTTGTCGGCTGAATTTTAAATATTTTATTAATTTCATCTAAATTTTGCGTGACAATTTAAAAATTGGCCACGTCTAGCGCTGAGTGCATATGACAGCCATTGTTTGTCTGCTCCATTCTCTCTCGCGCCCTCTCCGCCCTCCCACTCACACATTTAATCTGATTGTCTCTGCGGCGCTCTCATTGATTTATGTTTAATGCAGTTTTTCGGGTAGCGCATTCAATTTATGTTTTAAAATGATTTCACAGCTTTTTTTTTGTTTGTCAGTTTTTGGCGGAAGTGGCGAGCGTTTGTTTGGTTTTCGGGTTTGGCTTGTTTTGCATAAAATTCTGTTCCATACTTTTGTGCACATGCACGAAAGATCCCAGTGTGTGTGTGTGTGTGTTTGAGTTTGCATTGATGCTGGTGCACGCGTTTATATTTTCCTGTTAGCTATTGATTTTCGAACCTACTTATCTGGCGTAAAGTTTACCGTTCAACTGCATAAAGTTTGCCTCATGATGCAGCCAAAGAAAAGCGCAAAAACTAGTATTGGAGAGAAATCCGTAACAGAAACTCGAATATTAAACTACTCAATTTACACCTAAGACCTTGAGTAGACATCCTTAAGACTTAGTAATACATTTGTAACTAGCCAGCATATAAATTCAACTTCCTTCATTCCAAGGCAATCAAACATTTGTGACTTTCATTAATTAATTCATTTCGCACTTCTCATTTAGCCCTTAACGAAAACCAAATTCCTCTCTGACCCACCGTAATGCTTCTTAATACTTTTCACACGTACGCACACTCACTCGCACACGCACACGCACACGCACAGGCACATTTAATTTCCCAGCATTTGCTTATTTACGTATTTATTAAATGCGTCATCCTGGCCATCATTAAGTAAAATCTCGCAGCTGCAGCTGCAGACAAATGAGAACAATAACAACGGCTGCGGCAGGCATAAAAATGTCCTTGACATAAAGATGTAAGCATATATGGCCGGCGCCACGACAACCACACAGATCCTGAGGACTTTATTAAGACATTTTACGTTGAAATTTATATAAAAGTAGAAAACAGCAGACATGGCCACGCACACACACACACATACACACACAACAGAAGCAGAAACACCCACACCGGCGGCCATAAAGCCAGGCGCAGCTGAATTTCATGCAGGAATCGTGAGATTTATGACACTGCCGGCAGAGATAACAACAACAACAACTATGGCAGCAGCAACAACAACAACAACAACGACAAGCAGCACAAGGACGTAGCTTCTTTGCACAGGCAGCACACAGCAAGTCCTCACGTTTCGCACGTGGAGGCTACGCTATGTTTGCCATAAAAGTCAAGCTAAAGCAGGCCTCGAAACCAGGCCACGCCGAACCGTAACAAATACTGCCGACTTTCGGCCGATTTGCAGACTTAATATGCCAACTTTTGATATAATTTGACTAAGTTGTCAGGCTTTGCTTGCAGACAGTTTCAATAAATGAAATGTGAAGAAATTGCTTGAAATATATAAATTTATACATAAGAAAGATAACTTGATTTATGACTGAACTATTTAATATTTCCATATTTGAGGCTTGCGACTAAAATACATTTTTTAATTTCAAGTATTTCCTTTATTTTATTTTTTATTTTTTTTTTAGAAAATTAATTAATTTTTCAAGTACAAATTATTTGCCAAACAAAAAAAAAACCGACTTTATGAGAGTTTAATTACTTATGAATTACGTAGGCAACTCAGCGAATTAAAAATTAATTTGGGCTATGTTTGCTTCTAGCGCGCCAAAAGCTTGAAAATTTAATTAAAATAAAGTTAATTTATGCAGGCTGAGAGGAATTTCGCAGTACATACATAAATTTAAATTGTGGCTTAAAATTTGCAGAAGAAATTTATAAGCTTAAATACGGATGTCAATTGTTAAATGTTGGCATACAAATGGCGCCAAAAGCAGCTGCTGTTGCAGTAAACAAATTAGCTCCCGTTTCAACTCGCGCAGCACAAATACAAATACACACGCACACATACGTGTTGTGAACAAAATATATGGTATATATGCCATTGGCAGCTGACGCGCCACAAAAAAAAAAAAAAAAAAAAAAAAAGAACTGAACCGCAGAAAACTTCAGAAAAAAAAATATGTATTTAAAATTTGTATACAGTGAAAGCTCGCTTAAATGAACATGAGTTAACGTAGTAACGATGTTGGGAAGAAAACTTTTGTTGAAGAAAATGATAATGAGAGAAGTATTTTGTAGGCAAAAGTACATAACAAACATATTTTGAATTAATATAAAAATTTGTTGTCAAAAAACAATTAAATTGTATATGTATAAATAAGTCTTAACCATTTCCAATACTATTTTATGGCTAAAAAGGTTTCTATAGGTTGAGTATAATCAATTTATATATAGATTATAGGACAAGCGTTTACTGTAGACGCACTTTACAAAATAAAATAAAAACAAATGAAAAGAAGCGAAGTCAACAAATTGTGCAGCATCTGAGTAAAATAAATAACAGTACAAAAATATATATTTCTTGTTATTGTTGTCGGCAGCAAAAATAAGAAAAATATATAAATAAATAAAATAAAAAATGTGAACGCAGCAGTTTAAGGAAAAGTTGTCTGTCAATAAACAACGCGGGGCTTAAATGGCAATTTCGCAGCTTTAAGCGAAGCTAGTGAAAACGCCAAGCGATATCAAGGGGTGCTGGAAAATATGCTACATGAATGCATAACCTGTGGGTCAGCAAAAATAATGTAGCCATGCTTCATTGAGCCACGACGCTGACTGGTCTGAACTGTGCTGGCCTCCTGCGACGCTCTGACTGCTCGCTCGCTTGACTGCCCGACTCTCTACAACTGGGCTGGCTGGCGGACTGAACAGCCATTTGTGGTCGTATGCTGTTACGTTCATCATCGTCAGCAGCTATACAAAAAGGCAGTCGACCAAAGCCAGCCGCTAGCCGCCAGCAATAGTAACAATAACAGGTCCTCGTAGGTAAAACAATGCTGCACAACATTTGCCACAATAGTAACGGCGAATCAACGACAATCCGTTGACCAGCTTGGTCAGGTGAAAATTTAAGTTCGACGCGCGCCGCGACCACAATGCCAGCAGTTTTTATTCAATTTTTTGGCTTGCGCTCGCTTTTGTTTTTTAAAAGCCGGTTTTAGGCAACCAAAATTGTGGGTATTTGTGGCTGTAAAATGAAGCAAAGACCTAAAAACTATGGCGAAAAATGCAGAAAACGCTAGCCGAAAAACATGGACGAATAGTGCAAAGGAATATTTATTTATGTATATATTCAGAGCAGATATTCTTAAAGTCGCTATACATTAATATATTTATTAGTACGTTTCTATTTTTTTTCGACTTGAATTTTTTGATAAATGTATATCCAAATAATCAAATTTTAGGATTTGAGAAACTAAACTATAAAAAATCATAAAAAAATGCATAAAACGAAATATGTTTTTGTTAATAATATTCGCTTTTCCAATGCTAAGTCAATATGTAATATATATATCTTCTTTTTTTTTTATTTCGATTTATGCATATATTTTTCCTTACATTATACAGTTTAGTTTCTCAAATCCAATAATTTGATAATTTGTTATAAATAATATTAAGAATTTGAATTGTGTTAATGGTATTACATTTGATGCCCTCTTCACATTTTTATCTAAAAAATTCCTTAAGCAGCTGCTTAACATTTTTTCCTTCAATTCCTTTAAATGAAGCCGCAAATAAAACCAATGAAATTTCACATGTACTAAGTATCACAAATATTCATTATCTTTATTGCGCTGCGCCCGTCCTTTAAACGTCAATTAAACCAGCCACATAAATATTAAGAAACAATTTGCCAGCTTCAGGAAAAAAAAAATTCTAAGGAAAACGCCCCATAAAATTAGTAATTTCCATGAAAATATTGTCGCTTTAATGTGAAGAAAAATGCGAGACACATTTATATAGCAACGAGTCCTTTGAGTACAGCCCATGCGGGTCATAATTTAGAGCTACGAGAAAATACACACACACACATGTAGTAGAGAAAGACATTTAGAGTCATTTGAGTGCCGCCTTTGTTATAAATACAAACATGCCATACAAAATGTATGTACATATATATATATATATATATACAAATGTATGAATAGCATAATACTGTATTCTTTTTCTGTTCTGAAAAGCCTGGGTAAACAACAGTAAACACATGTCTGCTGCTTTGGAGCATCAAATAAAGAAGCGCACTGTGCAACAAAGGCCACTAAAAATATTATATCTAATAAAGCAGCAGGCAAAAATATAAAGCAAAACAACTGCCAGCCATAAGAGAAATGTTTTCTGCAAAGAGAAAAACAGAAAAAAAAAAAAAATGTATATACATATAAAAAAAAAAAAAAAAAAAAACACAACAATAACAAAAGGCATCAATCATAAGTCAGAGCACATGCTACATAATCTGCGTCCACCCAGACTCCTCCTACTCCTCACTTGGCTAACAGCTTTCCGGGCTTCCCATCCGCCTTGGGGTGCTCTTTGGTAGTACAAGCATTTCGACCTCTATACTTTAGTCTTTAAGACAGCAAAAAGGCATTTTGAAAAATAGCTGGAAGTGCTGCAATATTCTTCGTCTCTGCCTCTCCTTCCCTAAGCCCTGACATTCAACGCATTGAAGTCTATTTGGCACGCCTTGGGCATCTGTTGGCTGCCGGCGGCATATGTTCATTAAATTTATTAAATTACCGAGACACACACACACAGACGCTGGAGATGAGAGAACAAGGACAAGTGTCAGAACATAGTCGATACATGCGACACCAAGCGAAATAACAGCAGCATCTGCGCAGACATTGCAGCATTTAATAGAGACATGTGAAATTCTAACAAAGCTGTACGCTAATTGGCTGCTTAGAAGGACGAGACAGACATCATTAAATTAGATGACGATGTACATAGAGAAGCAAAAAGTATGTCTAGAAATTTCGAATCGAATTAACTAAGTAAATGTTGTTAGCCAAAATATGTGACTGCTGACAAAGACATGAATGATTTGCTCAGAGCTCTTAAATAAACTTTTAATATTTTTTAAAATTTTATCCACAGGTTTATAATAAAAAAAATCTTTCTCATTGAAAATAATTTTGTATAATATATAGATAGATATTTTTTGTTATTTGCTATTTATTAATCAACTATAAATAAGCATTTGAGCCGCACAAAATCCTGTTCTACATAGCGACCACTTTCACTTTTGTGTGTGCCACATAGAATGCTTCAATTGTTATGCAAACAAATGAAAATTAAAACAATCAAATTAATTTTTATGGAAAGCTTGTGCAAAAAGCAAAATACAAATAAATGGCAATTAGTAAACAATGCAAAGCAATCGAGTAGTAAAAAATATAAACGAATGCTACCCAGGCTGTTGGTATGCTAGAGCGTGGATATACCTCTTATTGATAAGAAAATTTAATGAAACAATTTTTAGTTTAATTAAGTGATAAAATTTAAGGTAATTGGTTAATAAACGCATTGAGTTTACTATCAACTAAATAAATTATATAAATGAACATCAATAAAATAACAAATATTTGTTTGCATTTTTAAAACTTTTTTACATTAATTGGTTTTTCTTTTTTTTTTTTCTGCAGACAGATAGCTTTAAAAATTTCACTAGTATTAATTAAAAACACTACAAACAATAAGAAAAATATTTATTGAATTTAATTAAGATACAATATTATAAAAAGAAATTTTCCAAAGACTTCTTCAACTGTGCGGCTCAGTTAAGCTCACAATCCAACACGAACTTAAATTCCACAGCACAGATAAATGCAGGGTATCTATTATATAAAATCTTGGCAATTCAAAAAAAAAAAAAAAGAGAGGAGTTTATCGAATTTTTTAACCAGTTCAACCAAACGACCGACTGGCCAACCAACCAAATAAAGCTTTTAATTGTTGCCAATGGATTAAGGTTTATATGCGTATACTTAATATCGCTGTGAGCGCGTCGCTCGCTCGGTTTGTTTGGTCAGACTGAGGATTGTGAACATTTTTTCCGAGTGGCTTTGCATCTGTGCTAATAGTAATTAAAACTATAAATTTTCAAGTAATATTATTCAACAAGCAAGCGTGAAATAATAATAACAATGTACATCTATATATGAACGCTGTGCATATATGTCTTTTAATCGCTTTTTTATAACCAATTAATTGAAATATGATTGGTAATTAAATGCATACTTGATGGCCAGTGGCATATTTTCATTTTTCAAACATAATTAATGCCACTGTACACAAATAAAGAAAATAAAAATATAAATATATGTAAGTGCGTTCAATTAAAGTTGAAAAGCGGCCAGCAATAATAAAAGGCACAACAAAACAACAAAAAACTATAGCCTACTTCTCAGCGTTCGATAAATGTGGATGAAAAGTGCACTGGCACGTGCCACATCGTCTAGTCTCGAAAACTAATTGAAAGGCAGACAGACGACAGTCAAGCGACGTCTGGGCGGACAGAAAAAAAATAGAAAAAAGTGAGTAAAGAAAACACACAGTAGGAAAAACAAATTTGCATACGGCGCAAAATGGCCCACAGCCGGCAGCCTACACAGAGAGTGGGCAAAGAAGAAAGGAGCGAGGCAAAGGCAAGGCTCGAACTGGAGCACAGCTGCTGCTGCTATCTCGGCGTCCTTGCCATCGTTATTATCCTGTTATCTCTCTAATAATGCCTCAGAGAGTTTGTAATTAAATTTTTTCAAAAACTGAAACGCCCATCGTTAGAGCAGACCGTAGTCATAGCCACAATGGCAGCAGCAGCAGCCGCATCAGCATCAGCTACTCATCTCTGAGATGCAAAAAAAGAAAAGAAAATAAGAGAAGTTTCAGATACAAACGATGAGATACAAGCTGGTCGCCAACAGGCGGACAAACAGGGGCGGCGCATAAAGAACGTTACGCGCACGAGTGCCACTAGTTAGTCAGATAATAACGCTCATCGGAAGCTGTGCAAAGCGGAAACGGAAGTTAAGTTAAGCGCACTACTAAACAGATACTCAAGACCAGCTCAAGCCACACTACAGCACGGCAATGGAACAGACAAATGGACAGAGAGCGCATTGCGTCAACCGAATGACGAACTGAATCATAGATAATAGAGAGCAGCTAACTGAAGTAGAGGGCGCTGCAAATGTGTTCCATTAAACGATGTCGCTGAGATTTCAATTGTATGATAAAGTAGTGAGATGGCGTGAGAAATAAAGATATGAGAAAAATCCTTGTGCTCCAATACACAACGTGAAAGACCTGAACTACTTTCTTATTGAAATAGTGAACCCTTCAAAAGCCGTGGAGGTATAACACACAAGTTTAAACTCAGACATCATTAGCTTATATACAGTGTTTGCTCACAGATCAAAACTTCAATCTCATTAAGCCATGCTAGGCTCATTAAATGTTCACCTTCAGCGCATATTAAATAAGAGGCTTAACACTACTATTCTACTCAACCTATTCAGAGCTACCTATTCCTTTACTCCGTCCACAGATATTTCAATGCGCAACCCTAAAAAGTATGCTACAATTTTCATTCTTTGCGAAATCAGAGCGCAAGAGATTTCGCAGCATTCAGAGTACGTTTTTATGGCTTCTAATTATGGTTCTGTTTTGGTCTGATGCCGCTTTGCTAAGGCAACCTGCTCGTTACGCCCACTAACACAAATTAGTTACTACGCATAGCGCATAAAAAGCATAACAACAGCAACAACAACAACATCAGCAGCAACAACCAAGTGGGAGTCTGTCTCTGTCTGGGCACTTGTGTAACCGCAGACAGCTCCACACAGTCACGTCAAAGGCTGTTGAATGGCAGGCGGCGGCGGCGGTGGCGGCTGGGCGTGGCCAACGTATTTTATTTTACTTTGTTGAAATTCGTGTGATGTCTATTTAAATGGTTACGTAATTGCATAATTATATGGCTGCCCAACAGAAAAAAGAGCTACACACAAAACGAACCGAGCACCCAGAACTTCTTCACACAAGAGTTTGTTTTCGGCTTAATGGGACTGTATGGGACGGGAGGGGACTACAGCTTTTTTGGACACGTGCACAAAATAGATAAATAATAGACAGACAGAATAGATAGGCAGATAGGCAGATAGAGACAGCGAGCGTGCAGTAGGATTTAATTAAATGCCATAAATCAGAGAAAGCTGACAAGTTCAAGGAAATCATTTTGAAAACTACACAACAGCCGAATAGACTGTAAATGCAAATTGCATTTAATTAAAACAGAATCAACTAGAAATTGAGGAAGTACGAAAAATGAAAATGAAACTTTAAATAAGAGAGAGAAAAAAGCAAACGCAAATCAAGAAATTTCGCATCCGCAGCACGTTTTTCAATTAAAAGCTCGTTGCGGCAAAGACTTGCAACTTCTGTTGGCTCCACACGCACACACACACAGACACAGAGCCAAAAGCAAACTGTCAACAAGCAAGAGCGAAATAATATCTACGAGTATATATATAAATTTTGAGGAGCGCGTGAAAAAACGCTCTTGCGTTTATTACTGCTAACCGCTGCTGCACGTGATTCGTGCGCGTTTTTTTGCTATGCTTTAACCAAATGGAAAACATTTGCGGACGCACAAATACAAACATACAAATACACACACACACACACAGCATATAAATGGCCAATTGAATTGCGGTTAAATATTCGAACAAAATTTGTTTAATTTTGTTATCGCACAAATTTGATCAATTTTTATTGAGTTGGTGGCAATTATTATTGTTTTTGCTGTTTATTAAATATGCTCTTGCATTATATATATATATATATATATATATATATATATATATATATATATTGCTAAACATTTATAAATCAATTATTTAAGCAATCGAATTAAATGCAAAGGTAAAAGCATTGGGCAAACAAGAATTATTAATTTATATTTATAAATTTTCATAAATATTTAAGACCGAAGATTTATGCATTTAATATTAAAATGAATTGCAAATTATATCAATTTGCGCATAGCACTTCGTTGATAAGCTATATTGTTAGCAAACAATACAATTTTTATTTAAGCAATTGTTTAGAGCGAGAGAGAGACACAGAGAGAGGGAGAGAGAGAGAAAAAAAAATGAGAGACTGTATAGCCTCTTGTATAGCTCTGCTTGTTATAAAAGATTTAAAGCATTTGGGCAAATGCCTGAAATTATTCAAAGCCAAATTAGCAAGCGTGTCTGAAGTTGAAATCAAAACATTTATCAAATATGCATTACGCATATTCAAAATCAATTAAATATTTAAGCACTCAAAGTGACTGCAATAATAACAACAAAAATAATATTGAAATGGCACAGCACATAATTTGAAAAGAAAAATTATTGCGAGAAATTGTAATGTAATGTAATTGAGGCAAAAAGAAAAAAAAAAAAAAAAAAAAACAGGAAATGTGGAGAAAAACAATAAATAAAAGCAAATGAAATTAAAAATTTATTATGCTCAGCTGCTGCGCTTTGTTGTTGTTTTTGTCGAGTCGAATGAGAAGAGACAACAACAGCAACAGCAGCAGTCAGCAACGGAAATGAAAATTGCTGTGAAAAACACACAGACAACAAATGCTCGAGTGGGAGTAAAATGATGCTGTGTGCTTGCTGCTGTTCAAGTTTTGCATTTCCGGTATGCAAACAGCAATAACAACAACAACAACGAAGATGACACGCAGACACATGCTCAAGACATAAAAAATGTGTAATTGTTGTTGTTTACCATTGATAAAGCTTAACAGTCAGGGCATAGAAGACAGAGCTGAGCAGGCAGCCAGAGAGCCAGGCAGCCACGCAGACATTGCCAACAAACAAAAACTCATTCGCATTTAACACGTCCACAATAGTGACGTGGCAAACAGCAACAATGTAAGTACCACGAGCTTTTACAGTGGACATTAACTAAGGGCACTTGAAAGAGGTCTATAATAACAATTTCAAGCGCTGTGCGAATTCAAGAAAATATTTTTATAGAACTGTTTTAATAATTTTAAATTAAAGCAAACTTTTATGTTTAGTTTTATTTTTATATATTAGTAGGTATTTTTAAAATGATTATATTATTGCTTTATATTTCTTTAATAACATTTTTGTATACATAAATTTTCTATAAAAAAAAAAAAGTTTCTAAGATTTTTTGATCCATTTACTATACATATATTCATTGCTTGCTTTAATAAGAGTTAGAATTGCACAGATAATTTTAATTGACTTGGTTAATCTAGTTCAGTAGCTTTTTGTTTTTGATATATTTTTGATTAAATTATAACTTCTTAATTTGCTTTTGAGAAAAGTTTGTGAACAAAGCGGAGCATAGGCAATAGCTCTCGACTTTCAAGTCAAATTATACAAATTTATTGAGGAGCTCAAAATGGCAACAAAAAAATTTACTTTTCTCAAATCCCCCTCTTTGAGAACACAAAAATATTTATTTTAAATTAATCTTCCTTTTTGTTGTGCAAAACTTCTTTAAGTTTCATGTCTATTGATAATAAATGTCAAATAAATATGAAGTAAGAAATCTGACAGTCTAATGTACAATTAATTGAATTAGTTCCAGTTATATGTGCATCAAAATAAGTTTATATAATAAATAAATATTTTGTGATCTTTGTTTCTTCTTATGCTCAATTAATCTCAAACCAAGAGTCAAACTACGCTGTTCGCATTGAATTCAAACACTGAATATGTGTAACAAAATATATAAATATCACTCAATTAGATTCCAAAATATAGAGAGGTATTTCTACAAGTATTCGTGAATTCGCTGCGATACACATGATATGCTTATGGGCAGCAGCACTTAAGCGATATTTACTGTATCAAAAGAAAAATACTTGCAAATTCAAGCACACAAGCACACACACAACCAAACTTACACACTCATCACACACACACGCCCACACACTCATTGATTGCCGTCACATATTTAACAACAATAAAAATACCTTTATTGTATGTCTCTCTTCTTCTTCTTGCTTTTCTATTTAAAACTCTTTAATTACGCTTAATTATTTATTAAGCAGATTGCGAGCTGCGTTGGAATTTAATTTGGTCGGCGCGCGTATTATGTGAACGTCTGAAGGATATGATGGCAATGCAGTGGAAAGTCGGGCAACCGGTTGTTGCCTTTGCCTGGCTGTCATTACTTCGCTCCTTGCTCTGGCGTGTGCCCGGGCACTTTGAAGTGCCGCAGCACTTTTTGGCATACACTTTTTATGGCGGGCCAGAGTTTTGTGACGCTTCTCTCTATTTTTTGCTTGTTTTTTTGTTTTAAAGATTTTTTCTGCTGCTATTGAATATTTGCTTTCATGTGCCCGGGCGAGGACAACGCGTCCTTCGACGCGTTTCAGTTATATTTGATAAAAATTTTTGCGATTTATTATTTCGACTGCTGCTGCTATTGGTGCTGCTGGAAAGCAACGCACACAAAGAACGCTTAACGTATGTACGAGTATAATGAAACGACAAGGATAACGCGCATCCGCACCGTTTGAATGCACGATTTGTACTAAACTCAGCCACGCACAAATCGTGCCAAACTACGCTCGGCAATCGCCAATGGCAAATTGTGAATTCATCGCCCTGCTGCGAGCCAGGACTTTGCTCTCTGTTTACAGGCGGCAATGTGTACTAAAACCACGGACATTTTGCGCTCGTCTCGCTGCGAGAGCAAATAAACATTCGTTTCAGGCTTCGCCAGGCGAAACGGTTCGTGTGTCCACATGTTGCCGTTGGCCAGCAACCTGTTAGACATCGACACGAAACTGAAGCCGGACTGTATGAATGGCAAGTGCAGCAAGTCTATAGAAAAGCCCGTAGAGTGATGCTAATTTTGAATGGAATTCTGTCGAATTTATTACAAAATTGTGGTGGGGGAGGATTTTGACAAGGATTTTGGAAAATTAAAGAAAAATATATTTAAATATTAGAGACTACAAAAGTGCCAAAAAAAAAAATATATATATATATATATATTTATTCATATATATTTATAAATATATTTTTTTTTAATATATGTTTTTAAAATGTTTAAAATGAAAATAATTATTTCAAACTTTTTAAAATTAAACTATATACGTATATATATTATTAATAATTATTAGTTTTTCTTGTTTACATTAAATATATAGCTGACATTATTTTATTTATAAATAGCTCTGACTGCAAAATATTTATTTTAATAATCAAACAAATTTTAAACAATTTAACTAAATTATATAGGACTTTCGTAAGCTCAACCGTTCCTTTACAATATTTTATTTGTTTATGCCACATTTAACAAAGGACTTGGCTGAAGAGTAAAATATCCCAGTAAGAGCGCGCAGGCGCATTGCAGCGAAACGGTAAAGGGGAACAAATTTCGTAATTGTTAACGGGTAAAAAAAAAGAAGTCCAGAGCTAAAAACAAAGCCCAAAACAAAATGTAAACAACATTGGGCTAATTCAAAAACAATACAATTGAGTATTAAGTTGTTAACTAGTCAAAATGACGAAAAAAGGCAGCAATAAAGAGAGAGAGAGAGAGAGGGAGAGAGAGAGAGAGAGAGAGAGAGAGAGAGAGAGAGAAAGAGGGGGAGAGACCAACTAGCGTAGTCTGACAATTAAATTGAAGTCTTTGTCTTTGTCTTCGTTCTTCATTAGCTAAAGTGTAATCCGCTTGCCCGTGCACATACAGCTCCTCTGGGCACCACAAATACCAAACTAACTAACCAACGGAAAAACCAAACTCGAACTAACTGATGTACTGATGCAATATCATGCCGCTCGACTGCGGCAAGCAGCATGTCTAACAAATGCCAGCAACTTTAACCGCGACAAGCGAACAAAAAAAAAAAAATAAAACAAAACAAAAGCAAAAAGCGCTACGGAGCAGCAATGTCCCCGGCAACAACAAATAGAAGTACAACAACAAATAACAGCGGGTTAACGTTGGCCCGCGCCGCTGCGGTCGCCACCACAAGGACAATAAATACGCAACAACAACAACAAAAACAACAACAACAATAGCATGCGAGCGCAACAGCATCTACGGAGTCTACGACAAAACAGGCATATCAACAGCATCATGATGTAAAAAGTTTTTGCATTCGAGAACCTTAAACCACCTCCAAGCAGCTAACCCCGCTGCCCAACCCCTCCACCCCCACCGCTGACTCGAACAAGCCCCCGTCGACCTACGCCACCCGCAGCCGAGACCCCGTCAACAATTTTTGTTTACAAACTTTTGCTTGTTTGTGTATTGTGCGAAGCGTTTGCTGGCAGCAGAAACAGAGAGAAACAGTGAGAGAGCGAGAGAGAGGAATGTGGGTAGCTCGAGAGAGCAGGTGGACGAGACGGCAGCTGTTGCTGTTGCTGTGTGTTAGCATTGTCCACAAAGGACTCCGCAGGACTTGCCGCTCGCTCCTTTGCCATCAACTACGGCGCGACGAGCGCCAAACGTTGCAAATTTTGTATATTTGGTTTCGCTTCATCTTCATTTTTTCCCCTCTCTCTTTGCTTAACAGAAAAATTCCTGATGCGATTATGAGATGCCTTGTTAAGTCAAGTCGGCGTAGCGGCCGATTCTCGGGTGACGCTGACAATAGATCATATGACAAAGATGCTGAATATTTGTGGCTTTGCGGTCAGGCAATAAGCTACAAAAGTTCACTTCACTTGAAGCTATGGAAGCTATGGAAGGGGGACTAGAAAGAAAGAATGGAGAGAAGACTGTCAAACCTATGGCAGAAGGGATATTTTAAAGATTTTGATGGAAAGTTGAAAGTATTAAGCCAATTCCTATACATGTTTCGAAGAGTATCTACGTATGTCGTATATTTCAGAATTAGGCAATAATATACGATTCCAATGAAGCCCAGTCGAGATCGTTAGACTCTGACTACAAAATTCTCAAAAATATTACAAAAAATAAAACAGTGTGACTTTCAAACTTTAAGCAGTTAAGTTTGGGTTATTCAAACAGAAATAAATCATAATTTACATATAAAAATTCATTTACCACATCAGCATCCATAGCACACTCAATACAACTTAACAAGCCTGTCAATTTTATCCCTAAACTAAGGCTAACATTGACATGAATTGTGCAAAAGTCTTTGCTGACAACAGATTAGTTGTCAATTATAGGACAAGCAGCACATCAAATATCCTTTACAGTAGCTTAAATCAGCTCAGCATATTATAAATTTCTGCCCTTATCTAAAGCCTTGCAGTGCAGTGCATGCCATCGCCGCAGCCGCCGTCCTAGATGCTCTACAATTTCTACACTCGTTTTTGCTGAACTTACGCTTAACAGATACAAAGTTGAGCTGAGCGCACTTACCTGCAACGAGAGAAAACAATAAAAAATGAAAATCAATTGGCTGTATCATAAACAGTGCTTCAAATTGATTATAAAGTCGTAGAAGCTTCTAAGTAAAGTACTTGAAATCCACTCTTAACAGACAGTCGGACAAACAGGCAGGACAAGCAAGTACACACCCCCACACGCACACGCACTCGCACTCACACACACACACACACACACACACACACACACACACATACCCATACACACAGACGCAAACGTAGAGCTTGAAAAGGCCTCGACCACAGCGAAGTGTACTCAGTGCTTTCCATCAAACTATGGAGCCGCAGCTGTAACCCTCTTCGACCTAAAACCCACTCTTTCGCCACCTCCTGACCGACCCGCAATGCAATAACGCCGACAGATTACAAAGTGCACATGTGGTGCGCCATAAAGTAGTGGGTTGTACAATGCCAGAGCAGCGAGCGGAAATCCATGTTGCAACAACAACAGCACCAACAATAGTAGCAACAACAATAAGCTGATGTCTAGGAGACGAAACGCACTGACTGCGCCGTGGCCAAAAGCCTTTGCCCGCTGCCATGGCTCCTCCTCTTCTTCCGCCTCCGACTCCTTCGCCCTTTTTCCTCTGGCCTTTTGCCGAACTCCATTAAGTTCACGCGACCAGCAACACACGAAGAACTTTACTTCTGTGGTCGCTGGGGTTGCGCAAGCAGCTTCTCCTTGATTGTTCTCGTTGTTGTCCAACTGTGTTGCTCTGTCTATTGATGTCTCTCTGATGTGTTGCCCTTGGCCACCATGTCAGGTCTATATGGACGCATGCACTCTGCATGACCGGCACAGCCTCAGAGGCGTCCACAGCAAGCACAGCACACCCAAAAATTTGACAGAATTCGAAAATGTAACTAGTTTTTCAGACAGGGAGCGAGCATCATTCACTCTAGCTAACAGCGTCTATTTCATTATGTAGATTTCATGATGAAATATTGTCAACACGTGTGTGTGCGCACAAAGTGTTTGACGAACAATTGAGAAAAGTCAGGTCTAGGCCATAACGGTACAAGCAACCGAGTGAATGAACAGTTGAAAGGGTTTATTATGCGAATGAAAGAGCTTAGCTCATCAAAGCCAATAAATGGAAGGGGAAGTATATTTATGAGAATTGTCAAAAAAAATTTATTAGATTTAATAAAAATTTTATTTTTGCAGTTTTGAGTATTATCAGGGAATAACTTATAAATATAATATAATATAAAAATAATAATAAATATAAATATGAATATATAAATATAAATATAAATATAAATATAAATATAAATATAAATATAAATATAAATATAAATATAAATATAAATATAAATATAAATATAAATATAAATATAAATATAAATATAAATATAAATATGAATATGAATATGAATATGAATATGAATATGAATATGAATATGAATATGAATATGAATATGAATATGAATATGAATATGAATATGAATATAAATATAAATATAAATATAAATATAAATATAAATATAAATATAAATATAAATATAAATATAAATATAAATATAAATATAAATATAAATATAAATATAAATATAAATATAAATATAAATATAAATATAAATATAAATATAAATATAAATATAAATATAAATATAAATATAAATATAAATATAAATATAAATATAAATATAAATATAAATATAAATATAAATATAAATATAAATATAAATATAAATATAAATATAAATATAAATATAAATATAAATATAAATATAAATATAAATATAAATATAAAAATAAATAGAAAATATAAAATAAAAGAGTGAAATCAATATATTTCACTATATATTATAAAATAGAAATATCCTGAAGCAGCAAGAACACACACACATGCCAATGCAGTTTCTAATACTATTTCGATAAAACAAAAACATTTCTGGCGAGTCGGTTTTAGCACTCCATTTTATATAGACTTGCTTGCAGCATTCCGTTAAAGCAACTGCCACAGCAGCTACGTGCCACAAACATGAACGACAATGCGACAAAAGGAAGTTCATGCAGCTTTGTTGTCGCTGCAAGACTCAAGGCAGAAACAGAAGACAGTTGCCCCCTGCCCATGCTCCATCAAACATCGTCCCACAAATAGCTGCACAAGACGGGCTCATACCCAAGGCCTTAAAAAATATACAGAAAATAAAAAAAGGGAGCTGCGGATGAGCAAAGAGAATATGAAGTGCAGCGCACATACAAAACAGATAACTGGTAGCAACTTTTTAACAAAACCAACGGACGGGGCCCAGTGCATTGAGTAGACAGCAACCCCTAGATCCAAACCCCCAAACAATTGCTTGCCCAAACCCCATGCTAAATTCTTCTATATGACCATTTTTTTATTTTTTCAGTGCCCCTAAGCAGCAGGCATTGGGACGAGACAAAATGTAAAATAATGCGGCAGTTGGAAGCAAAAGTTTATGGTTGACCCGAGCGCATAAAGAGAGCAGGAGGCAGCAGAGGGAGAGAGAGAGAGAGGAACAAAGAGAGGAAGAGTGGCCAAGTGCATTTATTGTCTTTGGGTAAAGCAGTCGAGCAGGCAAATATGCTGCAAGCCTGACTGATGCCCCCAAGGAGTCGTACATACACGCACACATTGCGACAGCAAACAGGAAGTACGCATTTCCTGTACTCGAAAACAGGCACAGAGAGCGAGAGGAGGAGCGACGAGGGTGGGAGGGAGAGAGGGCAGAGATTTCTCTGAAATTCAGAGACTGCTAGTTTTGCCCACGTTGCCAAATTAATTGAAAATGACTAGACCTGAGGGAGCGAAAAAGAGATAGACAGAGAGGAGAGCAAGGAAGAGCTTCTGCTCTGCCAGACATTTTGGAGAAGTATGTGTGCCTTGATCTTGACGCTTGTCCCTGAACTTGGCGCCCACTCTATTAGTGTGCATGTGTGTGTGTCTCTCTCTCTCTCTCTCTCTCTCTCTGTGTGTGTGTGTGTGTTGGGCAGCGGCACAAATGAGTTTCGTGTCACAAGTTGACCCAACTGAGATTAAGTGGGCGTTTAATTTGCCAACTCTCGCTGGGGTCGCCGCCCTTGGCTCACAGAAATTGCGTTAATGTAATCCCCGCATGGCATATGCTCCCGTTTTTTCCCGCTGACTCCCCAGTTTAGTTGTTTTTTGTTTTCTTTTTCGATTTTTTTTTTTTTTTGGTTTGGATTGTCGCTTGGCTGGCGCCGTCGCTGTCTTTTTTTTTTTGGGTAGACTTGCCCCGTGCTGTGCTTTGTCCTTGAGCAACAGCAAGCCCTCGACGTACTGACTGGGTGGACTGCCCGCCGGCTGATCTCTGCGCGGTATTTTAACTTAATCAACAGAGTAAATAACACGTCCACTGTTATATATATAAATATATATATATATCTTCTTTTTTAGCTTAGTTACGTTTTATGAAGTTGTAGCAATTTGTGGGTTATTAGTTATGACACCAGCTTAATTTTAATCACTGACCATTTTCATGGGTAGGGAAGTAAACGCTATTTGCCTCTATCTCTATGTCTATCTATCTCTATCTATATATCTATATCTATTTCTATCTCTATCTCTATCTCTATCTCTATCTCTATCTCTATCTCTATCTCTATCTCTATCTCTATCTCTATCTCTATCTCTATCTCTATCTCTATCTCTATCTCTATCTCTATCTCTATCTCCATCTCTATCTCTATCTCTATCTCTATCTCCATCTCTATCTCTATCTCTATCTCTATCTCTATCTCTATCTCTATCTCTATCTCTATCTCTATCTCTATCTCTATCTCTATCTCTATCTCTATCTCTATCTCTATCTCTATCTCTATCTCTATCTCTATCTCTATCTCTATCTCTATCTCTATCTCTATCTCTATCTCTATCTCTATCTCTATCTCTATCTCTATCTCTATCTCTATCTCTATCTCTATCTCTATCTCTATCTCTATCTCTATCTCTATCTATATATCTATTTCTATCTCTACCTCCATATCTACTCATAAATGTTCTAACCCGCTTAAAAATGCAAAATAGAAAATTGATCATTTAATAAAAGTAAATAAAATGTATTTAACTCAATCAAAGAAAATTTTTAACAACGAAGCAAATCAAATCCTAGCTTAGGACAAGCTACGGCAATTCAAATCAAATATTTATTTGACATAAACAAAGATTTTCAGCTCAATTTTCTTGAACTGAACAAGTGCGTAAGGATTAGCCCAGTTTGGCTAAGAAATTCATTACAAAACACACCAATTGTTGGCACAAAATAGATTAAATAAAGAGAGAAGAAAAGTGTAAAAAAAAAGTCGACAAGTCGAGTGCAAATCCCCCAAAGTAGCTTAGCTTCTGGCTTGGTTTGGCTTGGCTGTTCTTCCGGCTGATTGCTGCAGCCAGAGCTGGACTGAGCGCAGAGCAATTAATGTGAAAATTTCAAAAGAAAAACCAAATATATATTTATATATAAACCAAGAGGGAGGGATAGAGAGACAAAGAGATAGAGAGAGAGAGTGAGAGAGAGAGAGAGAAAAATACTGCTGAAAAAAGCTGCTTCAGCGGAAAAACACAAACAGCTAAAGAAATCTGAGCGCAAAGTCCCCAGCCAACTGAAGTGATTTTCGCACTAATTAACTGCACTTAGTTGACACATACCAATCTATTCACACACACTCACACAGGCACGCAAACACACACACACACACATGCACAGCGTTGTTGGCATAATCAGAAGCAGTGCAGCATTTTAATTGGTTTCCAGCGCTGCCAATATAAAGTCCCACATGTGCAATCGGAATTTCTAGAGAAATTATAGAAAGTAAATGAAATGTGGGTGTGCGAGTGTGTGTGCGTGTGTGTTTGTGCTTCTAATGCTGTGGGTGGGCACTTTGGCTGCAAGTTAATAATTACGTGGCGCCGTTGACAGCTTTACAGTGGCCTCAAACTCGGTGCAAAATAGTCCCCAGCCCAGCCAGTTGCAAGTTTTTATGTTTATCGTTTGCATTGCATGTCAAAGGCAATGCACTGGCTGTTGCCAAGGCTTTACACAATTTGAATGCCCGCTAATGAGGCACAAGCCCCAGTTAATAACCCAGCCGACTGTACATGGAGCCCTTTCTATATTTAGAGTTGTTTATTAACTACGTGCGAGGGAGACAAGAAACCCAAGTTAAATATATATAAATTAAATTTTTAGATAAAGACCATTTAAGTTTTATCTTTCAACTGCGAAAAGCGCAAAGAAAAAGCCCTTAATTAATATTGTATAATTTTGGTAATTATCATTAATAAATTGTTCTGTAATCTTCATATTTTTTTTTTTTTTTTCTTTAATATAGTGTATTATGTTTCTACAGGCACAAATATCTACAAGTTCAATCATATAAATTCTGGAACCTGCAGCTATCTTACACCATATTATTAGGTATCTCAGAGTCAATCATTCCTCAAACAAATAAAATTTATAAAATATCCCCAGTTCATTCGTTAGCTAAGCGTCCACATCACACCGCTCAATTTTGAGCAAGAACGTAATAAACATTAATGTTACGATCCAAATGAGACACAATCGACTCCGAGAGCCAAGTAAAATGAGAAAACGAGAGAAAAAAGAAAAGAAAATATTTACAAAAAGAAAAACAAAATACACCTAGAGAAATAACAAGCAACTGGAAACTGAAAATGCAGTACACGGCGGTAAAAGTAAACAGCAAGTGCTATAAAAATGCGATGCTTGGAGCCAAGGCAGATCATATGAGCATTACGAGAGTGGAGCAGAGCAGAGCGGCGCCAAATGCATAAAGAGCAGGAACCGGCCAAGGATTGGATGACTGGGCCAAAGGAATTGGCTTGGCCCAAGTTTCACGAAACGAGTCAACAACTGCGGCAATGCACACACACACACCCTAACACAGTTGAACACACGTTAGAACTCATAAAGGACATGCCAGGTTGGCATGGCATAGAAGCTGAGCACATGATAGTACAGGATACGACGGGACAGGACCGTACAGGACAGAACAAGCCAAACGAAACCAATTGAAGAAATGTTGCTGACACGTGAAGACGACAGCGACGAAATTAGTTAGCACTCGAGGTGCATTTGGCCCTGGTCCAGCAGCAGCAGCAGGACACACACACATACACAGATACACTGACACATGGACAATAGGCAGAGGCAGGAGAAATGCCACGTTGCGAGATTACAACACCTGCGGGCAAAAGTCGACTTGAGTCTTAGCTGCTGCTACTCCTGCTGCTGCCTCTGCTGCTGCTACTGTAGTAGTAGTTGTAATACCCTAGACTGGTGGAATAGTTGAAGGATATATTCCATTATTAATCATAAAGACAAAAGAAGAAATAGCTCTATGAAACATATAAATATAAGCATAATAATATGTGGAAAGCATAAAACTTAGAAAGAGATATTATGTGGGTATAATGCCTATTTATACACAGGTTTATTAAAGCAGATCTGAACAGTTTGCTCCATTCGTTTTAGATCACACATCGATTTGTCTCAGCTTAAGTTAATTTTATATAGAAGTAACGTAAGGAGCGTTGCAGTTGAACTTCAATGTTTGACCTGATGGTCTATCAGAAAAATATATACAAATTTTCCCAAATTATTTACAGATAGGAGACTGTAGATTTGTCTTAATCTGCACAATCTTACAATCTTACATCTAAAAACAACACATTTACCAATACACATACATATTTATTACAATTATATATAATTAATGGCATATATTATATACACTTATTTATTTTTTATAATTGTAATATATATGTATGTGTATTGGTAATTGTATCACACTATAAATTAGTGTTTCAAAATGTATTTGTATTAGTATCGCATTCTTGAATTTAAATTTCTAATTGTCTATAAACTTTGTCATATCATACAATTGCAGGGTTGTCAAGGCAGCGCACCGTATACAGGGTATTGCATAAGCTACTACTCCTAAGCTGAGTTTCGTTTTACTCTGTGCTCCTTTTGTAGCCTGTGCTGCAGCAATTAAATAGCTTCGAGCACACTGAACTCAATTGCAGCAATTTCAATAACTGTTAAGAACACTCAAAGGTACAAGGCTTTGGATAGCAGCGCAGCGCAGACCTACAGACACACGGACAGAGAGATAGACAGACAATCTCTAGCTGATGCCTGATAATCTGTCATGCAGCAAGGCAACCAAGAGTTTATTCTTCTAAATTTCAACAGCACAACCTTTTAACACTTATTTGTGGCACTTGACCAAGTTTACTTTTCTTTTTTTGGCACTTACCTAGTTTTTTGTTTGAAGCTTGCAATGGCCGAAAGGGAACACGAATTTAAAAAAAAAATTTTGATTTGGTCTATTGCGAATTTTTGTTTTTATTAATTATATATATACATATATACCCATATACATATATATATACATATATATTGTATATTGAAAGTGTATTTTTTTTGCAAATTAAGTTTAGATCGTGACGCGGTACGGCCGAAAAGTTAACACATTAAGAATTTTGCCACTAAGAAGCCGAAATGGAACTTTTATAAAATATATGTACGCTACACAATCTGATTTTATAAACAATACTAAGAGTAAAAACAAGTTGACATAAACTGAAACATATCGCAAAGTGTGCTTAGTTATTCTAACATAGCGACAATGCAAATGTGATTGTAAGAAAATAATAAAAATTAAATAATTATAAAAATAAAATATATATATAAAAAAAAAAATTTTCTTTTGAATTATAAATTTGAATTTTTAAAGAAAACATGGAAAAAGTTTAAGGGGAAAACAAAATTTTGAAAAAAAAAAATTATAATCATATAACTTGTTTAAAATTTCAATTTACTTTAATCAGATTTTAAGCATTTTATTTTAGTAAATAATAGATTCTTTTATTTTAAAACATTTTTTCTCATTTTACTGCACCATTAGATATAATTTTCATTTTAATCGGTTCATATTTATCGGTCTTATTGTTTGCGCTTATCTTTTCCGTTTCAGTCACTAATCCAAGGCAACTTTAGAAAACTTCTCAGCTTAAATGCCACAGCGTAGACCTCTAATAATGATTGCCAAAAGACCACGCAAAACTGCCAAGCTAGGCACAAATTTTCAACAACAACAACAGGTCCTGTCGTTCCCATAATCGCCCTCTGCCTCTATCCTCATCCTGTTCAGGTTCAGTTTAAGCAGAACAGCGACAGAGAGCAGAGCGCAGCATCTTTCTTATTAAGTTGTTTTCAAAACTAACTGCAAAAGTTGAATTATAAGCCGCCAAATGATGTCTGTCGCCTATGCAAACACACTCACACATACACAGAGATAGAGAGATAGAGAGATAGAGAGAGAGAGAGAGAGAGAGAGAGAGAGAGTCTGTCCCAAAAAGAACTTCACAGTTGCCTGCCTGGGCACCCTCAAAATGTGGAGGCACTTAAGATGCTTAGCGCCATGGCAAGCGAAAATAATGACGCTCATAAAAACTAACTAAACAGAAAAATAAAGCAAACAGCATCAAAGGACGACAACGTGAAATACAGTTATATAGACAGCCAGAACTTAGAGCGAGATGTTCGGGTTCGGAGCGAGATGTGCAGATGAATGAAATCCGCCTGTTGGCTGTTACACTTATACCCTACAACGGATTTGGAGTAAATGGATATATGGATGCACAGTTGCATCTATAAAAGACAATTTAAAACTAAATTTATTGCAAATATACACTTTTGAAATATGCATATAAATTTGCATAGGAATATGATAATATAGAATATATTAAGATTTATCAATTTTAGCTATATTTTTATACTGTAAAATTCTATCTTCTACAGATTCCCCTACTTTTCATAAACCACACATAACACTATATTCATTCTTATATTCCAAAACAATATATTTTTATCTAGCAACTACAGGGTATTGCAGAGTCAACCCAAGGCCTAAGCTTACCGCTTGCTTGTTTTTAAGCTGTGCGCGCTCGGAATGACAATGATAATGATGTGCGATAATGTTGGTAGTTGTTGTGTTTGCTTTGTTTATTGTTTTAGCCTCAGCGACAAATACTATGCACCCTGATAATGAAGCTAATCGTAATGATGACGATGACGCTGATAATGATTATTTAGTTGTTAATTATTGCAGCTAAGACAACTGGTAAAGTTTTTGCTGAAGGATTAGTCGTGCCGCCTACGAGACACATTATAATTATTGCAGCAGCCGATTGCCACGCCTTCTCAACCAATCTGATTTAGTTGAAGAAGATAAAGGAGTAAGTTTAGGTGTAGTCGCAGCGAATCTTGATTTATTTATTAGCCACGGCCTACGTAAGATTCCCTGATTCCTCTCAGCAATTTCATTAATTGATTTGAGCCGTTTGCATTTCCCGTTTTCTTTTTAATTTTCTCTCGCTTTTCGTCTCTCGTTTCACTTTAGGTTTTGGCATTGCTCCAAAGAATTTGTACCGTGATTGAAAGCCTCTTTCCTGATTTGGCTTGCGTGCTGCAATACTTTTTTTTTTTTTTTGTCTAGTACTTGATCACAATGGCCAATGGGAGTATATTAGTTGAAAGTAGTGTGTCTTTGAGTTCTTTGTGGGTTTATCTAGATTATCCTTTGTACCGGAAGATAAGTGTATATAAGATTATAATTTTCTAATTACAGATACTCTAATGCTTTGCTTATAAATCTCTAAAATTTCAGCAAGAAATAAATGAGTTCCTACGAAGATTAACCTTAAGTTATGATTAACATCAGTTTTTTTTACCATTTATATAAGAAAGAACGAGAGAATTCCCTGAAACTATGAACGAGCATTAAACATTAAACTACACCCGACAGCAGCACTTTGCCTTGTTTTTATTTTTATAGCATTGTTCTGTATATTGGCTTTGCTTTGCTCTCCTTGCCAATTTTAGCAAATGATTTTCTTGGCACAACTTTTATTTTGTCTATTTAAATTTTAACGAAATTGTTGCTAAATGACATACACATACAGCCATACAGAAAGAAGCACACACACAGTTACACAGTTTCAATTTCTTCGCTTTTCGCAGGCTCATTTCTCTGGTTCTCACGTGCGTCTCAAATTGTATTTCAATTGGCATTTTGTTAACAAAGTTTCCAGGTATCAACTTCTGAAATTGAAGTAATTGACGTTGAAATTGATTGCTCTTCTTATCGGCATTGCCGAGCTAATGGTACAGGTAAGACACGAGTATCTAATATCCGATATTCGAGAAACCATGTTCTATTTGTTAGCAAAAAAAGACTTGCCTAATTAAGTCTCAATTTCGAGTGCAACAAACTGACATGGTAAAAATTGATATCAAATACCCCACTGCAGTCATGTCCAATTAGAAGCTGTCTAAACAATTTAAATGAATTTACTTAAGCCAATTCCACAGCGAGCTGCTCATCTGCTCTTGATGCTCTAATTATAAACGCAACTATTTCTGGCCCTATAACCTATTAACATTTTGTGGAGCACTGCAAGCGTTCAGTCCAATGGCTATTTGCAGCCTATAAATATTTGAAATGCGGCCAAACTTAATTAAGGCATATCAAAAGTTGCCAAAGCAAAGCTCCAACGCAATTATGCAACTTTTGCAACAATATTTCAGATTGTTCGCGTTGTTTTTACGGGAGGCAGGAGGAGGTGGTGCATAGCCAAAAGTTGAGAGCTAAGTTTACTCACCTGCTTCAGCTCAACTTTATTTCGATTTTTTTCTTTCTTTTTTCTGCTTTTTGAGGGCAACATGTTTTAAGCGCTTTTGTGAACTTATAATTTATAATTTCATAACAAATTTCAAAGAGACCAAAAGGCTAAAGAGTTTCGTTTTAGTTGAGTATAAAAGAAAGCAACCTGTAAGTAAAGCATAATGCCATACATGTCGTATACACAACGTCATCAATTTCACTTGACTGTTGTCTGGTCCAGAGATCAGAGTCGTCGCATTGTAAACAAGCACAGACAACATAAATGAACATATGTTATACAAAGAGGATCAAAAGCAGGAGAGAAAAAAAAAAAACAGAAACATAAACAAGGAGCTTTACATGCACCACGCAGAAAATGAAAATCCTTCAAGGCAATGAAAAATAGGAGAAAAAAGAAAATAAAATAAAGAGTAAAATAGAAACGCACTTTATGCACATATTATTGAAGTCAACATAAAAATGTACATTGAAAAGTACAACCAAACAAGACATAAAATAATAAATATGAAATATAAACAATAAAAATCACAATAGACGTAAACAAACAAAACGGAAAGCGGATAACAAGTGGGGAACAAGAAGACATTTCCTACTGCTAACAAGCATAAAAAGCAAGTAAAAGAACTTGTATTAGCAGTGCTGGACTCAGGAATACCCTGTTACGTAAATCTTATTTAGTCTAATATTTATACATGCAGAAAACACATATTAACAAGAATATTTTAATATCTATGTATATATATATATATATATATATCTCGATTTTTAGTTATTTCTTTCTTGGTTTTTCATTATATTTATAATTAATTCTATATCTATTGCCTTGTATATTAAAATCTGTAATATATAATTATTAACTATAGAAAAAAGCATTATCTGTTTGAATTTTACTCAAAAGCTATTTATTATCATAGCATGGATAAACAAATTTAAAAATCGATTACCTTAGATTATTATTAACATTCTGTGTTTGAATTCTACACGAAATTTATAGATTTGATTTGTGGGAATAGTCTTCAGTTTTATAACATATATAAAGTAGTTTAAAATCTATAATAATTTATTTGAAGAGACAATATATTAATACAATTTTCCCATGTTTTTTTTTTATTTTTATTAATATCTAGATAGACAATACCGATAAGACATATACTTTATGGTACCTGAACTGACTTTATATATTATTTATGGCATACCCTTTTATTACTTGTCCATTAGTCATTCTCTTATAGATATAAATAGGGTATCAAAAGAGAAATGGAAAGCTGCTTTAACAACTCCTCGCCATATCAATGCAATTTGTATGCGACTAAAGATTGGCCTCCGGCATAACAAGAAGATGTCGTATTCCAACATCACCCACGTTTCTGACCCGTAATGAAATATATGTACAAATGTATATAAGTTGGTAGCACGAAAGAGCAACAGCAGTAGCCGTAGCAGGAGCAGCAGCAGCGGCAGTAGCCGTAGCAGGAGCGATAGCAGCTCGAGGTCATAAATAATATTATTATGGGTTCAGTTATTGGCATTAGGAACTTGTGTTTTGTCAAGGCAAACAAAGTGCGTATCCTGCTCTCATTGTGTTTGCATTTATCTGCTGGGTATCCATGTTATTGGGTGCTATTTAACATCCAAAATGTCATTGCTGTTGGCGCCATTATTCATGCAACAAGTTAGCCGAAGAAACGCCTCTAATTAAGGCTAATTAAATGCTTTTGCCCACAAGGTAAGATAACTTTTGTGTCTCCCCTTAAGGGCTTAATGAGGTTATCGGTTAAGTTGAAATTAAATTTTTGCCTACTCAGTTAGATTTCAATTTAAATGTTGCCATGTTTTCAATTAAACAATCTGCGTCTAGTCAATTTTTTGCTATTTATTGCATTTCAATAATATAGCAAAAAAAGTAAATAAAACTATATTGTACTGGGAATACACTAGGAGGGCAAATAGGTGGACCATTTTATTGACATATGGACGGACAGCAACAACGCCCAACAGATAACACAAAACACACATATATTAAAGCAATTATATACATATAAAAACACGCACACACATTTACATCGCATAGGTATCAAGGTTAATTTATATAGCAAAAAAAAAAAAAAAAAGCGAGCAGATGGTTTTAATTTAATTAAACAGAATAATTCTCTTTTATGTGAAACAGCATGAAATGGTAATTAAAACTAGAACAAAAAAGTTGTGATTGAGTTGGAATAAAAAAGAAAAACAAACACAGATATACGCTTTAGCACACAGACTTATTAACTAATCACCACTTAGCCTCAAGTACTCACATAAATTGCTAGAGACACAAACAAAAATGTAAATAAAGATATATTGTTGCGATATATATCGACTAAGAGACACCCACAAAGAAAGCGAAACACGTTACGAGAGACGTAATGACATAAGCGTTACACTTTTACGTAGTTTTCAATTTTAATTTCTTTTTCCTTTTTTTGTTCTCCTATTGGCAAACGACAATTACGCAACGGCACTTGTAATATGATTATATATATTTTGATAAAATTTTTAATTTTCGTATGTTTTGTTCTTGCTTGAATCAAATTGAGAGACGCACAAAACGAAACGCAGACACACACAGAAAGAATACGAGATAGAAATATGCAAGTGGGGAAAACGTTAACGTTATCAAGACAACAGACTCTGACAAACTAAAAATCTCAAATTCGAATTCGAGTGCTGCGTCGGGGGCATGTGACAATTGCTGTTGTTGCTGTTGTTGTTGTGGTTGATAATGCTGATGATCAGTGACCGGCGAACGCCTGAATTAAGAGGCGGCATCTAGCGCTGAGAGCGTGCGCGGGAGATAAACACGACGCGAGCTATTTTCGAAATTGATAAGCAGCAAAATCGATCGATGCGACGACAAGTCGCAGAATTCGAACACTTACGAAGTGTATGCAACGACATCATCGAAAAAATACATACAGTAAAGTGTAGCTGCCTGCCTGCTTATCAGTTAAGCATTTGCTGCTGCTGAGAGAGGCATATTAGTTTTGAAGAGTACTATTTTAATATAAATCTCAGCTAAAACAAATTCAATTAGTCAAAGAAAAAGGTAAGGTAGATAAAATATAAAACCTGAACTAAATATATGGAAATACATGAAATAAAATTCATAAAATGTATATTAAAACAATTCATTAATTACATTAAAGCCAATATTTCTCTAACTCTAAATAACCTTTATATAAACAGATTAGTTTAAGCATCACGTCTATAGCTTCACCATAAATTCGGAACTTTTAGCCAAACTTGTTTCGACTCTCCTTTCCCCAAAGACTAATCACCTTTATTGACCATGAAAAGAATGAAAGACAATAAAATCGATCGAAAAACAGCCAAAACTCTAGCCACACACATCGATCAATGCACACAGCCGGCTGCAGCGTTGACCCCTGCGTTTCAGGCGATGGCTACTTAAAAACTTGAACAGCCGTAAATTCGCTACTACAAGGCTATGAAATTTAATAGCAGACATCGGGCCAGCGAGCAGAGAGGCCAGGCCACGTATTGACCATTGCCCGCCCCAACAGTACGAGACGCAGCGAGCGGCCCAAACGTCTTTTTGGTACAAATACGCAACTGTATTAGCTCACGTAGAAGGGAGTGAGTGGGTGGCTGGGTGGTATTACATATGTATGTGTGCGTGTATGTGTGTGTGGGTGTGGGTGTTCAGTGCAGTTTCTGTACGTATTATTGACTTTTATAGCTGTGCCATTCATCGTCTCCGGCGCAGCTCGAGAGTTTGCTAGCGTGTGTTTACATTTTCAACTATGTAATTCGTTGCATTTTATTGCACATTTTATACTCGACGTGTGTGTGTTTGTGTGTGTGTTTCTTGGTGTTAAATATTTATGACTAGCGTTCGGTACGTTTGCGCGAGCACTGGACAGCAGCTTTTCATTTCTGCAGAAGTTTAACGAAGTGTTAAATGGGCTGGACCCAGACGCCCCAATACCTTCATCATCATCGTCATCAGCATGGTCATCATCCTAATCATTGTGTTGGTAAAGCAGCCTTTTTATCGAAATTCGTCACGCACCACATTGGGCTACGAATGGATTAATATCGGAGCGACAACAAAAGATTTTCATTTTAAGGATGATAGGAAAATGTTTGCGACATGAGTCGCATGAATGACAGCACATAGAAAAAAGCATAGATTCTCTTTCTATATATATATATATGTATATATATTTATATATAGATTTCTAGTCGTAGTGTTCAGCACGTGTTGCTAATACCTGTGGATGACAATAACGGCATTACTTTTGCTTTTGCCAAACCTTTTGCATTCCTTTTCTGTTCTATTTCTGTGGGGAGTAGGCTTAACTAGTTTATTGCTTTGTGCAGCTCAGCTGGGATGATAAATGCTGAAAATTATTTAGCCAAATGTTACGCATTAGTTTGGCTTTCTTTACACCACAATGAATTGGCATAATGGGGCAGCATAATTGAATGAATAAGTGATTTATTGTATATATAGAGGCACGGATGTGTGATAGATAGACGAAAGGTCGACTTTAGGATGTGCAGAAGGATTAAATCTCTCTTAACTTCAGTTGGTCAAGAAATTGCTATAATTAAATAAATGAACTCGATTTTTTTAATGTGAAATTTTTGAAAACGGGGAAATGGGCATATCTGCTTGTAAATATATTAAGCAGGCAAAATAAGGCATATATAGACTGTTGAGGCGGATGAACTGACTCGATATTGTTTGCTGTGTCTGCATATATTTGTTCTTCATTTATGCTGAAAATAGTAGCTCTTCGCACTTCGGTTCTGGGTAGCTCCAATCGGGCACGCCCACTTGTTACACATCAAATTTTAATGGCTATGCACTCCTCAATCAAATATAATAGACATCAGTAAATTTCTCTCTCTCTTTATAGCAATCCACCACTAAACAGAATAAATTAGGTAGCCACACTCAACCCTTGGCTGGAAATTTCGACTCGAAACGAAATGCTAACCGCAGGTTAGACAATTATAGCTATTATATAGTTAAATCATGATATCAGCTCTTAAGCAACTGCATATATTCCCACAATGCCAACCAATAACAAATGTACCAAGGACTTAATAGCTCTACGAAATGCCAACAACCCCGTGCACACACACATACAGATATACGCATGTACTGCCACGCCTTTTGGTGTTCTGTGGTGCTCTGGCCAGAAGATTGCAAATAATGACCCACAATTTGCAACACCCATGAGCCGAGCCACATTTTAGAGTGTTATAAAGAAATTAGCTATCATTTAGCCTAATGAGCATAATAATAGCAACCTAATGGCTAACCACAAGGAACAGAATCGAACCACTGGAGCAGAGCTGCTCGGATGACCAGAGAAGCGCCCCCTGTATTAAACAAACATTGACCGAAGTGCGATTAACTTGCGAAAGTGTTATAAATGTACAGCAATTTATATTCTATATGTATGTCTATGTGTATGTGTGTGTGCGTATGTATGCAGGAGAAAAGAAAGTAGATATAAATGTATATGTATATAGACTTTAGTGTTCGGTTTTAATGGCTAAAGCCGTGTCAACAATGATGAACATAAATATTGTTGCCGAGTCAAGGCCAAGGCGAATTTGCCGGGAATTCTGTCTCAATTAATTTAGCTGACTGCCAATAATCATAAATAAACAAAATTCCAAGGATGTAGGGATATAAGAACAAAAGCTGCCTACACACAATCACACAAATGTTCATGACAGAGTTTTAATTATTTTGCCAGATCAAGCACACACACACACACACCCACACACATACACACACACACGCACGCACACACACAAATCAGCAAATTTAATAAAGAATAATTAGAAGGCAGCCAGGCAGGCGGGCCAACAGCCGACAGCCTGGACTAAACACGTTTGGAATGTGAAGTGAGGCATAATACAAAAAAAAAAAAAAATAATAATAATAATTAACAAAAACTGACAAAGCAACAGCAGGAGCAACATTTGCTCTCCCTTCACAATTTCCACCCACACACACGTTCACACAGCAACAGAAATGGAACGCAATAATGGCATATAATTAACATATAAATTAAAGACTAATACAAATTTACGCGGCAATAAAATGCAAAAATGGCCAAACATATTTCGACATTTATTTGCGATGCGATACTCTAAATGTCTATCTCTGATGAGGTGAGCGCATTTCCTACCACAATTTATTTGAATTACAGTTCAACAACTGGTAATTAATTGCCAAGAATTCAGTTGTACAACAAATTCTCAGTAAGTATTAAACACGTAAAAGTAGAAAAAAAAAAAAAAATAGTAGAAATATATTAATATAATATAATATAATATAATATAAATTCCTATTTTTAATTATTAATAAAAAAAAAAGATTGCCTAGGCAACCGTAAGCTGAAATATAGTTATACCATCATTTCATTTCGAAAGTATTGATATAAGAAGAATCCCCTGACATTAGAAGAATTTTATGTACTCGACTCTACCTTTCATAAATCTAAAAAATCATCTATCTATTTATTTTATATTCTATATATGGAACACATCGGAATCAACACATCTGAGAAAATTCCTCAAATTCCAAAATCATATTTAACTCAAGATATGGGTTAATATGGTACTTGTTCTACTATTTCTATATAGTAATACCAAAAGTGCCTTCGCTTATAGTTTTATTGGTTATTATTATTAGTATTTTATTAGTTATTATTTAAGTCACAACTAAAGGGTTTTCATCCATTTTCCTTTACCATCTAAATATATGAAAACAATGTTCAAAGTAAATTCTATGTAAATATGATATCTCAGCAATACAGACATAAAATAAGTCTAAACTAAATATAAGCTAAATGTAATAATCTGAAAATAAAGCATATATTGAATTTGAATTTATGTACTCTACTCAAATACAATATATGAGTAGTCACATATATTTATATTTTATATTTTTATATTTCATTATTTATATTTTTATTATTTATATTCCCAAACCTTCATACATCACTTTTCCTATACAATTGAAGCTGCTGTTAAATATTTGACATCTCACTTTTCTTTCACAAAAAATATAGGGCTATACGTATGCTTACTTTATTTTATTCTATTTATATATCGCGATGCATGAGTTAATTAATATTGCCGTCGGCGTTGCCACCTCTTAAATAGTTGACAAACGTATACGAATAAAAACTGTTGAGTACAAAGACACAGCAAATATGCCAACACAATCGAATATTATGCAGCCGCAACGAAATAAATAAATGTGACTGAAATATGAATTGAAACATTTTTGCGTAACAAAGAGAAGCTGCCGGCAGTTATGCAGAATAGTATAAATTCGCAAAACGAACTTTATGGAATTTATGTGACTACATTATTAGTAAAACAAAATATCTTCACTTTCAAGTCAAAATATTCAGATCAAAATGAAATTGGAATTTCATTATATGCGAATCATTTGTAGCAATTAATTTCCATTTTATTAACTGCAACCGAGCAAGGAAAAAATAAAACGAGAGAATTGTTGAAATATCATACAGCCTGCTGTCAGTAAACAAACCAAATAATAGAGCCATCAGCTGAATTGGGGCTGGAGCTGGGGCGTCTACTTAATAGCCGGTTAATGCGTATAACAAAAGCGCGACATAAAATGCACAAATCAATTTCCGCTCGGCAGCAAACCACAGCATTGTAAATCTCCTGCTCCGAGCATTGCACAATGACCAATTGAAAATGGGCAGCAAATCAATTGAAGCCCAAAAAGCAAAATGAAGAATCCAACCAAAACAAAGCCATATCCCATCCGTATACAGAATGAGAGATAGAAAGAAAATAACAACAATAGGCGTCACATAGCGTTGATCAATTTTCGTAAAATTAGTTTAATTTGAAGTTTTTTTTTTTTTATTTCATTTATTTTTTGTTTTTTTTTTCAAATTTGGCACAAATTCAGTTAGCTTGTCAGTTAGCGATATGTGAGGCAAGTGATATGGTTTAACATGTTTCGGACAGAAACAACAACAACAAGAACTGGTCAACTATCGGGGCTTGATTATAAAAATGGCCGCTGTTGAATGCTGCTGCATCAGCATCCGATGCTGGTGACGCTGTCGCTGTCGCTGCTGCTGCTGTACTTCATTCATTCATTTGCAAACAACATCCGAAACGCAGGTCACACATTGTTTTATGTTAGAGTCTCATCAGGAGCAGCAGCAGGTGTAGTTTAGCCATAAATGGACGATTGGTCAGCGAATCGCCCAGCACCAGCAACAATAGGAAAAGCATTTTGGTTATTTTTCTTTTTTTTTTCTTTTTCGTTTTGCAGCCACAAACGCACAACAGCTCCAACGAATATTGTATACACTTTAAGTATATTGAGCAATTTTAGAATTTCAACTCTAGGAGAGTCCTTTGAAATATAAAATATCAAATGAAATTTTGCCTTCTGTTAACTAGATTGAAAGTCTGGAGAAGAAAACGAGAAAGCAATGATTCTATGATAACTTGGATGTGCTATGAAGTTAAAACTAAATTAAAATGAAAATCTTGGGAAATTTATAAAATGAATAAAGTATTAAAATAAAGAAATCTCTTTAAAAATTATATTAACATATTTAGTTTTGCCGACCTTTAAATATATTGAAAATACAGAGATATGAGGCTTAACTAAAAAACTTATAGTATATTATATCATAATAGGAGGTTTTTAAAATATAATCACGGTAAAGTTTTGAAAATTATCCAAAATTTCGTTATTCCAGGAAGTTAGCAAAGAAATCTTCAAACCTAAAACTAAATTAATAATTATTTATAGAATTTAAGGCTTTCTGAAACATATATGTAAAGCAAAGCCAAGCTAAATAAGACTATCAAATCTCTAACTGGTCTTTCATTAAACTGGAAGTCCAATATTTTATCTTTTTACAATTTTTTCTTCAAAATGCTTGAAAATGATTCTGTACTTTTAAGATCCTATCAAAGTATATGCGTGGTGGTCTACTGATAGATTTTTGAGAATTTGTATCTCTCTTTAACGAACCACAAACGGTCATACACACACACATACACATATGACAGAAATATTATGCCAAACACTAACCACATCAACGTTACCAGCTTAATTTCATAGCTCTGCTGCATATGCCGCACAGCATGGGCTTAGAACAATTCAGCTGGCCAAGCCTGTAAACTGTAAACCGTCGTCATCATGTCATCATCGCTGTGGTCGTAACCAACGTTGCCATCGATGACCCAAGCAGCAGCAGCAGCAGCAGCAGCAGCTCTGCTTGTTGCAGCAATTTGATATGCACGTGCCATCCCATTTTCCGCAAAACTATGCCCACTGTATGCAACACAAAATAATGCCGATTCAGCGCGCGGCATTCGCACAAAAGAGAACTGCACACACACACACATTCACGAACAGGACTTGTCAGACCTTCTTACTGGCTGTCAGTCAGTCAGCGCAACTAAAACAAAATGGTTGCACTCACAATGCCTTCACAAAATTCGCAGCATTCGTTTATTTTAAAATGCAGTCGATGTCGAGAGCTTGTAGTAGGTCATGCGCTATATATAAATATATCTAGATATATATATGACGAGTCGGTTGAATAATGCCAAGTGACATGGATACTTTTTGGACTGCGCATCGGTAATGAGCATCGCAATCCGCTGCCAGCGGGCACAAAGCAAATGCCAAAACGAGTACACACATACACACACACACACATATATACATATATATACATATACTGCACCGTAATCAGCATCAATAGCCGTATTAAAGGATAATAAAAGAATGCGAAATAATAAACGAACGAATGCAGTCAAAATGCCAATCAATTCGTACCGAACTTTTACATGAGGGTATTTGGCATTCAGATATGAAAGTTTAAGCCGTGCCATAAGAGCTGACTATATTTTAACAACTATTCATATAAATAGTTCTTAAAAGCCCCGACAACAACAAGATTAACTTAAAATTTCCTTTTACTGAAACCCGACTACTCTTTTATCATATCCGCAAAGTCTTCTTAAATTTCTGCAACACAAGTTTCAATTTAAACCCTTTGTAACCACACAATCTCCTTTACGTTAACCACACGCCGCCTGGCACAAACTTCAATCAATAAACGAGCACAAGCCACAAATCAGTTGCAATTATTACACCAACTATCACAAGAAATACATGCATATCTCTATATACATATATATTCGGTAGACAATCCACTCTAAAAACCAATCGCGCGAGCACGTTCCTCTGCTAAGGCCAGGCCAACGCAAGCTTCATTAAGCTTTCATTTAAAACCGTATACCCATGCCTCATGCCATTTCCATTGCCATCAGCAACGGACTCGCCGTACAATGCAAAACAATTCAACTATTTTGCCATACAACAAAATACGAAATCGAGCGAGGAGCGCAGAGGGAGGAGATGGAGCAAAAGTCGAAGCAGTTGTTGCTGCAGATCGAGCAGTGGCAGCCCAATCGGTTGGGTCACTGATTGATAGACGACGTCGGCGACACCATCAACGTCATCGACGTCGTGGTCGTCATCGTTATTGGTACTGGCAACGTACCGAACTGGCTGCCTGCCTGCCTGACTGACTGACTGCTCCTCGGTTGTTGTCAATTAACGTACGAAAATGACTTCCGCTTTGATTGTGCGGCAAAACTAAGTGCGGCCCGCCCACACCTACAGCCACACACACACACACACACACAGACGATGCGAACCTCATCTATCGATTGACTGTCAACTGGCTGACTGCCTGCCTAACTGCCGACTGTCAGCCTGTTTCCGTTTCCGATTAAAGCAGCAAATAGTTTTCAGTGTGTGCGAGTATCTCCCTCACTCCCTCACTCTCTCTCTCTCTCTCTCTCTCACTGTCTATCTCTTTCTTTCCTTGCCTCACTCAGTCAAAAGTTTCATCTCAAGTGATTTCAGTAATTGTTGTTAGCCACATTTTTTGCGCTCCACTCAATATTGTTGCCGCTACATTCCCTTCATCAATCGCTTGATTAATGGGCGTTTAATTGTCCCCGTTTATGAGGCGCCCTCGCTTGTTGTTGGCATTTCATTGCTCTTGATTTATTGAATTTGCTTTTCAATGTTGTTGTTTTTCGGCTGTACCTAATGAGGCGCACAACAGAACAGAAGAATGTGTTTTAATATGTGGCTTAAAAACAACATGTACGATGGCGCGTCTACGTGATTAATTGTTAAGAAACATTTGGAATGTTTTTCAACTCAACTCAATGTTGATATGAAAATGTGTGAAAAGGTGGAGAAATTGTTCTGATTGTAGTTAAGATGGTTCGAGGAGAAGTTATTCCCAAATATGATCTGGGACATTGAAGCTCTAAATGGAAAATCTAGTTTAAAGGGAAATTAATGCCAAAATGTCTCAAGTCATATAAACTAGTCATGATCAGCGATTTATCTACCTCTAATATTACATAGCACCGCTTTTCCAAATAATCAAAGCATGAAATTAGGCAAACAACTTGCAGCTGTGAAGAGTTTTACTGTAAACTCCGAGACGACAATAAGAATAACCAACGAGCCGCTTCTCTTAAGCCTAAGTCGACATAAAAAAGCGCAGCCTGGCACAGGAAGGGGTAAGGTAAAGGCGAGGCAAAGCACAGCAAGGCGTGGCAAGGCAAGACAAACAAAACGTAGCAACCGGCAAGATGGCAACGACGCATCGAAGCGCTTAAGTAGAAGAAGACGGCGCAGGAGCGCGCCCAAGGAAGTTGGAAGGCAACGCCGCAGTGAAGATGCAAACAAAACGCCTAAGTAATTGCAAAATAAACAAGCATCAACAAAAGATTAAGACGCATAGAGCTCAGAGACGAGAAATCTTCAGCTACCCATCCGCTTCCAGCAGACAGCGAAAGGCGGCGACAATTGCAAATGTTTTATTTGTTTTTATTTTTACTTTCTGCAACATTTTTGCCAATAAGAACAAAAAGAAAAGGAAAGAAAACAATTAAGCAAACGCCCAAAAGTTGCAGTTGGAGTTGGAGCCGAGCAAATTTGAAGGCGGTAAGAGGCGTGGCTAAAAGTCAACGCTGAGAACTTTGCACGTTCGCGGTCGATGTGCAAATGAAGGACGACGTGATAGCGGTCAAACTGCAGACTGAAGGGCAGTGCGGAGAGGCAGTGTAGTTTATCTAGGGGCGGCAGCTACTTATAAAACTTGTCGTTGCACAAATTCTTAGACCCAAACCGAAAGTGCTGGCGCACTCATCGAGAGCTTACTTTTTGCCCGGATTTTGAAAAGCACAAAATTTCTCAGCGCAAAAGTTTTTACAACTGTGTTAAGAAAATGACAGCAGCAGCGGCAGAGGAGGCGGTGCAGATGATGGGGCAACTGCAACTCACAAGTTCGAGTGGGGCTACGCGTCGTGGACGCTGCGAAGCGTTAAGCAATTTGCCAGCTACATGCACTTGCGACAAGCAACAGCAGCAACAACAGCAACAACAGGAACAGCAGCAGGCAGAATAGCTGAATATTGTCCTACCCTTTCTTCAAAAATTTTTGAGAATTTCAGGCCCAGAAGGTCTCTCGACTCGACAAAACTTGGCACACAGGCCAATGCGGATCTCGAGCAGTTAAGTGCGGGATTAAGAAAAGATAAACATTTGTAAGGATTTAGTGCAAAGTTTGCTTTTGCCTTGTTTGTTTGCCTTCTCATTATTATTGTAGTTGTTGCTGTGGCTGTTGTTGTTGTTGATTTTGGCCAATGCTCAGTTTCAGCAGTTTTTATTGTCAATTGCATTTTTGCGCGGCATCTTGAATGTCATTATTGGATTAACTAAGGGAACCATAAAATATAAGGTTTATTACGATTCAAGTATTCCAGTGACAGAAGCGAGATGTTTAGTGTTAGATAGGTCTATTAAGGAATATGTTATAGAATTTTCTTAAAATTGTAAGTAAATAAAGGTAGCAATTATTTAGTATTTAACTGAAAAGAACACATGTTAATATTATTTGAAAAATAAAACAATACAATTATTTTCTGAAAATTAATTCTTAGATATTATACGATTTTTAGCAATGTTATCGATTTAACTTTATTTTGATTATTATATCAAGGTATGGAACTATGCCCTATAACTAACTGTTTATATATATATATATATATATATATATATATATATATATATATATATATATATATATATATATATATATATATATATATATATATATTAAGAAATAGATTCAATATCTAAGTAGGATACTTCGCAGCTCCAATTTATCGCAAAAGTCAATCAGAAGAAAACTTAGTGAAATATCTTTGATGTTAGTGAAATGAAGAGTTAGCTGAATATTAATAAATTCTCTACCAAAATATTGCCAAAATTGTTTGTTTGCTATTCTCAGTTCATCTATCTCTGAGTGAATGTCAAAATCTGATGCCAAATATAATGATGACTGACTTTGCTAGACAAGTGAATAACGTACACTCATACACCCACACTCGCGCGCTCAGTGTCAGTAAAATATTAGCCAATAACTTTAGCCAAAGTGACGGCTCATCATTGACTGACTAAGCATGACGCATATGACTGATATCATGTGCCAGGAGGCAGAGCAATAACAAAAGAGCAGTAACTAGCAGGGCAAGTAACGGGGGCGGGGTCGAAGTGGAGCCTACAAGCAGAGCCGAAGAACAGAGAACAGCATGCGTGATAAGTGAGCGTGTCCCGGGGCGAGCAGCGAAAGACCGTCTGCCTCATGCGTAGCAGACTGTAGCCATCGATGATGCATTTCTCGGGGCATCGACGAAAACGGACAAGGGACAAGCAACAGGATGTCGTAATAGCTGCTCTTTTCTACACATCTCTTGTTTTTTTCTACCTTTTTTTTTTTTGCTGGCTTCAGTGCTTGCTGCACGGGTTTAGTGTATTTTCGGTTTTATTATGCAGCCGTCCGCCCTGCACGCTCTCTGCGACCCGACGTCCTGGGGCTGGGCTGGGGTCTCAGGCGCAAAATGTTTGCACAAAGGCTTAAGGCAAACAAAGCTGAATCAGCAGCCGCTTCACAGGCAGCAGCAGCAGCAGTAGCAGCAGCTACTCTGCAAACTACAATAAGCGGGGTGACAAAAAAAAAAAAATAGAAAGAAAGAAATACAAAAATAAAGAACGAAAAGAAAGCGGGCAACTCATTGGCGCTGTCCCTGGCTGTGGCCCATTCTTCTTGTTTTTTTTTTTTTTTTTTTTTTTTACTGTGTTGTGCGCAGCGCAAACAAATGAAAGTGGATCCACTTGAGTGCAGCAAATGAAGTGCTGGAGGAGCTGGAGGATCGGGTCTGGGCCTGGACAGTAAAAGTGCAACGAAAGCGAAAAAAAAAGAGAGAGCACCATGCCAAACTACTTGAAACAAATACAAAAATGTCGAAGCCAACAACACAAATGATATGTGTGAGCAAGCGAGTATGTGTGTGAGTGTGTGTGTGTGTGAGGTTGGGTGGGTGAGTCTGGCTGTGTGTGTGGCGTCATGTGTTGCCAACCAGTTGATGATGTTGCTGATGCAGCAGCAGCAGCAGTAGCAGGCGACGGCCAGCCATTGGCTGCTTACATTGGATGAGCCGCGCTGGAGCACAATTTTCAAGAGATACGTCAATATTTGACAAGTCGTCATTGTCGTTGTCATTGTGCATTGCCAGTTTTCCACATTTTTTATATACGTATTCCCACTGCTGCTGCCATTTTCATTTTTCTTTTTTTGCTTTTTTTTTTTTTTTTTATAATACATACACACATCCATATATACATCCGTCATGGATGCTTGTGCATAGTTGCATTTGTTTTATAGTCAGTTGTTGATAGCACCAAATGGTGTGTAAGATGTAAAATTGACAGGAAGATTAACATTGGGCACAGCGCGGACGATTTGAGAAGTTGTAAAAGTGTATGGAGATGGAATAAATTTTATTGTGAGCATTTGAGAACCTAAGCAACACAAACTACTTAAAGCACATTAGATACCCCTAAACTTGATGAAATGCAGAAAATTAAAATTAAAAATATATGAAACATATAATTTATATTCAGGTATTGTTTGCCTAGCAATGCGGTACAGATTGAATGAATATATAATGAAAAAAAAATATAATGAAAAACTGTTTGTTAAAAAAATTATAAAATTATTTAATTTTATATATTAAATAATAAAATTTTTATTCTAAGCAATTATTATGGTAATTCAATTTTTAAAATAAAAAATATATATATCTAAATTACACAATTAAAAAAAAAAATTATTAAAAAAATAAAATAAATACTTTTAAATCAATCAAAAATTAAATCATAAAATAAATTTAATTATTCAATATATAAGTTGCATGCTTTTAAACTATTTATTAGTAATATGGTACATAGATATATAATAAATATTAATGCATTGTTTATAGAAATACATTATATATATATTAATGCATTGTTTATTATATTTCTATGTACTACAATAAATATAATTTAATCTACAAACATAACTTCAAAGACGTACTATAGACAGTCACTCATGATTATAGTAAAAGGCAGTAAAAGCTCCGCATCAGTAATTACCAAAAGGAAAATGATACTATTCATAGCTGCTGCAGCAACCCACCTTGTGCTTCACCTTAACTCATCCACAGTGCATAGCTTATTAAAAGTCTGTGTAATATAAGCCCGATCAATGCATATCATAAACAGCCCGGGGCTGTTGTAACTGCAACGTTATTGAACTCCTCGCATACAGGTTGCCCACACTTAGACGTGCCGTTGCCCCAACAGAAGAGCACACCTCAAGCGCAGGAAGAGCCAAACACTCGACCGAGCCACAGACACCACTCACGACTGACTGACTGAGTACGGCAAGGGGCGACAGATAGACAGAACTGTGCTGCTCCGCTCCTGCTGTTGCAGGCCCAATGCAGCTGAAGCAAAGTTTTATGTGCAAACTAAGCTACTTTTCCCATTGCATTAATACACTCACATCGTCGTATATAATGGCAGGGAGACAGGTTCAAATACAATGCATAATGAAATCCAGCCAACATCCAATGACCATTAGCAGACAAAGTAGCCTAAAGCTGGCGGGCCAGGACATGCATATGAATACAAGTGCCATAGCAGGAGGCAAAACCAGTTATATATGAATAAACATGAAATGAACTAAATACAAATTGTTTCCATTTCGAATTACGAATACACTAGCAATGTCGAATGGTGGTAAAGCAAATTCGAATTTCCGATTTAGCTAGCTAACGAATAAATATATACTTATATAGAATATAAATATTTGAATGATCATTGTATTTTCATGTATGATTTCAATTAATTACACAATGAGATGAATATTATAAGAACTGCTTCTAAAATAATTAAACGTGCAAATAAATATTTGACATCAAATAAAAAATTACTATAAATATGAAAATAAAATAAAATTAAATTTTACTAAAATTTCGATACTTTTTCTGTTTCAAACCCAATGATAAAGCGTTGCTACCCTAGAGTACAGTTAAATAAACATGATGCGGGTAGTACATTTACCCGGCCTAATACAGGAAACGGAAGTGCCGAAACACACACGCACACACACACAAATATGTATTGAAACTCACACAGAAACATTTACATGCACACACACGTTTGTAGAGTGAAACAGAGAGAGAGAGAGAGGAGCAAACACAGACGGACAAACTCTAAATGTGAACAAATATTGCAAAAGTTTTTGCATTGCACATAAATTTCTGTCATGGGGCATCATTAATTAGCGCTCCACGTTTCGTTTCTCATCTGCGCCAAAAGGCCGGAAGTACAGTCGCGTTTAGCTCAAACTACAACATTGCAGCCAGTGTTGGTAAAAGTTAAATTAAGTTGGTAGTTTTTTTCACGTTTTGTTTGCTACATTTTTTTGTTTTTTCTCTGTTCCTGGTGTCGGCTTGTTTATGATGCTCGACATGAAAATTCAAATTGAAATCATCAATCATGCCGAAAGGAAGAACTTGGAAGGCATATCATCATAGCTGCAAAAGCCCCAGAGCCGACTAATGAAAGCCAAACAAAACACTCACTCACACAGACACACGTACAGATGCACACACACACACAGTGGAGCGCATCAGCTGCCGGCTGGATATGTTATTAGGCGAAAGGGGGCGTGGCAGTTGGGGCACACCGGTTGCTGTCACAAAGCTGCCATCGCTGCAATTTTGTGGCACCTTTTGCGCTAGTTTTTTGTTGCTGCCATTTTACCCTTTACCTTGCGCTCTCTCTCCCTTCCTTTTTTTTTTTTTTTTGTGTTTTTTATCAGTATAGTAATCAGAAATTTTAATCAAGAGGATGCCGCTGTCGACCAACCGCCCACATGCCCGCCCGAAGCGCCGCCTTAACGCTTCACTTAGCTCTGCGCCGAGGTAAACATTGCAATTATGCCAAGCTCTGGCTGCACCAGCAGCTAAATAAAGAGCAAAGCGCATAAAGCAGCTGAGCTATGATTAAAAAAAAAAAAAGCAAAGCAAAAAACAGGTGGGAAAGCTGTGAGAATGGATAGTGGGTGTGACCTCTGGAAAAGGAGGCGGTAACAATTTTCACAAATCAAGTGTTCAGTTTATGACACGAACGAAGCAGAGCCAACAGCAGATTCAGATGCTTTTTTTCCGACTCTTTTGCAAGTGTTGATAAATGTTTGCTAAAGTTGTGCATGTTAAAGAAGAAAGAAGAAAGATAGGTAATGGAAGAGAATATGGCTGGTTGTTAAAAAAGAATACTTTTTATATTGTTATGAAAGAGTGCTTAGCTGAATTTTATACTAGGATAGTTTAGATATGAAGAATGTGCAAAAAATATGAAAACAAAATATATGAAAGGAAAACCAGCTTATTTATTTGACTATCAGTTTACTTTGAATCTTTAAGAACTTGAGAGTAAACATCAAAGACGTATAACGAGAATGAACTGGAGAGTAAGCATCAAAGATGTATAACTACAATATAATATACTAATGATTTTTATTTTTATAAACACTACAAATTTTGACACTGTAAGTAAATCTTTTTGAAAACTCTATAAAGAAAATCTTTTTAGGACTATAAAGTCGTAGAGAAATCGTTAGTCGAAGATACTGTACTTAGTATTGAGTACGGCCATTAGACAACCTCCAAAGAATAAATTAAAAAATATGAATTTTCTAAAATTTACTACAGATTCCAAATTTACTATAGCTTTAATTTATTTCATAATTAAAAACAAAATCAAATTTGATAAAACTTCAAAGCAAATGCATAATTATATTGACACATTTGCACCACACGCACACAGACGAAAAGAGAAGCCGACAAAGGTGTAAAAATATATGTGTTAGAGCGGCAAAAAGAACGCAAAACTTACAAGCACGCACGACTTGGCAAGCTCAAAAGGAATACGAGTTAAATGGAGAGCGAGAGTTTAGGCAAATGGCACAGCGGCAGTCACAGCAGCCACGTGCCCGACGTGGCTTGGGCCATGTGTTGTGTGTCTTTTGTGGTTTTATGATGAATATGAATGCTATGTGATTGCATTAACAACTTGGACACTCTATGCAGGCACTGTGGACAAGGACATGTAATGGCCGTCTCCTGGCAGCATTATGAAAAATGTGTTTAGTGTGTGACAACGACGAAAGGGAGAAACTTGCAAGTAGTGCAGCCGCCAAAAACCGGAAGTTCGTCCAGTGCATTGCGCTCAACTGAATTTACTCCTTTTTTTTGCGTCTGGGTTGCGTCCTCTTGCGGTCTAAACTTCACTTAGTGGCATTTTGTTTATTTAAATTATGTTGTGCGGCTTCTAGACTTCCGTTGGCTCAATTAGTGGTCACAGGAAGTGCTGTTGCCCCTCAAAAAAAAAAAACATATGAGAGATGTCTGCATTTATTTTTATGCGGGCACGTACACACTGACACACACACGGACTCACCCACACATAGAGTCAGAGATGGCCACACACTCTATGTATATTCCATAACCTCTTTCTCTCTCACTCTCTCTTTCTGGTGGGCTTTGCTGCAGTGCGTTTCATATTAAATGTGATTACTTTGGCAATACACAGGGAAGATTGGCAGGCGTGTGTTTGTGTGAGTGTGCGTTGTGGCAATCCAATGAACCGTAAAGCAAACGAAATGCCACAAAAGTAGCCAACGTCCCTTGCCCCCTCTCCTCACTGCCCAACTGACACAGTCGTACAATAACCACCAATTCATTTGAGTGCCGTTGTCGAATTGGCAACGTTTTGCTTGTATCTGTGTGTGTGCGTGTGAGAGTCCTCGTTGTCCTACGGGACGTCGTGGCGGTCAAAAAAAGGGTTACCCAGCTTCACCTTATGCATAAGTGCGCGCGTGTGTGCGTAGCAACAACAAAAAAAGATAAAGAATCATAAAAAGGCCCATCAGCGTTTGATTGAAAAGTCGCTGCTGCTGCTGCTGCTGTTCCATTCACATCTTCAGTTGCTCCTGTTGGAGCCATCCCTTTGGCCATTGAAGCCGTTGCTTTGATTGCATTTGCCAAGCAGCGGCCCGAGTCTGAGCCAGAGCCAGACACATTCCCTTGTGGTGCGTCTGGAGGCGCGCCACTCAAATTTTATGACAGCAAATTGCAAAAATATTAAAACGGCAAATCAACACAAAACAAACATTTTATATTCACAGACTTCGTCAATTATTCAAACCGTATTTGTTTATGATGAGCGCATAACCCAGAATAATTTCGGCAAAGCCAAGAGGAGCAGAAATGAATTCCGAAATACATTACTTGCAAAATTATTGCGCATTTGGAATGTAATTTCATTTCGAAGAATATTTTTATAATCAAATTTTGTTGCTGTTCATTGATTAATTCACAATAGGGGAGACGTGCATGTGTTCGAGAGAAGACTGAGAAATATTTTCAATTAAGAAAATTAAATTGAAGCAGAAATTATGTTGAAATATGAAGAGAAGACAGATAGGGGAAAATGCTAATTATTGTACTTTAATTTAAATATTTAAAGCTTGTGAAATAAATATGAATTTCATTTTTATTAATCATATAAGGTAATATATTTAAAGCTCTAAAAATATAGTGAAAAATACAAATCATTTGATTTTTATTGTATTAATTAAATACACATAAAAATAAATAATTTTAATTAAATAATTATATTTCAAATAAATAATTAATAATAGCAAATAGCATTTTTTAACTATTATATACATAGTTAATAATTGAAATAAAATGATTTGTAATTTTCTCTACATTTTTTTAGTTGCTATTATTAGACTATATTTTTTCCTTACATCCAAAAATAATATATAAATAAAAGCTGACAAATAGACAGATAATCAATATAAACTGACAGACATACAAAAAGATTTAGCTATAAAAACAGAGAAATCCGTTTTCAAGCGGAGAGCTTACATCATATGTAATATATTATTTATACGATTTTTGATTCGTTTTTAGTGCGTAAAATGTATCGTGACAGTATTTTAAGAGCCTTTAGCTTATAATAAAATCATGTACATAAGCCCTGATTGCTCCATATAAATACTATATATACCATATATGTTCTGCCTGGCTCAATTGTCTTACAAGCGATAGTTCTGCTGCTGCTTCACTAATATGCGTGAGTCAAGTATGTGTCTTACACGCATGCTGCGTGCGTCAACCTTGCTTACCCTTTTTATACAAACTTTGAACCATAGCGCTCTCTCCATCTCTCTCTCTCCATCTTCCTCTCCCTTGCTCTCTCTCTATCTCTCGCTGTCTCACGCAGCGTGAAACAAATTGCTTTCATTAACTTTTACTATAGCATTTTGGCGCGCTTGATGGCTATAAATTGTTATCTAGTTCGGATGGTGTGCTCCAACTTGTTGTTTGTTGCTGTTAGTGGCAGCTGCTGGTTGAGTGCTACCTATAGCTACTTCAACTAAATGCCAATACATATTCATTTCGCTTAAAATTTTGCACATATGCAGCACGCACACTTGGACAGAGCGTGTTGAATGGGATGCTGCTGGTTAGAAGGAGATGCATTCACCACATGAGTGAGTGAGGGAGAGAGAGAGAGAGAGAGAGAGAGCGAGTGAATAGCGTGTGCGGGAAATTGTGTGGGGAATCAGTTTTACAAAATTGAATTTATTTTGCCAGCGCTGCAAGCGACCCGAGGGAGCTATGAGAAAGCCAAGCAGATGCATGTTTGTAGAGATCATGTATAGATATATACATATACATACATATATTTACACATGTATGTGTGGCGCTATAAGTATCAATAAGTGCACGTTATAGCCCCAAACAAAAACAATAACAACAACAGCAGCTAGAAGTGTAACTAAGAAGGATAAGTGCTACAGCGGCAGCCCCCCAGAATCCAAATTTACGTTATTATTTTAGGGCCAACTACGAGGGCTGTTCATTAGTTGAAGAGAGTATGGCAAATGGCCGGCAAGTAAAAATTGCAAGCATTTGTTTTTATCAAGAAATTATATACATATACATATACATATACATATACATATATAATAATGCATGTAGCATTTATGCAGATAATTAACAGATTTTATTAAAAATCATACAAAGTAATTCATTGAATTTACTATAATTTAAAGGACAAATTTTGACATTGGCAAATTTTTCAGTTAAACTAACTAGCTAACTAAACTTCATTCAAAAGTTGACTTCAAATTCTGACAGTCTACTGAGGACATTCGAAGATCGTATCAAATATTTGCCACATATAGCAAAAGATGAAGTCCAACAAATTATAGCAAGAACAGGAAGAAGGAATCAAAAAAAGAATTTTAAGTAAATAATTAGGATAATTAAGATTAGACAGAGTTTTTTTTTTTTTTTTAATCCAAAAGCGGAAATAAAAACCCAACTAATAATAATTTAATTATCTTGAAATTCGGTCTTAATTTAATAAAGGAAAAATTTATTACAAATAAAATAAATTTATTAAAAATGTTTCCTATTACAATTACGTATGTCCATGCTCATATATCATTGAACAGCCCTCTCAATATACGCGCTTGTACTCGGTCTGCACAACAAACATCAATTGTTTAAATGTTTAATTTATAGCCATGTTTGTGTGCGCCGCCAACGGCCAATAAATTTAAATTTACCTTGCCAATAGGTTCGGCATGTGGTAAATAATTGATATTAAGAGAGCGCGAGCACTCGGGCGGTGCGACGCACAGGTTGAAATCTCGTGAAAACTGAGCGTGAAAACTACCGACAAATTAGCTGAATTAGATAAGTTTCGACGTAGGAAGCGCATTTAACGCACAATTGTGAGCAACAACAGCAACTTAAATAATGCCAGACGATTCTTGGCAACTGATAGTAAAATGTTGAAGGAAACCGCATTTAAGAGGTTGAGCGAGACAGCAGAAGTTAGTATTGCAAAAGTCTATAAATGTGCTGCAAAAGTTTTGCCAGGCCGCAAAAACCAATAGAAACAAAAACAACTGCAAAGCGGCAGAGAGATAGGGACTAAGACTAACACACAAAAGCCTGAAAGCTTTTAATGCATGAAATAAACTCAAGAGTTGTCTAGCCTCTGCATGTTGTCCTTGCCCATACTCCAAACTCAAGCAATATATATGTAATACCTACAAGTCCGCAAGGCTAAGGAGTTGAGTGAAAGCCATTCACACAGCAAAAGTCTGCCAATGGATTGTGAACCTCTACACAAATTGTTGAGCCAGTCAAGCAACAACAACAGCAAGAACAAGCAAAAAAGCTCTAGTCGGGACTGCTCGACTGGGAGATCCCCTAAACCTTGCATAGAACTGACATTTTGTAATTTTTTAACTCTTTGTTTTCAGAAAATGTATAAACAGAGTAAATCTGAAAAGTCAAGGTCTAATAGTATTGAAATTATACTTAAAAAACGAAATCAACTTATCGCTTATGATCGATAAAAAAGAAATGGAATGAGTTATCGAAAAAAATATATAAAACTTGTACTGCTTATGGTATACATAACGGCTATATCGACCCAGCCCTGATCAGGAATACATATATATACGTGATGGGGTCTGCCACGCCACCTTCTGCCTGTTACATACATTTCATCAAAACCAATATACCCTGATTTCCCACTTTCAATGCGTTCAGGGTATTACAATAAAAACTGACATGCGTCGTACATGGCGTATGCGTAACGTAACATTTGATGTCATGTTCGCTTTGATTTTTGTCGTCTCACTTTCTTTTTCAACGGTCGCATTTTTATTTGTTGCGCTAGATTTTATGATTTTTAGCCCAACTGCTAAACTGATTTCCATTGGGAAATCAGTCCGTGTACAGCAATAAGTTTGCCTTTTGCTTCGCTTCCTCTTCTCTTATGTTGCTATTATATTTTCTTTTTTCATTTAGTTTTGTTTACTTATTTGCAGGTCGTCCATATGCTACATGATTGTGATTGCTAACCATATAGTGCACCTCGAGGGCAGCACTTTGAAATTTATTGTTAAATTTAAATATAGAATATGTAGAAGTTGCTTTCATAATTTGCAAACTTTATTAAACGGAAAGAATATTTCAGACACAAAATTAAATAATTCTAATCAGTGTGTAGTAGAAAGCTATGGAGAAATAGTAAAAGAGAATTATTCCCTGGGGTAAAATATCTAAGTTTTGTACAATATATATTTAATGTAATTAAGTGATTACAAATTTATAACTCCCATAGTATTTGATTTTAATTTATTATTCATTTACTATATTCATGACTCTAATCACTCATTTTCCAGAACTAAAAATAGACATATAATAGGTACTTAATAGAAAACAAATATAAAATTAAATTTCTAATTATTAAATTATTAATGGCTCATCATTTGCTCATAGACCTTGCAGTCTACTAACCCAGTTCAGATAATTCAGTTCTAATTAGCGTGTAAACACTGTAAATCGACAGCCAATGCAGGATCACAAAGCACAAACCGAGCTTTAAATCAGCTACATAGCGGCTGCTGTTTGGGGCACTGGCTAATTGCAACTTAGCCACGCCCAGTTGGTTAAGCCGGCCACCACACCAGAAAGCCAGATAAACAGCACGCAGAGGAAGCAGTAGAAGCAGCAGCAGCAGCAGCTGCAGCTCGACTCCACTCGGATGCGCTGGCTGGCCCAAATGAAATGTAAAGAAAATGTTATTTATGGCCAATTTCATGAGTGTCTGCCAATGCAGCTCCTATGCAAGCCGACCGACCGACCGACCGACCGACCGACCGATCGACCTACCAGCCAGGACGAATTGTGTACCTTGTGTCCTCGCTGGTTGCTGCTGCTCCTGGCGTTGCGTTGATGCTTGGCCAACATGCAACGAGAGGAATGCAATCTGTAATGCAAAAGGCAAGCGAAGCTGTTGCCTTGGCAGTCGGGCGCCCTGCCAGGAGCAGTTGAAGAGCGGCAGTCGATAATGGACATGCACGTACACACACACACACACACACAGATTGAGAGACACAGAGAGAGAGAGAGAGAGAGATAGAGAGAGAGATAGAGAGAGAGAGAGAGAGAGATAGAGAGAGAGATAGAGAGAGAGAGAGAGATAGATAGAGAGGGCATGTGTGTGTGTAGCTGAAATCGAATGCAGGTTAAATGAAAATGTTATTTCATTTGCCCCGCCACTTAGAGTGTCGGAAATTGAAATTTATATCCGTGTTTCTGGCCAGGCAGCAGCAGCAACCGGAGCATCCACCGACTACAGTTGAAACGAATTCGATTCGTGGTTTATTGCTACGATTGCTCAGCTGCGGCATTTACAGTTACAGCTGTTTCAAATCCAACTCCGACTGCCCTCCGCTCTCCGCCCCATTCACTTTGCGCCCACTTGATTTTAATGCGCTTTGACATTTAGACGATAATAATAACGGATTTATTTCTCGCCTGGGCTGGCAAAAACTTTTAATTTATTGCACTTTTGGGTATCTCAGCCGTTGCTATTGATATATTCCCTAAGCATCTACACACACGAGGTATGCTTCCAATGTTAGTAAATTGTGTGGAAACAAGTGATTGATAAAATAGCGTAAGAGCAGGTTTTTTAAATGAAATGGGACAGAGATTGCAAAACTGTTTTTAAATTAATAAAAAATGTGAGAAACAAAATATTTTTCATTATGTGTTCAGCTAATGGAATAACACGAGAGAATGCTCATGTTATTACTATTATTTATTATTATTATTTTTTTTTTATATTTTACTATACCAAAAATGTAAAACAAGATAACAAATAACCACAATAATAATAGTAAATAGTAGTTATCATTATTATTGTTAAGTAAAATAAAATAATATGAACAAATAATAACAAAATAATAAAATAAATAAATAAAAAAAATATATAAGAAAAAAATAATAATAAAATTAAAACAGCAGCAAAAATATAATAAAAATAAATTTAATACATTTCAAAACTTATTTACAACAACCTACTTAGAGCAAATCTGGTTATTCAATTTTGAATATTTTAGCTCAAGTGAATTCAAGTAATTTAATTAATATAAATTATCTATTCACTCATTATTTAAATGCCAAACAGCTCTCGCAAATTATCTTGATATTGCATTTCTATTTCAATTGAATTTCGATTTTAGTTCTGGTTGCGGCTTGGTCTAGGTTTTCTGTTTGTCTTTGCCTTTGCACTGAGAGAGAGAGAGAGAGAGAAAGAGATAGAGTGAATGAGGCTTGTTTGCTGCTCGACTTAATTTATTGTTATTTTGCACATTATATATCTTCTGTAAACATATTAGAGCCGCATGTACTACTCTAACATATTCCAACCGATGTGAAGCTACCACGCAGCAGCACAGCTGCCAGATGAATTTCATTTGCATATGCCACTGCAAAATTTAATTAACTTTGTTGTTCTCCCCCATTGGCAGATGTGTCTTACCGTTCCCTTATTGTTGTTGTCGCTGCTTTCGTTATTGTTGCGAAAATTTGATTGTCGCTTCTAGTAGTGCTGCATTCATTAATTGAATTTCGTCCAGCAGCAAATTTGTGTCAAATTGTTGCTTTTGATTTTATTATTATTGTATTTCATCGATTGTCGTTGAAAACTCTTCTAGTCAGAGGACACGCAATTGTTCCAACAAAATCTATGACAAATCAGTTTGTAACTTGTTGCACACAAAGCATACTTCAATATCTAGGTCAACTTGATGAGTAGATTCTGCTGGGAATTAATTAAGTCCGAGCGACAACGAAGTAATAAGCATTTCAGCAAAGCAAATATTTATCAATTTTGGTCTACTTAATTGTTGGCACTTAGTTAAGGGAGTTGTAGATTATAGAAGAGAAATTTATCATAAAGTTTTTGTTATGTTTGTTTATGCATTAAAGGCAGATATTAAATATATTATGTAGGAGGCATTTCAAAAAAGTCTAAAAAGGTATTTATAAATGTATTTATATTAATTCAAATTTTAACTTTGTATCTTCACTTCAATTCAGAAACATGCACAAAAATTTCAGTTTCATTTCTTTCAGCAAAGCTCTGCAAATCGTTGCTCCCAAACTAAGCCAAAGATCATTAGAGCTCCAATCACATACGTTGAACAGTGTTTATGTTTATCCACTTACACTACTCTATCCAGCCATTACTTAACCCAAACAAAATTCTTGCATATAAAGCCCTGTGCCCCCCTCTCCCAAACCTATTGCCATTTAGTAGTTTTATCACTTGAAGCTGCTGTGTCTACTAAGCTGCTTCTGCTTGGCAACAAATGCGCCATTTGGCTAAGTCCCATAAACACGTGCCACTTTGGCGAGAGTCTCGGCATGAACTCTGACCCCTCTCTCACACTCTCCCTCCCTTTCGCTCTCTTGCTCTATGCTGCCATTGTCAGCGTGTCCCCTATTTCATGTAGCACGGCGTGTTGCAAATTATTTCGACATCTGATTTTAAGCGGAAAACAAGAGATAGAAGCAACGTAGAGGATTTTGGGCTGCTGCACTGGTTCAGGGGACCAAGCACTAAGCACAAAATTACCGAACAAGCAAATGGACAGGACAACAGGACGACATGACCGACCACTCGACCGCCCGACCACCCGATCAGCCGACCACCGGAACGCTCCTCCGCCCATTTGCCTCGTTCCACGAGCCACTTATGGCCTTTCTGTGTAAACTTTTGAGTGCATTTTTCGACGCAGCCCAAACAAAAGGCCGGGCAACTCTCGGCACATTACCGCTCCACTACTGCCCCCTCCCTCTCTCACATCTCCATCGTACTTAGTGCTGGCATCGAAGCGATGCCATCAGTGGTGCAGTGGTGACATTTGCATGAACATAAAAAGCTCATGCACAGCAATTTGCGACTTTGCGAGTGACATTAAACGTGGACAGCGTGGACCCCCCGAAAGCCCGAGGCCGACTTTGAGCACCTCGGACTAGCTCATTTCGTGCCGGGGCATCTAAGCCGACCGTAACACAGATAAACGCACCCACACACACACACACATATACAAGCACAGACTGAGCTGGACGAAGAACAGAGACAACACGTTGCACACTTCATTTGATCGCAAGTGAAAGATAATGGAAGAGGCGCCACCAAAAATGATGTGCAAACGGCAGCGTTAAAAACCTAGCAAAGAAAACTCAAAAAAAGAATATGTACAACCTCATTGATTATACTTTAACATGGGGTATGTTAGCTGTATGATTGTAGATGGGATTTTATAGTGAAGCTGCCTTCAAGGCAATTGAATGAGTGTTCGACTCTTTATATCAGATTTATAGCCTTAGGAAAGAGGAGTTAGGAGATCAAAATTTATATTATATATTACGTATTATATTACATAGCTACGTAATACCATTTATAGTCAATGAGGATTTCACTTCTTGGCCTAGGGGAATACAAGATCCAGATTTATTAATATTTATTTAAATTATTTTTTATATCTGTATTAAAAATATTATTATAATATATAAATTGGTAAATTTAAAAATCTCAAAGCAATATATCTTTTTTTTCTAATTTCTTAAGCAAAAGTTGACAACTAAATTTCAGGTAACAGGTGAATGAGACGTATTTAACTATGTTCATAAATATGTGAAATAATATTTAAGCTCTTTGTCAATATTTATCTTCTTTTCTAGCAGCATTGATAAAATAGAAGGCAGGTCAACAAAATGCCATACGAATATGTCAGCTCGAGTGAAATGCTATAGCCAATACATAATGGTAACACACTAGCAAATCTATAAACAATACCAAATCTTGCCACACAGCAATTATATGCCGCAAAAGCAAACACTTTTCGGTGTGATCCACACTCAGAGCGTGTTTCGTTTTCTTGATTTTGTGCTGATTTTGCGTAAAATGCCATCGAAAATTTATGCCGCCCCAGAGTTGAATTTGAAATTCGCTTATGGCTCGACTTTAAGAGCGGATTCCAACTCAATGCAACTCAACTATAATACCGCCGGCAGACATTTGCCAATGTGTGTGTGTGTTGGTGTCGGCGTCCATATGGGCATGTGACTGTGTGCGAGAGTGCGTGTGTGTGTGTGTGAGCTGTGGCTTGGTTGTGTTCCTGTTAGCTGCCACTTCCTGCAAGTCATTTTGATTTATTGCCAATGATTTTCCAAGTTATTGAACAGATTATATGGGCGTTTTGTTTCTTCAAAAGAGAAATACAGAGAGTGAGAGAGCGAGGGAGCGAGACGGAAAGAGAGCGTGGCCATAGTGGCAAACAATTTGTTTATGTTTTGCCTGTGACCAAATGAAAAACAGTGTGAGAATTCGAGTCTCTTAACAGCTCGACGTATCGCACTCTCTATAACTTATGAGTCGGTCGTTAGTTTCTTGTTTTTTTTTTTTTTTTTTTTTTCAACACGCCATTAAATGCAGCATGTAAAGTCTAAAGCTTAAATTGAAAATTTGCTCGTTTCTGGTAGAGCAAGTTTTCCAAATGAAATGACAATGGCATGAAGTTCAGATGCCAAAGTGAATATGCACCCTGTAGGTAGAGAGGGGGCGACAGATTGAGAGGCTGTTAACAGCGCACAGTTCCTTATTAAAAATTGTGTGCAGACCGAGTCAAATTCTGTAGCCAGCAAATCTTCAGCAACAATGGAGCCCAGCAGCCGACAGACAACAAGCACTGCAGATTGAATATAATATAATATATATAAGTAGAAAATAACTATAAATATCATATTGCAAAAAATGACCAACGGACAGACAGGACACAGGAACACGAATCCGGCAAAAGCAAGCAAAGTCAGAGCCAGTGGCTGATAATAATGCTGATAACAAGAACCAAACAAATGGGAGAGTTTCGAATTGGGCAAGTAAGCGAGTGCAATATACCCTGCAAAGTTGGAATATTGGCTTCAAATAATAAAGCACTGACTTTGTACAAAAAATGTTTCAACTGCAGTTCTTTATTTGAAGCAAAGGTCAATTGTTTTTCTAATGAGGATAAGATTATCAAACATTTTTTGTTGTTGTTTAATGTGATATTTGGGTAGATATAGCACCATTCTCTATATTTATACAACATGTATTTTAGCTTAATTTTTAGCTAATATCATTTTTTATCAATCCTCAGGTTCAAGTTAGGGTTTTTTTTTTTTTTTTTTTTTTTTTTTTTTTGCATAATGTGATTTAAAAAATACTAACATTTTTCTAGCATCTAGCAATAAAATAAAAATAAAAACCCATTATACCCTGATTTCCCATTTTCAATGGGTTCAAGGTATAAAAAGATTGTTTAACTTAAGTTTAGCCTGCATAAATCCACTTTAAATTTGTATATATACATCATGTTGATTATTGTCAAGCATGCCTGCATGCCCAACCACTAGAGGGTATTTAACAGCTTGCCTGCATTTTGTATGGTCTTGTCGTTGTGGCATCCCTATCTTTCAAACTCTATGCAACCATATAATTGAATTCTAACCCGACGCGCCATCTCCAGGGTAATAAGAGGCAGCAGCAGGAGCAGCAGCAGTAGTAGCAGACGGTCAAACCGAACCACAAACGGTAGCAAAAGCATCGCCAATAGCTGCATAGTCCAAGCCAACCATTCACTCTGCCCCCAGCGGCGGCTGCTGCTGCGTTGCAATAGCAGCTACCGAAAAAACATATATATATATCTATATATATGTCTATATATATATAATCGAAAATTGTGTGTGCAAGCTTTTCAGTGGCGAAAAATTCAATCAGAATTTATTGTTGCCGTCAATGCTGATGGCTGATGACCGGGGCAAAGCGGCTTAAGATTTGCCATTCTATAAATCATCATCGAGCGGGGGCGCAACCACAACAAAGTGACAAAGTTGACCATTTTTTTTTTTTTTTTTTTTTTTTTTTTTTTTTTTAAGTGCAAAATTGACGGATATCTGTGTAGGAAAATTATTAGCATGCTGAGTGTGAAATATTTAACTGGAAAATGGCATGCTGCGAGCGGAAATTGAAAATCGCTGTTTCGGACTGACTTTTACGCACAGCAAGCATACGCAGCGCTGAACAGTTCAATTATTTGGAGCACCCTGTATATTGATAATTGAACTTTGTATGGGATTATGATTTACATATGAGGTTGAAAGTAAAGAATTTAAAAGTTGAAATCAAATTTATAATAATTTTAATTATTATTATATTTATAATTCATTTAATCCATTTTAATAATTTATTTACTTATTTTTATTATTCGAAAAGTAATTTTCAGAAGTAAAAAATTCGTATAATTAATATTTATTTGAATTATTTAAAAACATTTTTTGTTACTTGAATGAATTCTCTGTAGGGTATTTAAAAGTCAGTTATATGAGTTTAAAAATATAAAAAAATTAATTTTGCTGAACCATATTTAATAGTTGATAATTGTTATGGCATGTAAAAACCAATATCAATATCAGAATATCAAATAAAAGTAAAGTATTTTAAGAGACAAATACAAATTAAATTTGAAGAGCAATATAAGAAATATATATTTATATATCAAATTAAATACACAAAAAAATATCAATAGATCAATTAAGAGCAATTTAAAGCTTTTGAGCCGAATGCAATTGTTAGGCAAATCGAGCTGCAAACTGAGTCAAAGCTACAGCTTACAGGTGTGCGAGGCGGTATTCGCTATTGAGCGAAATCGAAAACAAAGTCTGGTATATTTCCATTGGAGCACAATGAATTGAGTGAGTATTTAGTGAGAAAGTCAAAAGACTGCAAATTGTCACTGATTACTCGAGACACTTTAACCTACGTACTCAAAGCACTTCGCGTCTGGTTGATAACCAACTCGCAAACAAGAGGAGAACGGGGAGAAGGCATTGTCATGCTATAAATTCGATTGCCATATTCTGAAAGGGGTTTCTTTTGTTACGAGGATTTAAAAAGCGAATGCCGTCTGAGCTGCTCATTGCAACTGACTGGCTGGTTTGTTGGCTTGTTGGCTGCAGGGCGCATCACCAAGACAACAGACAGAAGAGATTTTAACATACTCAATAGCTCAAATATCAGGCACAATAAATGGCAATCAGCCTGGATAACGGCGCTAAACGCAGACATTTCGACAGACAGGTATGAAAAGGCGAACGAACGTATTAACAACAAAATACGTACTCAAACAGGATACATTTACAGCGAAGTGTGACAGGTGAAAACGATCATTCTTAAATGCTTTGAGCATAGTTTGGCGAACAGCAATTGCAAGAGTTGAGAGATTAACACATAATAGGATAGAGTTCTGGAGTAGAATATATGTAAATATAAATATTGATTATAAATATTCGTATATTCATAAAGTATTTATAATTTGTGTGAATTCAGTCATCTAAAATTCATATTAAGAATGAAGTTGACTTGGCTATTACTATTTTATGGGATTTGACATCCCTTCCTCGATACCCTTTTCAATGGATTCAGAGAACTAGAATTACAAAGCACGTTCATATGCACTGTACAGGGTATAACATAATGCATATCACACCTAGTTATGCGTGTAGTGCGGAAAAACTGTGTCAGCTTGCAATTAAAATCAGTTAAAGTAAATTAAATTTATGAAAAACTGATCAGCCGCAAGAGTCACACGCAAAGACAAACAGTCAGGCGAGCGAGAGAGAGAGAAAGACTCAAATATACATATACACATACACACACACTGCAAAAGCGAAACTACAGATCAAAACAAAATAGTTTTTCTGTTTACTTTTCTTTTTCTGGTTTTTTATTTTTGTTGCTCAATTTTCGTCGGTCCCATTGGCAGCGAACTCGTTTTGAGTTCCACTCACACAATTTATTTAAACAATTTAAGCTGAAGAAGCTTTGCACGCTGCGCACTCGAAACAAGTTCGCAGCAACAAACAAACGGAATGCGCATTCAGTTGCTCGTCGACTGTGAAACGGTTGAAAACGTTCGTGAAAGCAAAAGTTGAGGCATTTATAGTCGTATAAATAAATTTGTGGAAAATGCTGAAACAAATGTTTGCCTATTTACTAATTGCCATGTGCCTCATGCACAGTGGTAAGTTTTCTATTATACCATAGAAAATAGAACAAGCTTGAAAATATTCCAAATACAATTTGTGCGCATATGGGTCAGAAATTAAATGAAAAGCTTTAGTTGGAAACCTGTTTGAAATTCGTTATATAAGTGATGTGGCCGAAAGCCAACCGAGCCTAAAACGATTTGATACTCAATATTTGTAACTGCTGAAATTTTAAATATGTATTTAAATTTTTATAATGAAATAAGAAACAAAAATTTATAGATATGTTAAAGTCAAAATAGTCAAAAAAAAAAAAAAAATAATAATAATAATAATAATAAAATATAAAGTAAAACTAGTAAGGAGTTTATTGGTTAAGAGTCTAGGGAAGTTTTCTTGGGCAATATAAAAATTGTATAGAAATACTAAAATCGAATTTCAACAATTCATTTGAGTAGAAAATAACTCAAAGCTAATAGAAACTTGTTTGCATCTACTTAGATGGCGCGAAGCAATTTCTCTAAATTTATAAAATTCAAGAGTTTTTAGACAAACCTCGAAATATTTAAAATAATATAAAATCAGATTTATAATACAAATTGCTCAATAAAATTCAAATATTCAAATTTAAAAACGAAACGAAACATCTGCTACTTTTGTTAAAGAATTTGCCAAAACTCAACAAAAAAAAAAGAAACAATTTGAATAAATAAACTGAATTAATGCATAAAAAAATCATTAAATAATGACAAAACAATGCCAAATTGTGCACGTATTACGAGCTATATATAAGGCGTAGATATCGACTTCGCTGACTTCATAGCAAAAGCAACGTAAATAGTTCTATGTTTATATAGCTAAAGGCAGAGACTTCCAGCTGGAACGCTAATTCGCAGTAGGCGTTAGATAACGAGCCAAGCGTAGCTGAGGGCGTCTCAGGTAAACTGGTTGTAACTATGCAAATTGTATTTGTAACTCAAAAATATGACTTGACCTTGTCGGGCCTCTCTCATCTCTTACTCTCTCTCTCTCTCTCTCTCTCTTATCGACAGCAACTGCCATCAAGTGCTATCAATGCAAATCCCTGACGGATGTGAATTGCAGCAAGGACAAAGTAGATGAAACCTCGAATATACGCCAGGTGGATTGCGACACTGTGGCCAAGCCGAGCACCATGGAGCAGCTGCAGCCCGTGACCAGGTGCAACAAGGTGGTCACCAGCGGTAAGTAAAACCATTGTCCCACTTCCAGCCACGCCTCGTCCGCTACCCCTGCTCCCACTTTCCACTTGATTTGCATTCGCAATGAATAGGCGACGACGACGACATCGCGCGCACACCTTGGGCAAACATAAAAAAGCAAACTAAATTAATTATTATTAGTGATGTCATTGCCTAGACGAGTCAACTCGATTCGGAGGCCGATTCGACTTGATTAGCATGTTCATATATTAAAAACATTCCAATTCACTCAAAAACGCAATCCGCTGAGCCAAAAGTTCGTTTACATTTCAGTCATGCGACAGAAATAAAGCTTTGCGTGGGTCAGAAAAACACAAAATTCTAATGTGAATGAAACAATTGAATAAAATTTGTTAAATACACAAAAAACAAAAAAATACAAAGCGTACAAACAAGCCGTTGAAATATTGCTAACTATATAGCAATGTGAGAATAATATAATATAATGACATCAAACAAACAACTGGAAAATAAAGATGAAGAAACATTCTAGATATATACAAAGAAATCAAATAGGAAAGACATTTATAAGAATCGAAATTTGATACAAAACCTAGGCACGATAAGAATCTGTCATTTAATTGACATTTAAATTTATAAAAATTTAGTATAGTATTTAAATCCAAACATGATTTAAAATCTAGAAATTATTGTCAGACAGCAATCAGCATTTTCATATCGTCATTAAGATAGAAATACCCTAAATAGTTAAACACTTGTAGAAATATCTAAACAAAATCCTTATCATCACATAATATATATACCATAACTAATATAACCAAGTTAAGTCCACTACATTTCCTTTTTTCATCAACAAGTTGAACATAGACAAACATGTTGGCTAATCAATACAGTAATAGTAAGGTATTTTCTTATTTACCTCTTAATCTACTTTTAATTTTAATTTGGCTAATCTACTTATTCATTTTCATTTATATATTAAGTTCACTCTCTCTGATTATTAAACTCACGATTTTTAACATTGACATTGTGACTTCTTATAAAGAATTCTTTAGGGAGATGCAGGGACTATTCAAGTATAGGCAGAGTCATACTTTAACAAACATCTAACGTTTTTATATCAAGCTCACAACACCAGAATTCGCATTCTTAGTTTAGGCAGCAGCTGTAGTAGCTCTAAAAGCTTTAAAAAGCTATAAAAGCTGTAGAAGCAAATTTGAGCTTCTCGAGCATTATAAGAAGACAATGCGTACCGAGTACCGAGTAGGTTGAGAGCGTTCCCTATATAAAGCCCGCAGACCAATAAGCATTCGTTGAAATTCTACTCGCTGTGTTTGGCGGTAGCTAAACACTCGCTGGATTATGTGAATACATACTTAGACATTACTTCCAATGGGAAAGCTGAGACCAGGAACAATCAAAGTTAGACCTGCATCAGAGCACTAAGCTAGCACGCACCTGCCTGAAAAACAGAATTATTAGCATGACATACACAATAAAATACTAAATATCTTATAAACTTACCTATTCAAAATCAAATCATGAAAATTGCCTGAAAATTACAAAAAGAAAACCTCGAAAAATTATAAAATTATAAAATCAAACTCAATTTCCTTTTTATTCTGTTTTCTACTTCTAGATCGCGCTGGCGTAATTGTCTCCCGCGACTGCCACTTCGAGGTGGTTGGACAGAAGGAGAACGTGTGCACAGTGACGCACAGTCGCCAGGTGGAGAGCTGTTACACCTGCAAAGGCGATCTGTGCAATGCCTCGTCTGCTGGACGATTTGTGGCAATGACTTCAGCAGCGCTGCTCGCTTTATTCGCCATTCAAATGTCGCTGTGAGAGGCCGCAGCTCATTGAATATTAATAATGATATAATGTACAATTTAAAAAAATATATATGCTATCGTTTCTTTTTAATGTACAAATAAATTGCGAAAATTTCTTCAACTTAAAACTAACCTGAAAACATGTATGGCATTGTCCACATCCTTCCAAAATTCTAGACATTTATCCATTTCCAACTATTATTATTATTTACTTCAAAAAATACAAAAGAATATGGGAAACTTTTCACACGAATTACACAGAAGGCACAAGCTATTTTTTGAGTACAACAACAATGGGTGCTGAAAATAACGGCGCTTTTTGCGCACACCAAATTTTTCGTTTACGGAAATAAATGCCTTAGGTATGCATACAAAATGTTTTTAACAATTAAACAATAGTAAATGTACTTAACAGCGGTATACATACAGTTTTCAACTTTGAAACAGATTTTTTAACACGTTTAAACAAAAATTCAAAACGAGCAACGCGTACGAACACCGAAGACACGGAAAGGAAAGAAATTGCCATTCGCAAATGGCGCCCAACAGTTCTCGTGCAACGCAATGTTCGGTGGGCCACACACGTCACAATGTGTCGTATGAGACGAAAAGTTATCGTTGAGCGAGTAACGAGAGCGAATTGGCATTAAGAAACATATGAATAATGATGAAAAGTCTGAAATAAGAGAGTAAAATAATTAAATGTGATAGTAAGAAAGTTAAATGCTTATGGTTAAAAGTGATCTTGCTGAACATAAAATTCATATTAAAATTAAGCTGAACACTTTTTGTCATACAAACTACAAGTCGTATTTCTTATTCAATAAACTTGATTCCGATATTTAATCAATAAGAATATTAATAATTAAAGTAAGTAATAAAAGTAAGTATCTATAATTTTATATACGATAATAATGGTGTAGCCGTGATATATTACGAAATATCAAACTAACTCTGCAGAACTAGTTCGGTTATTTACGAACAACAGATATACATATCTTTTTCTTACTCTTTCAGGAGCGGAATCATTGAGCAAAGTAAAGAAAACAGCAATTAAAAGCAAAGAACTAGTTCTTATGATTAAACTTGAATTTTAATTTCGAAATTGAAATTAAAATAAAATAAAAATTAAAATCAAAATATATTTTTAAAGTCAATTATATATATATTTAAAGTTAAATGATTTTATTCGGTTGTAAAAATGTTCTAATTTGTATTACAATAAAAATTTGTAAACTTTCGTCCCTTAAACTAAACAAGTGTAAAAATCGGCATACAAAATAAACGAGATTGCGCTTAATCTTAATTGGTACGGAATGTTAATATGTATATGCATATATCGAAATAAGTATATATATATATATATATATATATATATATATTCGATCGCAATACATATATTATGTGTGTGTATAGATATCTCTAGATGTGTACGCAGAGCAGGACGGAAATGCGTTTCATATGTTAAGTTTAGTTCAATTTCGAAGGCACATTTAAAAATTACACCAACAGTATTCGAGTACAGTTGTCATTCGCTAAAGGCGACGGCGACGGTGCGTCTATTGCCGCAGAATGTGCGCCACAAGGCTGACGGCAAAGGTACCAAAGAGGACGTTAATCAGGTTACTCCTTTGCAGGCCGGCGCCGTTGCAGCCATCCTTGCTGTTGCAGGTGCAGTATTCCATGAATATGTTGTAGCTGCCGGTGCGCATCAGGCAGAAGCGTTCGTCGCCTTCGATGCCCGGCTCGCCCATGTAGGCGCAGCTGCGGAAGTAGCGCCACTCCCCATGCACCTTTTGGCGGATCTTGCGGCACATCGTGGGCCGGACACCCTTCAGATGCTCCAGTTCGCTGGCCTGTTGGCAATCCGTTATCGCTAATGTGCTGTTATCAAAGGGATCTCCGCACTTGGGATCGCTATCGGAGCGACATTCCCAGCATTTGATGGCCGAAGCTGCGACGATTGAGACACCACGAGACAGATTAGATTCAGTGTTTGTTTTTGTTAATTAACTGCGCATGCCACTTACCTGTTTGCAGCAGAAAGCATAGCACAGCAACGGCTAATACGCATTTCTCCATTGTTTGCATTCTGAATTACGACCTAATATAAATTTAATTAACAATTCTTGAGCATCAAATTAATGAAAACAAAATGCGAACACCGCCCTAAAACTTATGATGCGTGCATCGATAGTTGTTAGGTGTTATCGATGATGACGGCAGCGTTGCCACCTAGGCACAGTTGGTATTTTATCTTTTACGTGCTAGAAATAATTATTTAATAAAAATTTAACTTTCCCATAAGTGTATGAGTGCACAGATTAATCTTTTATAATATATGTAAATGTTTACAATAATAATTATTTATTTTATCTAATCACAAGCAATGTGAAGCAGTTGTTATGTTATTTAAGACTACTTCTGTTAAATGAGCAGTTATTCACAATGAGCATTGCCACACCAATTATCCGACCGCCACAATCATCAAGCCGTAATTGAACTGTTATGCGCTTTGCCATTACATTGAATTGTATTGTTTATACAAGTTAAATTAATCAAAGGTAACTTTACTTTGTTCCCCTTGCCAAAGAAAATGTAACATTTTAATTTAAATTTCTTTGAAACGGTTAAAAGTAGCGTTGCTGTTAAATAACTTTACAGTGCACTGTTAACTTATTGATGCCAGAAACCATATGGTATTTTTTTCAGTTTTTGGACAGACTCGATTTTCACAAGTTGCAACTTGCGGAGTTGCGTGAAATAAAGAATAACAAATTTTTGTTAGCTACATTCCGCTGCCGCGCGTGCTGTGTGAACGTGTGTGTGAATGATAGCGCTGACTGCATTATTAACCAAATACACTATCGGTATTATGAGCAATCTAAGCAATGGCAATATGCAGCAGAATCAACCACAACAACAACAGCAGCAGCAACAGCAACAGAATAACGGTGAAGCGGGCGCGGGTGCGCCTGCGGCGCCTCTGCTGCTAGAGCCTGGCGGTCCAATGGCCGCACCTGGTCTGGGTGTCGCCGTAGGCGTGGCACAGCGTCAGCGCCTCCTTCTGCAGCAGCAACAACAACAAAATCCCGCCGCCGAAGGCAGTGGCCTGGAACGGGGCAGCTGCCTGCTGCGCTACGCCAGCCAGAACAGCCTCGACGAGAGCTCCCAGCGGCAGCGGCCGAACGGCAAGGAACGCGGCACTGTCGGACAGTACAGCAACGAGCAGCACACGGCGCGCTCCTTCGAAGCAATGAACGAGATGCGCAAGTAAGCAGAAATGATGAACTCGACTACGAGATACCCTGTAAAGGAGTTTAAGTGTAAATGTGTTGAGTCAAAGCGAAAATGACAAGTGACAGCTGCGTAGTTCGAATTCAAATATGAGACATTGGCTAAAGATATCCTGCAAATATTAAGCCCTGTAACTGATTAAAGTGGTTTAATTATAAATACTTCAGCGAAACATAGGGCAAACACACTTAAAATCAGTATAAAGCATAGTGAACCAAAATTATGACTGACTGACTAGCAAATACCCTGTAACGAATGAATTTTAATTTTATTAAGATATATTTTCACGCAATATATAGCAAATGCGATTTATTCAGCTGTGCAGCACAGCAAAATGGAGTAATAATTGAGATGCATGCGACTAGCAGTTACCCTACACATCTCCATAGTATATCATTCAGTGACAAATTATATACATTTATATGTATCTTTATTATAATCTGTATAATTCATACCCGTTTGACCTACATATATTTAAAGGGTATCGGGATGTAATGAAAATGTAATGAACCTATAAAAAAAAAGAAGTGTCGCAATTAAGAACAAGTGTAGTAGGGACATGACTAGTAAATACCCTGCAATACATATGAAGTACCTTAAATGATATAGTCAATATACATACGATATCAAGTGTTAATGGACATATATACAGCAGATGGAATACTTAAAATATCATGAACACATGTTGCATATTGCTTGTAGTCAATATACCCAATTGGCACAGTTTTAATAGGTATATAGACAAATATGAATTCTGCCCAAGATTTGTTTATTTTGGTCTTGGCAAAAATATGACTTTTATAATGCCAAAAAAGTGACGAGACGCGGTCAACAGTTGCTGTTGCCGATCTCTCGGCCATCTATTCACTCGTGCTCCCTCCCTCTCTCTCTCTCTCTCCCTATCTCCCTGTCTCTCTCTTGCTCGCATAATTGCGCATTACGCTTTATTTGTCTTCAACTTTAAACAGCGCTAAAGTATGAACAAACTGCGCATACTTACACGCACACACATGCATTTGCATATACACACTTACATACATATATTCACGTCTCGATTTTGTCGCATATATTTGTATGTTTCGCTTTTGTCAAGAGGCCATTCCCATTAATATTCGACTTTGCTTTGATTATAATGATGAGTAGTATTTTTTTTTCTTATTTTTTGTTTTGTATTTTATTTTTGTTTTGTTTTCGCATTAGTCAAATATAATTGCCCTTGAACTTGAAATTGCCCCGGTTTTTCGTGTCTTTTTTTTCGTGTTAAATTTTTTTTCTTTTTTGGTTTTTAATTTATTTATTCATTTCCCACTTCCGTGTGGTCAGCTGATTAGATGTCGCCTATATGGAAACATACCTTAATGGAAATATTTGTATAGTTTTTTTTTTCTTTCTTGTTTTGAACTGCAAAACTTGTTTTGGTTTCTTTTATTTATTTATTTTTTTATTATATTTTCGTTTTCTGTAAGCCAATGCCCTAAACGAGCTACGCACCGTGGGTCCAATGGACTTTAAAGCTTGTTTTTCATTTATATTCTTAGTTGTAACGAATTGGAAATTCTTAATGTTCACATTAGCTTTACAGTTTGATCCACATTGGATTAATACAAAGAAATGATTGATTTTGTTTATAATTGTATTTATTTTTATTTTTTCATTTGTTGTTATAAGAAGTGTGTCCACTATATTATACAAATTTTATTTCATATATTTTAAATAGTTACTTAATTAAATTTTTAAATAATAATTTTATGTCTAACAAAAACCGTTTTTTAAAAATTTAAGAAAATAATTTATAAATATATGTTTTATATAAAACTTTTTTAAATATTTATACATATACAAAATTAACCAAAAATGCGTATAATATATTTAGTTAATTTTATTTCTCGCACCACTGTGCTATATTTTATAGAATCTTTATACTAAACCACTAAAAACGTGCTGACCTTACTCAATAACATGAATAACATACGATCCATACTTAATTCGCAGACAAAAACAGTTATGTGATGTCATTCTGGTCGCCGACGATGTGGAGATTCATGCCCATCGCATGGTGTTGGCCTCGTGCAGTCCCTACTTCTTTGCCATGTTCACCAGCTTCGAGGAGTCGCGCAAGTCGCGCATCACACTGCAAAGCGTGGACGCACGTGCTCTGGAGCTGCTCATCGACTATGTGTACACATCGAATGTGGAGGTAAACGAGGATAATGTGCAGGTGCTGCTGACGGCCGCCAATCTGCTGCAGCTAACGGATGTGCGGGACGCCTGCTGTGATTTTCTGCAGACTCAATTGGATGCCAGCAATTGTTTGGGCATTCGCGAATTCGCCGATCTGCATGGCTGCGTCGAGTTGCTCAACTATGCCGAGACATATATTGAACAGCATTTCAAGTGAGTGCACAAGTAGGCAATCAATCAAGCAATAAGCCAATCAGTTCATCAATCAATCATTCAGTAAAGTTCAGATTTATGTAATGTGATATATGATTATTAATTTGCCTGGACGTAAAACAGACTTCCGAGTGAATTATTCATAGAAAACTGATGAGCTAACAGCAGCTTGAACTACTTTTGGACTAATTATACCCCGAACTCTCTCTGCAATAGGCAGAAGGAGGCGTGACAGGCCACATAAAGTATATATATCTTTATCCGGCTCCATAAGCTCATACAACATTCGTTTAAAACTATTTTACCTACTAATGTAATATAAAAGCTATTGAGCTACGTCTTATATGGCTTATGCGGAATTTCTAGCCTTCAGCTAATCTAAGCTCATTCAGCAGTCAGTTTCAACCAGCTCTATCTATAATTTGACTTGATATTATATAAAATACAAGCTCAATCTATATCGAGTTGTTAAAGTAAAAGTTTCCTTACCCCAAATACGCTTAATCTGCATAAATCCTAATCTCATTAACCCCTCACATTAACCAGTTTAGATGATATATACATATATATCACATCTCTAAGCTATGTGATAATTGAGCAAATTTGATGACAAACAAACACACAAACGCACACACACCCTAACTTGTTTTTCGCTTCTCTTGCAGCGAGGTCATTCAGTTCGACGAGTTTCTGAATCTCACGCACGAGCAGGTCATAAATTTAATATCCAACGATCGCATCTCGGTGCCAAATGAGGAGCGCGTCTATGAGTGCGTCATTAGCTGGCTGCGCTACGATGTTCCCATGCGGGAGCAATTCACCTCGGCACTGATGGAGCATGTGCGTCTGCCATTTCTCTCCAAGGAGTTCATCACGCAGCGTGTATACAAAGAGATGCTGCTCGAGGGCAACATTGAGTGCAAGAATCTAATTATCGAAGCTCTCACCTATCATCTGCTGCCCACAGAAACAAAATCGGCCCGCACTGTGCCCCGCAAGCCCGTTGGCATGCCCAAGATTTTGTTAGTTATCGGCGGACAGGCACCCAAGGCCATTCGCTCCGTGGAGTGGTATGATCTACGCGAGGAGAAATGGTATCAGGCGGCCGAGATGCCCAATCGTCGTTGTCGCAGCGGCCTGTCCGTGCTGGGCGACAAGGTCTATGCCGTGGGGGGCTTCAATGGATCGCTGCGCGTGCGCACTGTGGATGTCTATGATCCGGCTACGGATCAGTGGGCCAACTGCAGCAATATGGAAGCGCGTCGCTCGACACTCGGCGTGGCGGTGCTCAATGGTTGCATTTATGCGGTTGGCGGTTTTGACGGCACCACCGGCTTGTCCAGCGCCGAGATGTACGATCCGAAGACTGAAGTCTGGCGCTTTATTGCCTCCATGTCGACGCGTCGCAGTTCGGTTGGCGTGGGCGTGGTCAACGGGCTGCTCTATGCCGTTGGCGGCTACGATGGCTTCTCGCGCCAATGCCTGGCGTCCGTGGAACGCTATAATCCCGATACGGACACCTGGTCTGCCGTTGCCGAAATGTGTTCACGTCGCAGCGGCGCCGGAGTTGGTGTGCTCAATAATATCCTATATGCGGTGGGCGGCCATGATGGGCCGATGGTACGCAAATCGGTGGAGGCTTATGATTACGAGACAAACACCTGGCGCTCCGTGGCAGATATGTCGTATTGTCGTCGCAATGCTGGCGTTGTGGCACACGATGGTCTGCTCTATGTGGTGGGCGGTGATGATGGCACCTCGAACCTGGCCTCCGTTGAGGTCTATTGCCCGGACTCGGACAGCTGGCGTATATTGCCCGCTTTGATGACCATCGGACGCAGCTATGCGGGCGTCTGTATGATAGATAAGCCCTTGTGAATGGAAGAGCAGGGCGCGTTGGCAAGGTGAGCGAGCAAAGTTTCCCCAGACTTGAAAACATGTCTAATAACCGTTTGTCATTTTCAGGCAAGCGGCCTCGCTGGCCATAGCGCTGTTGGATGATGAGAATAGCCAGGCTGAGGGCAGCATGGAGGGCGCTGTCGGCGGTGCTGTTTATGGCAATATCATCGCTGCCGCAGCGGCACCACCAACAGCGGCACTGCAGCAGCAGCAGCAGCAGCAGCAACAGCAGCAGCAGCCAGCCAATCATCCGCACTATGAGAACATCTATGCGCCAATTGGACAGCCCAGCAACAACAATAATAACAACCAGCAAGTTGTTGTGGCCAATGCCAATGCCAATGCCCCTGCAAATGTTGAGGAAGCAGCTCAGCAGCCACAGCAGCAGCAGCAGCAACAGCAACAACAACAACAACAGCCAGCAGCAAGTGAAGCCAATGCCAACAACAATCAGCCACAAGCCCAGCAGCTACAACAACAAGCGCCAACACCACAACTGCAACAACAAGCACGCATGCTTCCCATGAATAATTATCGCAATGATTTATACGATCGCTCCGCATCCACAGCGGCTGCCTACGATGTCCCCAGAGCGGTGCGCTCCGGCTTGGGCTATCGTCGAAATTTTCGCATTGATATGCAAAATGGTGAGTCAACTAGCTAGAAGAGTTTGTAAAAGGTCCAAATTATTGATAAGCATAGAAATATAATATAAGAAATTATAGTATATAATTCAATTGTATATTGAAATTTAAGAAATTTATTTGATTATATATTTGTTTTATAATATCTAAGAATAATACATGGATAAATATTTGTGATAATAGAACGAATTCGAGTTCATTTTATTTTTTATGTCTGTTTGTTTGTGGAGAATGCTGACGAAAGTGTGTAAAATGTAAATAACACGGTCGATAATATTGATCATTATCATAAGAGCAAATATATGCTGAAGACTTTAGATAAGGTTGCAAAATTAATATATATTTTTATATGGACAAATATAAAAATCAATATGATTATGTACCTTTGCCTGTCAGTCTTTTTATATTATTGTAATGAATATATGCAGAATATTTTAGAAATGTAGAATATATTTAATAAGAAGTTCAGAAATGCTGAATTATATATTATTTATAAATATATATTTATTTATAAATGTGATTATAGAAAGAGTTTGACAGACATGGCCTAAATCATTGTTCTGATCAAATTAGTTTTAACCAGACAAATTTATAAGTGCTTACAATAGTACTGTTATAATAGTGCTTAATATATGTGGGATTATATTTCCCATATATTAGATATTATTAAATTAAACAATGTATTGTAATATATATATTATATTATACTATATATAGATTTTGGTTTAGTATAGCCATCAAAGTTTTACCTGTTTGTCTGTAACATCAATACGAAATTAGAATTTATGAGATTAATATAGAAGCCAAATACTTTTTGAGGAGTAATCAATGCATATACCAAAAATTGATACATAAGATATATATTAATAATATTTAATGTAAGTAACTCTATTATAAAACATTCCCGCTTTTCACGTATCTCTATTAACACCCTCTCTCTGCCCCCTTCGCAGGCAATCGCTATGGCAGCGGCCTGCGCTGTGCTCCATTGTATTCGAGCAATCGGTCGAATTGTCAGCGACAGCGCAGCTTTGATGACACTGAATCGACGGATGGCTATAATCTGCCCTATGCTGCGGCTGGCAGCATGCGCTATGAGAACATTTACGAGCAGATACGTGATGAGCCGCTCTATCGCACCACAGCTGCAGCGGCTGCAAGTCGTGTGCCGCTCTACACACGCCTGGATGTGCTGGGCCATGGCATTGGGCGCATCGAACGGCATCTGAGCTCCTCCTGCGGCAACATCGACCACTACAATTTGGGCGGACACTACGCAGTGCTGGGACACTCGCACTTCGGCACCGTCGGCCACATACGTCTAAACGCGAATGGCGGTGCAGGAGCGCCCACTGCTAATGCCACTTGCACTGTACCCAATTGCCAGGGCTATGTGGGTGCTGGTGGTGTTGGTGGTGCTAGTGTTTCGAGTGCAGCTGCTGCTGCTGCCGCCGCTGCAGCTGCCGCGGCCGCGAGCATGGCTGACTATAGCAATGTGAAGGTGCCCGTCAAGAACAGCGCCTCGTCCTTCTTCAGCTGCCTGCATGGCGAGAATTCACAGAGCATGACCAATATATACAAGACGACAGCTGCTGCTGTTGCTGCTGCGCATCACTGTTCGCCGCTGACGCCGAATGTGTCCATGGAGCGCGCAGCACGCTCGGCATCCGCCGGTCCGGCTACAGCAGTAATCGCAGCTGCAGCAGCAGCAGCCTCAGCTGCCGCTGAGGAGCAACAGCTAAACGTGGAGGCTGCATGCAGCTCGGCAGCTGCGATGCGACCCACAGGTGCTATACCTAAGATCAAATCTGCAAGCAAAGCGGCCAAGGAGTCCAGTACTGGTGCAGCTGCCAGCAATGCCGACAAATCAGCAGCAGGTGCAGCATCCAAGAAAACAAACGCTGCAGCAGCAGGAGCAGCAACGGCGGCGCGTTCGAGCAGCTCTTCGGACGGCGCCAACAATACCTTGAATCGCATATCCAAGTCCAGTCTACAGTGGCTGCTGGTCAACAAGTGGCTGCCTCTGTGGATTGGCCAGGGACCCGAGTGCAAAGTGAGCCTTTATATACAACTCCATCAACTAAATTTGCCTAATCTTCTGCATTTTACAGCAGGTGATTGACTTTAATTTTATGTTCTCGCGCGATTGCGTCAATTGTGAGACCGCCTCGGTGGCCTCGCAAATGTCCAATCCGTATGGCACGCCACGTCTGGGCCTCGGTACACTGCCCCAGGACATGATGCGCTATCAGGGCAGCAGTGCAAACGTGCGACGCGATGCAACGAATCCAACAGCTCGACCGCTGCACAGCAACCTGAGCCGGTTGCGCTGCGGCGCTGACAAGCGACCAAATCGCACAGCTGAGACAAGCAGCAGCCATCGCCATGAGGATCCTTCGTACGAGAACGTTCACGTGCAGTGGCAGAATGGCTTTGAGTTTGGACGCTCGCGCGAATACGACGGCAACTACAATCAGCAGCGACCGCTGTTGCAACGCGCCCGCTCCGAGAGTCCCACGTTCAGCAATCAACAGCGACGCATGCAACGTGCCGCAGCTCAGGCACAAGCACAATCCCACAATGCACAACAGTCCGCCAAACTTGCTGATCCCTTCAAAAGCTACGAACTGAATGTAGACAACAATAGCTTTAAGCCCAAGCAACCAACGGCGATGGAGATGTGCGATGAGCTGGAAGGCGCTGTGGGCGGTGCAGCAGCTGCCGAATCGGATGCTGAGCAGGCGATGGAAAACCTAAATCCGAGTGATAACGAGACTGAAACGACAACAACAACTACATCAACATCAACATCAACCACAGCAATGTCAACAGCAGCAGCAGCAGCAGCAGCAGCAGCAGCAGCCACAACAACAACAAACAATGCAAATGCCGCAACGTCTAGCAACAGCAATGCCACCTCCAACGATGCAAACGATTAAAAATTTTACTATATTAAAAAAAGTAGTACAGCTGAAAATTGACGATTTTATTTGAATTATTTTGTATGTTTTCCTTTTAAATAATTTTCGTTAATCATTTGTCTCCACATTTACCACAATTAGATCTCACAAACAGAAAATTACAATTGACATAAAAAGAAAAGGAAAATCGAAAAAAAAATGTTTAATATTAAGTAAAGAAATACGCAAACTACTTTTAATGTAGAATTTGATACATGTGATTCGAGACGATTGCGCATAGTTTGCCAGAGCTCGAATATTTAGTATATTCACTAGACTTTTAAATATATGTATGAATGTTTCTATCTGTCTCTCTCACACTCTCTTTGACTTGCTCATCAAGGAGTTGAAGCCATTTAAGAGGAGTTGCAACATCTATATACAAAACAAAGAAATGAAGAGACGCAACATGCAATACAAAAGCGCCATATCATGCTAAAATTATATATGCATTACAAGATATATAAATATATGAACTTAGGTACATACAGCATACACATACATTATATTATATATAGAATTAGAATACGCATTTTATATTTAATTTTGAAATGTTCCAAATACGAAAATTGTTGTGTTATTTTTTGATGGCACGGCAAATGAGTCCACTGCCCACAAAACCACACCCACATCCTTTCCAATCGAATATGAATTATATAAACAAAAAAATGTTACTTTGGGTCACCTCGCCTCACATTTGTTAACTGCACGCGTTTCGTTTACGTTAAGTTTTAAAAGGAAGAAACACAATAAGAGAGTAAAGGGAAACCATTAATAACTATCTTTTAGGTCAATTAGTATAACAGGTATTATTTACAAGCTTATATACAAAAACATATACAACAGCAATAAAAATATATACACAGAAGAAATCCATAAAAAAATCATATACATCAATGCAGATATATAGATCCTAAGCATACTTACATGTATTGCGTTTAACTAATTCATAATAAAAAATAAAGCGAAAAAAAATTAGAAAACATCTGTAGAAAAATGGTTTATCTTGAAAACGAATTTTGTTTCTGTTTTTGGTTTTGCTTTGTGTTTTTATGGTTTTATTTTTATTTTAACAAACTATTATAAAATTGCATGTTTTCATTCTCATTGCTTCTTTCTGCTGTTTCACAGATACAGATATAATAATAATTATTATTATAAACTAAAAAATACAATATCTGTGGATATATATATGTATATATATTCCATATTTTTCACAACTATTGCGCTTGGCTACGACAAATTGAAATTTATTTTTTAGTTTTTCGCTACATTTCCGATAATATTTAAATGTTTTTTTTTTTTTTTTAGCCGATATGTTTTCACTACGTTCACTCTTAAAAAAGCACAAAACACCCAAAGAGCGTCTAATTGCACAAATATATATATATATTTTAATATACGTATATATTGATTTTTTCTTTTAGTACTCTTGTTTTTTTTGTTTTCTTATATATTTTTTTTTTAAATTCCGTTTCTAAGTTTTCGTATTTTTCGTTTAGTTTTGCAATTTGTCGCTACGTAGTTCTACAAGCTTCATTGGAATTGCTGACATTTTCTCTAGGATTAGGTATATATATAGTGTATATATATATATATAGTTGTTGCCATTCTTGTTTCTTTTATTATTTCTGTTGTAGTATACTTCGTTTCACCGCCTCGTTTTCAATGCTAAACTTAAAATGTACACACACAAAACTAAAAACTAACTAGACACAAAAAAATACGTTACAAAAAATTAGCTGAGAACTATACAAAAACGCTCGCAGTGCGTCGACACACCCACATAAATATAGATATATGTTATAGCAAAAAATCCCACTCAGATCAAATTATATATGTATATATGTTTCAGATTAGCGCAGCACTCAATCCAAATCGAACTGCATCTATTTGGGCAATTCATAGATTTGGACGGGCAACGCTTTTGGCGTTATTATCTCATCCTCAAAGTCTTCGTCGTCGCCATGGATGGCATAGTCGCCGCCATTGTGCTCGCTCTCAAATTCATTGGGCACAATCTCCACATCGCTGGGTCGTATGGTGCTGCGTGATCCTCCCCCGGCCTCGCCGCCATTTCGATCCGATCTCGTTTTGGTGGATTTGGTAATATGATCGCGCAGCATGTGCGAATAGAGTATGTCGTCTATGTAGTACATGGTGCCCAGATTATAGACAAACACCTCGCTCTCCGTAATATGTGCATTGTTCACGCTCGTATAATTGCTGCCCGGATTGCGTGTGATCTTCACATGGCCCCCGCCAATCGTTTCGAACACCTCATTATCCCTCAAATCCCGATTGTACAGACGTCCGCGCACAAAGTGATTTAGTAGCATTTTAATTCCGCGCTGCGAGGCCTACAAACCGTGCATTAGTATTATTTTTAGGTAAGTTTAGTTCATAGATTATGTGAACTTGCCATAACTTCATCGGAGAGTCTGTCGAATCCTATTTTCTCGAAGGCCTTGTCCTCAGGCACGAAGAACGTATAATTTGCGCCAGAGATATGGGGCGCTATTTCCGCATTGTTAAGATATCTATGGGTAGAAATGAGGATAAAGGGAAATTGTATAATCATTAATTTAATCAACTAATTTAAATTAATATAATACATAAAATAATATATACATATATTGAATTATGTATATTCAAACGCTTCAGCCTACATATATAAAATAGGTAAATTCTGTATCCATCCTTACAATTCGAATAATCGATTCTAACCGTTTTATGGCTAGAGAACAATTTAAGCAATTATAGAGGATATTTTCCTAGTTTACTTAGCTATACATATCAAAGGGTTTCATTCTATTGCTTATTATTCCTTTAACTACTTTCTAGTCAACACGAAAATCCAGAGCTCTCCAGCTCATCACCAAATTCTCTGCCTTCTCCGTATCATCTTTTCCCCGCTCAGCTTTAACGTTTAGTTGTAACTGGTATTAATGTTTACCTTGTAATTTGCGTGAATCTCGAATCACGTTCCAAGGCCAGAAACGAGTGCGAGAGAAATTGTGCGCCGAACCACGGGAATGCCAGCAGCGGCGGCGTCTCCTTATCCTTGTGCATCTGTGGCAAGTTTATTAGGCTTTAGCTCATATATCAAAGGAGGGAAGTAGGTGTAAAACTAACATCTAGATGTGTGCGTGTGTGTGAGTGGGGGATGTGTGTGTGTTTGTTTGGCTTACCTGATGCAATTTGGAAACCACAGCCTCGGAGACAAATAACACCTCAGATATAATGAACACCTGATTGCCATTGGATAGCGTGTAATCTGACATAATGCTCACATTATTCACAGTGGGCGTGGCTGCATAGAGGTCAAAGGTTAGTCGCAATGCAAATTCACACCCCGAAAATTCAGTTAGTGCGCAAAAAAATAATTGAAATTCAAGCACTCACGCTGGCCATGGAAGACGACATTCTCGCCACCCATAGTGTGGACGACCATCTGGTCCATATTCTTGACGTCGGAGAGGCGTAGGGGCCGCTGCATGGGCAGGAAATGATTACGCAATACGCTCTCTGTGAACTCCGGCACACTGAATGGATAGAAGCCCCAATCGATGGGATGCCAGCGCTGAAAGGCATTGTCCGATGGTATAAGCACCGTATAGGCATTATCATCCATAATGCGTGTCAGATTGGACTTCGATAGAAAGTGCTGGAACACTTTTGTGCCCGTTTTCATGTTGGCCAAAAAAGACATCAATGGACTCGCCTTTGATTCCTTAATAATGGGCTCCACTTTGGCATGTGCATTTGTAATGTTTGGCTGTTCCAGCGGCTGTGGGTCATTGTAGCGGCTGCAATAGAGTGGAGCACGTGGTGGCATGTTAGCAACTGAGCACAGAAGTTGAGGCCACAAAAACTTTTTTTCTTTTTTTTCTGCTGCCTGATAAATTTCGCATGAGTGCACTTTTTGACCGCAAACAAACTGGTATTAGGAGCTGCACTCAGCGAAAAGCTGAAAACTTTTTAATTGGATATTTTTTTGAGAAATTGTTTCAATTTTATCTATATATTTTTTTAATTGCAATAAAAATGAAAGTTTTTATAGATTTTAAAGTTGACAAAAATATTTTGTTTAGTAAGTATTACAATAATTTAAAAATAATTTTTTTTTAATTTTAGCTGCAATAAGTTTAAATTAAATTTTCTGAAAATCATTGTTAAGTGTTTAACAATTTTTCTATATTTATATATCTTATTTTTATAAATATAATATATTTATAAAATATAAATATATAATTTTTAAATTTTATTTTAGTTTATCAATTTTTTCTTCTTTTTGGTTTAGTTACTAAATTATGAAAAAAACTTTATGTTAAAGTATATAATAATAATATGTTAAGGAATAAAAAATATAATAAATAAATAAATAAGAATAATAAATAAAATAAATATAAAAAATAAAGAATTCGAAGAGATTGCTCTTGTTCTTTTAAATAATTTACTTTACATTTACATTATTTAATTTGTACAGTCCTTACACCTATTTTGCTCAGTGCATGGACATGCTGATTGCACAGCCTTCGGTTGGTTTACTCACTTATTCGTTTCCTGTATGTTGCGCTTCGAATAGGGCGATTTTCTATCACCCAAATAGCCATCAATTCCAATGACCATCAATTGCTCATTGATACGCAGCTTGTAGAGTATTTGCTGTCCGTTGAGTAGCCAAACATTATTGTGGGACTTTTCCAATTTGCGAAAAACGATTTTATGTCCGTTGCCATTACCATAAGACTCCTCGTCCTCTCTGCCATTGGTAAGCGCATTGTAGCTATCAAAGATTTTACCCGGCACCAAATGCTCCAACATGAATTCCTTCAAACGCGGCTTCTCAATGCTGCGCACATCGATTTTGGGTATTATCAATGTAAAAGGTGTGTCTGAAAGAGAGATGGGACATTGGGAGTATAGTTTGAGGCAAAAGCTTCACTGAACTTCTCCATAAGGTCTGTGTTTAATATACTGTTGTATAGTCAGATACGTGTACAGCACGTGTGTTTTTATAGCTATACAACTGAGCTATGTGCTACAACAGTTTACACTTATCATTATGCAAGGCGTAAGTTTGTGAACTTGGCATAATTAGGTAATTGTTTCTCTATATATACACATAGTTCTGTGAGCTCTAAATCTTGTTTATTATACGTTTGCTACCTTACAATTATACAAATATACATATATACCTTATGAATAGGTAAATAGCTAAAGGTAAGATTTGAAAATTGTTTTGATAAATAATTTTTAAATCATTTTAAAGCCCTCAGAAATTGTTGATTATTATTATTATTATTATTATATTATTATTATTATTATTATTATTATTATTATTATTATTATTATTATTATTACTATTATTATATTATTATTATTATTATTATTATTATTATTATTATTATTATTATTATATTATATTTGCCTTCGTTTTAAGTAGTTTGTAGATACAAATTCTTGAGTTTCAATTATTGGCTTGAGGAAAGTTTTTGCTTTTGTTTTGATAAAATGTTTTCAAACAACTTTTAAGGCTAAAAAACTTGTAAAAATTAATTTTAAAATTATTTAAAAAAATTTTATTTTGATATATGTTTTTATTTATTATTAAAAAAATTATATTATATTATGGGTTTGTTGCTTCATATATTGATAGTGCTGCTGCCAGGCCCTGGGTGAGTTAACTAGAAGGCTATTGGTAAACATGGCCCAGATCCAGCTATACGTAAATCCCTCAAGGATATGAAAGCGATTCAGATTGAATATATCAAAGGAGCTATCAGTCCATACGTAACACAAAACCAGCTTGTGAAGACAAAAGATTTGTAGCTGCAAGAGTGAAACATAGAAATCTAATCAATCAATCGATCGATCAGGTAAACGTCAACACACCTGCTGCTGTTTGGTGCCATTGTTTTTGAACCTAAGCAATTCGTTACCAAATTGTTTCTCCGCTGACTTGATGAATATTGTCTGGTACACTAAGCACAGGGGATAGAGCAGGGCAAAGCATAGGTGATAGAACAAGATACACAGTCTGTGATGATCATAAAGCAACAAATGCAAACAAAGCATGCAGTTATTGATTTGGACGCTTAAGCCCACCCACACAAAGGGGCGTATGAGCAGCTCGAAATGATGCCTCAAATGGATCAAATTCACATAGTGTTGCACCTGTTCCTTAGCGACGATATTGGTGCGATGCTTTTGCTGCTCCATGAATTGAAGCTCCTTCGCGTAGTAGGATTGCAGCAGCAGCAAGCCCAAGTGAGCCAAGAGACCCAAGAGAAAGGGCTGCAGAGCCACAAAGAGCAGGGAGGACCAGCTCAGATACACATCCACTTTAGAGTGAGGCACTACATAGGGTATATGACTGAAAGTGTGCTGCTTGATCACAGAGCCACCAGTCATAAGCGATTCCAAAAAATAGACAGCAAAGAGCCACCAGTTGATGCGCGGTGCGCAGCCATAGAGCCGATAATATCTTTTATATATTGCCGCAAAATCGTTTAGAACTCGATCAACGCACTTCAGGCGGTATTTGTAGATATACAAAATCAATAAGGTTGCAATAAAATTCTGATACTTGGAAAGCAGTGCACTCGAAAAGTACATCACCACTAGAGCCCTGTCATCTTCTGCATTTTGTGATATGAACATTAGCAGACGCGTCAGAAACCAAGGCAGATACAGAATCGTGGTTAGGAATATCCACGGACGCAGCCAGAGGTAGTGCATCAGTGTGATCAAACTCTGCAGCCCCTTGCGCCGCTGGAACTTGCAACTGTGCGGCCTGTACCTGTAGATGTTGCAGCCGAATATTGTACTCAACAAGGCGAGCACGCGAAATGTTCCTGTCAGCACGGACATGGCTCCACTGAATCCTGTCGCCCAGTTCGAGTGCGACGCAACATGCTGACAGTGACAAATGGCCGCCTGGCCGGAAATGATGATGGCTAAATGTTCAGCTCATTTCTCTAATAGACCAGACATCGGAAAATGTGGCCAGAACGAGTGCGCAAAAAAATCTATGATAAATTATAGTCAAGCGATGGGAAAAAATTGCTGGCACGTCGCACTTTGAATATTCTCTATAGTCAGCAAATATGGCCTTAGGAATAAAAGGCGAAGTTGGAGGAGCCGTATGATAAAATAGCTGTAAGAGACTTAAGCACCCTCATAAGATGAATTATAATATAATACAGTTTTAACTAGACATTGGAAAAAGCGAAGCAAGCGAGGACATACCGAGTTTTGAATAATCTTATAGAGTAAATAAGCGAAACATTAAAATGTTCAGAATAATTAATGGATAGCCGCATTGCATAAACACCTGGGTATAAAAAAACATTATGTAGTAGGAATTGAATCCTTGGTATATTATTGTTAATATTATTCATAGTAGCCATGTTTATTATTATTGTAATTTGCATTTTTTTTCTTTTTTCTTTTATTTCATAATTTACATATTTATTATGTTTTTTATCTAATCCATATAATCCCTATATAATTTTATTAAAGTCAAAGGAATATTGTTAACAAGATATTTTTCTATTTTCATATATCATTACAATACATATAATCAATAGTATTAAAGAATATTTAGAATATAATAATAATCTTTTCAATATGCACCTATGGTATGCCGTTAACCTTTAACTTATATAAGATATTGATCTGAACTTTACACCCAATTGCAGCAAATATGACATGCAGGCTCAGCAAAGTTGCTTTATCGAAATGCAGCTCAATTTTCCATTCTTTTTCAGCAAATAATTCGATACACCGAAGTAAGCAATTAATGGTAATGAATACATTAGGCTGACATAACGGTTTTCAGGTTCAACAGACGTTCGCATTTTTCACAGCTTAAGTTTCAGTTGATCGAATGGCTATAATCAGTTTGCAATCATTCTTAGAAAACTTTATGATATGAAACTTTTTCCTCTTCTGATAAAAATTCTTATAAATATCTATATCTATATATTATTATTATTGTGTACAGCTATTAGTGGCTTTGAATGAAGAGTGCAACTATCCTACTTCATTAACATGGCCCGATTTTGTCTGGCTGCTTTAAGTCATTCAATTTGGTTTATTTCCCAGTCTTATAAATTTGTTTATGTATGTGTATGTATGTGTACTATGCCTGTGGGTCCATCACTCACCTGTCTTTGTCTTGTAGCCGTAGAGCTCCAAAACAGGAAAGCCATCGTTGATAAACCGGTAAATGTGCTGCCACTTGTCATCTTCCTGATTGGACTGCAGCCCAGCCAAATCGGGCAGCACTTTGCTCTCAATCAGCTTGGCATTCTTCAAACTGCCATCAATTTGCCGCTCTGCGATGCTGCTGGCTGTTGTGTCACTGTCAGCCGAAGCTGCTGCCGCTGCCGCTGCCGCTGCAATTGCCGTTGCCGTTGCTGTTGCCGTCGCAGTTAGCAGCAGCAGCAATAAAAATGTTGCTGCCGGCACTTGCAACATTTTTCGTGACATTTAAGTTTTGTAAGTTTTTTTTTTTTTTTTTTTTTTTTTTGTTGTTTGTTAAATGTGTTTTAATTGTTAGCACTTTTCAAGAGATTTTTGTTTTGCTTGCTTACACTTGCTTTTATTTTGTTGTTCTTCTCTGTTGTTTTTGCTGTTTGTTTTGAGTTTCGTTTTATGGTACCACGATTTTATTCATTTTCGCTTGCAAATTTCTTGCGAAGACACTTTACATAATTGCCAAGAGCTATGCAGAAAGAAGTACATGATTCTATAAGTATATTTTTATATATATTTTCTCTCTCAGCGCACAGCACTTTTGATTAGTTTTCAAAAGTTGTGATTGCGGCTCATTAAAATTCGAGGCATTGGCGCTGAAATTGAAGTGTTTTGTATGCAAAACACAATCTTCTAGCTTGACTATATGAACAGAATAGTTTGTGCCGATCACGATTCGATGTGCAGCTATGTACATACATATATATGTATATAGATATATAGTTGCCAGTCAAATGTGACACAGTTACATTGCAGTTTTGACCATATTGGGCAGTTGGCGTACTGCAGCCAAAATGCCGAAAAAAATAAGGAAACCAGTCTTGGAAACCAATTTCGTGACAGTTTCAGTTTTGCCAGCAACAAAAGTCTCCCGTAATTTTGTTATTTTTTCCTTTCTTGCAAAAATTGAGCTAGAAAATTTGCGAAGCTTTCGGTTAGTTTATTTTGTATTTTTTGCGTATGCTCACAGCCAAATAGGATAAACAACCATATAATGTGCGACAATTTGTTTATTTGCTGACCTTTGTGCTTAAATCTGATCGCATACAAGGCTGACTGGCAGTCAGCTACACAAGTTACGGATACATCTACAGCCATACATCTACACGATAGCTAAATGTGAAGAAAGTAAATTAATTTCAATTGAAGTTGACAAACTAAATGACAAACTACGGCGTAAATAAAACCAAACTGTGACACAAGCACTTGGGCGGCAAACATAGCGCATATAAAGAGCTGATGAAAATCGTTTGCAAATCGCAGATATCTACACGAAAATTTATCTATATTTTCATAACTATTTTCTTTTAAATTTATTTTTGCGGAAGAACACCTTAAGCGTTTTTTTTTTTTTTTTATTTATTTTTTTTTTTTTTTTTTGCTACTTCACAGATTTTTCACCTTTGGCGTCCATTTGGCGAACCGAACCGAACCAATTCCCGTTTCGTACTGCATGTCTGGGCGCGTTTAGCGCTCAACCGGGAGCCCAAAACGGGCTTAGCGCAGACCCAATTGGAAATGGGATGACACACACAGGCATGAAACCTGTTTGTCTGGCAATGCCATTTAAAGCGCTTATATGTATCTGATGCATTAAATATGTAGTTTATATGTGTTTTATATACATTTTTTTTATATGAATGCAGTTAATTTTTTTTTCTATTTTGTTTTTAAATTTTCTTTGTAAATTTGGTTTATTTTTATAATATATTTTAAAAATAAATATAGTTTATTAAAAATTGTCAGTATTTCTGTATGAGCTTTAACGTTTATAGAACTATAATTAACTATTAACTATTTTAATTTTTTATTTTGGTTATTTTGTAAAAACAAAATAAATAAAAAATATTCTAAAATAAAAATATATATATTTTAAAATTTTAATTATTAAATTAATTTAATTTAATTATTAAAATTAAATTTTTATATTTTAATTTTAGAAATTTTGTACTTTTTTATATTTTATAATATGCATATATTTGTTTAATATCGTCAATTCTTTAGAGTATTAAGAAAATAATTTTAGCAGCAATTAATTAATTAAATATTTATGTATATATTTTGGAGCTTTCTACACAAAATATCATTCACATTGCCATTCTTATGCAATCTAAATTTGATACATTTCAAACCAATTCTGCACTTAGATCGACATTCATTTGCATAGGCTTTCAGTGTATGTGCACATTCTCCACCGGGCACTTATCACTTATCACAAACGCTCATTATTCATGATTATGCTTTGGTTTTTATGTGCAAAATTGTGCAACTGACGTCGCGTCTCGTCGCTGTCCCGCACTAGCATGCCCTGCGCCCGCCCCTTTCCCTTTACTCAATACAGTGCGACCCCCTCTATGTCTCTCTTCATCACTCTCGAGCTCTCCCGCCCAGTGTCTGACAATTGCTGTGATTATTGTTGTTGTTGGCAAACGGACAGTGGAATCGACGCCGGTGTCCGGCAGTGTGCTGCATTACAAAAGCAAAAATACTCAGAGAACGCAAACTCGAACTCGTAGATCTGTCGAATTAACATTTTTGGCTTCTTTACTGAATGCCGACTAACTAACTGCCATATAATGAAAGTCTCGTGCAATGCTATTTATTATTCTCATATATTTTTTTCTTGCTCGGTTCGTTTTGATCATTGTTGGGCGTTGGAATTGAAAGCTGACTTTAATTGATATTATTGTCAGGCGGATATTTTATTTTTAGTTTACTTTCAATGGGCATGAACTGCACTTCATATGCATAGTGGGCGTTGATGAATATCTTGATAGAGATAAAAATGTTTTATTGCAATTTGTAATGGAAAATATTTACATATAAAAGAAGCTCAGAGGTTGTAAAAAAACTATAAATAGAAGCTGGTTATTTTAGAACTGTTGTTTAAAATTAATTGTTCAAAAGATCTGTACACAAAACAAATAAATTATTTTTGATCAACATTTAAGATATGCTTTTTAATATATGTTTCTTTCTCTATTTGTTTTTCTGAAATTCATTTAAATATTACGAATATTCAGAACATTATATTCCATTTATTAAATGTTGAAAAAAACTAAAATTATTTGTTTTCTTAATTTAATTGGCTTTCTAAATAAATATAATACAAATATTTTCGTATGTCAAAGTTTAAAATAGTTTTATGTCTTAAGTTATATTTTTAATTACTTTAATTGTTGTATAAAATCAAAGTTTATCTGATAAAAAGGCAGCTGAAGCAACCTTTAATTTCAACCCGGATCCTCGTGACTGATTCACTTTTAGCATCGATTAATTGATGTAAATGTATTAATATTTATGAGTTTAGTAGCATATCAAATATACCAATTATAAATAACTATATATATATAAAATGAATATGTAGAGTTCCGGAAAAATAATATCTTTTTTTTTCGCTCCTTCCGTTGCATACATTTGAATGCACATGCTTAACCTTTTTGTTGATTCTAAATAGTTAACTGAACTTCAAATGAAAGCAGTTAGCACATGCTATAAAAAGCATTAGGCATTCATAACTGCATTACCTAATGAAAAACAAAAGGTAAGCCTGAATGCTGCAGCAAATTGTTGTTAATTGTCTAACAAGATTTGCGCAAGCATAAGCGGCAAGTATTTAATTATAATTACTTTCGCGCGGAAAGTTTGCGGTATTTGCTTAACTTTCGCTTAGCACGTTATGTGCGTGAGTGTGTGTGTGCATATGTGTGACTGTATGCTCATGTGTGTGCGTGTGTGCTGCACGTATGATTAAAAAATTCTTGTGAAACAATTTTCATGAGTTTAGCGCTGCAAATGCCGGTAAATCAAGGAGAGAACGTACACACGCACACACACACACACACACACACACAGACATATTATTAATGTTGAGCACAGGGAGTGTATGGGTAGGGGCGGGGGAGCTGAGAGCGCAGCATTTGCCGTGCTGCAAACGGGCACAAAAAACTGCTCAACTGAGCAAAGCATTGTCCAATTTGTGTATAGTATGAAAATGGACAACAGCAACATACATATATAATAGCACTGCTATAACTAATGCTCTCACTACTGTTACTACTCTTACTATTACTATTACTACTACTGTTACTACTACTACGACTACTACTACCCTCTAACAGGGCCGCTACTACAAGCAACAAGAACAACAACAGCAGCAACAAGAGCAGCAGCCGCAGCGGCTTTACTGCTGCTGCTGCTGCTGCTTTCGCTGCGTTTGTGTATCCAGAGTGCAAACCAATTGAAATTAATTTGCATAATATACTATACGACAGTTAGCTTGGAGATTCAGCAATAGAATTATGAGGCGGGCCCAACTGCATATTCTATATAGTGCTTATTCTGTATAATTCACAGTTTATTGCACTTGGCTTTTCTTGCACAATTTTCTCTCGCATTCACATTTCCCTGCCAAATACATACGCACACACACACATTCACTCACTCACACATAGAATATTTGTACAAATGTATTTCATTCAAGTTTTTAGTTGTTGTTCATGCGCATATGTGGCACCTACGCTTAATTGGATTAATTTTGTTGCAGATATATTATTAAAACATAATTATTACGTTTGTTTTTTTTTTTTTTTTTTTATTTTGTTGGCTTGATTTTTACTACGCAGAGCCTCGCGCGCCTCCGTCAACAAAATTATTGCGTCTGTTGTGCCGGAAAATTTACGACTTATTGAGAAGCTTTAAGCGTTGCTAGACGCAGCCGTCGACGTTGTCATCAACGGGACTCCTTGACTAGAGTTGCCAGGGTACCCAACGACAAAGGAGCTCAGTTGGAAAATTATGATTGAATATATTCTATTTTCCTGTATTTAAACATTTCCAAAAACAAATAGCATAGTTACAGTTATTTATTTGTTTAAATTATTGTTTATTTTCAGCTATAGTATAAGCTTTAAGCTTAGAACTCCGTTAGTCTAGACACATTAGCTTTGATGCGGCGGCCATTTTAGTTTAACTAAAGCTTGGTTTTAGTCTGGACAACAACCGGCCAAGTTGCCAGCAGTAAATATATATTTAAATATTACTCATACGCACCGTTAGTATGCTAAATAAAATTAATGGAATAAGCAACATTAATGGAATAAGCAACATTCCATTAATTTAATTTAGCATACTAACGGTGCGTATGAGTAATAGTTAAATATGTACGAAAATATATGATAAACAAATTTTATATAAGATAATAATATCCAAAAAATAATAACAAAATATATATACAAAAAAATTCTAGTTTATAAAATAATCAATTATAAAATAATTAAGACTGAACATTAGATACATATCATTAAACAACACAAAGATTTCTGTATGTTTTAGCTTAAAGAACTATAAAATATTCGAATAAAAATAATCAAAAATAAAATAAATAAAAAATATTAAAATAAAAGTAGTATTTAATTTAAAAATAAGTTAAAATAATATACATTTTTATATAGCAATAGTTTAATAAAAATTAATAATAAGAAATAAATAAATTCGCTTTAATTTTAAACATGCTCAAACCCCATTTAATTAATTCAAAATATAAATATTGCACACATTATTAATATATACATTGAAAACATTTTTGTGTGATTGAAATAATTCAAATCAAGAATACGTAGCCGTGGCAGGAGCAGCAGCAAATAATTAACACATTAACAATGTGATTTATATACATGTATATTTGTGATAAATTCATAAATACATAATATGCTGGCATCATTGGTAAGCGACACGTGACAATATAAAACAAACCAACTCAATTTATATGCAATTCGCCAACATTAACACAATAAATAAACAAATATGCCACGTGGCATTCAATGAAAAGCAACACACACTATTCAATGTTAAATTAATTGTTAAGCCATTAAATGCAGCAACAATGAGAGAAGGAAATGAAGTAATAAAGCGAAAAGCCATCGACCTGTAAGTAATGACGAATGTGGGGAAATATTCCATATAGAAGTAGTTAATAAATGTTGAATAAACTATGATTATTTCAATATTTATTTACTAGGTGATAGAATGATAGATTAATATTATTTGGCATTTCTTTTGACAATTTTACATTTTGTTCTTTTCAAATATAAGTCTCAATGGAAACTTCGGGCATGGCTTAAAGGCTTTGACCACTGGCACAGATATGCACAGGATAAATCTACATAAATATAGTCCAGACTACTTCATAGTGGCCCATTGAAATGCCAAGCAATCAACAGTGTGCAGGACAACACTCGACCTCTTGCAAATTGCTATAGAACCAAAAAAGCAAAAAACAACAAATAAAAACCATAGAGAAGAGAAATAACGAAAAATAGTTAAATGACATGAAAGGCCAATGGCCAAACAAAAGTGCAACGAGGTCGGCGCACACAGCAAACTTTGCGGTTAAAACTAAAGTGGCCTGTTAGGCTTTCAGAAAAGTGTCCAAAAACTTTGGGCATAGAAAGAATGCTGCTCATCTGCATTTGGCCACAGTTTTCGGAGTGGTCGCATCCCAAATTCTCGCAGCCTCACACTCACTTTATCGTATACCTTTAAGCTCACTGTTAAGTGTGGGTATGATGCTTTTTTGGAAGCATAGCCAACAGGTAGGTGACAGTATCCTGTTTGAAGTGCAAAGTAAGGATTAGATGAGGTAGTTATTTCCCTGTGTCTGTTTATAGTAACTTCAAGAAATATTGCTATTTTATGAATATACAATTTGAATGGCTCTAAGAGCTCTATAAAATACGTATACTACCTGCTCCATACAAGTCTTCCCTCTATAGCCATTGCTTGAATAGCTCTGTTGACGTAGGTTAAGATCACCTTAAGAGATTCAATGCAGTATCTTACTCTTTACACTCACATGTTTTGCCTCTCTCCGTCTCTTTTTGTGTGTCTTTATTTGTTATGATCTCTATCTCTCGTTCTTTCTCTATCCTTTGTGTCTTTCTATCTTGTTCTCTCTTCATTGCCTTACCACCTTTCTCTTTACGCTAGTTTCTTCAATTAACAATGTCATTGAGAGTATGCACACAGTCGCTCATTCCCAGAACTCTCACTTATTTTTACTCTCACTCTTCTCCCTCTCCCCTCTCCCGTTCCAGTCTATAGATATTTTTTGTGTGGCTTTAATATTTCAACACATTTTGCAGTGCAGCTGCATAGTGAACGATAGAGGACAAATACCTCACGCTCCAAGTGTCTCTTTTTGTGGTAATTTATGCATGTTGTTTGTGTACTGCTGACTTTTTCGGCATTTACTCGTTATAGAATAAATAAAATATGTCACAAAATGCTTTGACATGCTCGTTACATTCTCTACAGACATAAATTACAGTTTTAACAGAATTTTGAAATTTTCGAATTTGTGTTTCGGTTTATATTTAAAATGTTGGATTTTCATGTTTTGAGGAATTTACATCTGTCAATCTAATAAGAAGCTAATAATCTTTTATATGTACATATTCTAATATTATATTTTATCTAAATACTTAAAAACTTAAATACTTAATACATAGATACATAGATACATAGATACATAGATACATAGATACATAGATACATAGATACATAGATACATAGATACATAGATACATAGATACATAGATACATAGATACATAGATACATAGATACATAGATACATAGATACATAGATACATAGATACATAGATACATAGATACATAGATACATAGATACATAGATACATAGATACATAGATACATAGATACATAGATACATAGATATATAGATACATAGATACATAAATACATAGATACATAGATACATAGATACATAGATACATAGATACATAGATACATAGATACATAGATACATAGATACATAGATACATAGATACATAGATACAAATGAATTAATGCATCCTTTTAGGATCATAGATATCTAATTCATTATTATTTGATTATTTTCTCTTTCTATTTGGGCTAATCTCCTCTTGTATAAGCACTTGTAAAACTATTTTTACTCTTTTTTAATTTTACAACATGTTGGCCGTAATCACTGCAAGAACGACAAAACAATAATTCTGATTCAGCCTAAGCCCTAAAATTGTCATCACAATTTGCATTCAAAATGGCTAAAGCATTCTGGCCAGAAAGAGCAGCGCACAAAAGAGACAAAAGGACGTTGTCGGCCTTGAATTGAGTTTATTTTTATTGCACACAATTCTAGATTTTTGGTTAGAGCTCAGTCAGTTGTCAGTTTCAGTGGGGTTGAGCGGCAGCTTATCACAGAATTGGCAGTTAGACTTAATTGAATATTCAAATGCGCCTGTGTGCATATTTAAATGCGACTGGCCCAGATCTGTTTAGCTTGCCAAGGCCAACGGAGCCGTCAGTTAGAGTGAAAACGTTGCGAATGATTAAAGTGTTTTGCAATGAAATTATGAAAATTGTTTTAAATTAATTACTTTAATTGAAACATTGCTGCGGCTTTTGCTGACACTTTTTGTTGGCTTTTGTTGGCAAAAAGTGAAAATAAAAACTAAATTATGCATGAACATAATTCACATTTGATAAACAATAAGTGCACTGAAGCTCATTAAAATTTCCATAAAGTTAAATGTTCGATGACTTTTACGGTATAGAATATTAATTTGGTGTTCTGTAAATTTGAATTCAAATTTTAGTTAATGTCAGTTTTTTATATGTTATCAAAATTTAACTTCAACTTTAGCTGACAAAATGCCATACACACACTATTTAATTTATTTATAAATTTGCACTTATCCATTGTCAAGCAGCTGTCAACGAGCACTCCCCGTCGCCCTCACAATTTGCATTTACAGTTTTGCGATACACGCTCAAGAAAGGAGGAGAGTTGATTGGTTGACTAAGATTTATATATGCATTTATATAAATATATATATGCTTATGTGTGGCTTTTTAGCTTAAGCTGTAATCTATATCACCCACATATTTGTAGCTAGAGTTCTATTAAGATTCGGCAAAAATTGTGGTCTTAAAGTTGATATCTTGAATAATGAATCCATTTGGGAAAATGATGGTTTTGATCATAAGCGAGCATTGTGCAGTCAGTCATCCCGTTCTTACTTATTTCGCCTTTATTTTATTTTTGGCCTGCTTGAAAGGCTAAATGAAAAATGTTCAGCTGAGATTTACTTAAGAAAATTCTAAGCAACATTTCCCCAGATAGCAGACAGCAGCCAGCAGCCAGCAGCCAGCACCAAGCAGAAGGCGGAAGGCAGAAGGCAAAGACTGCTGCTGATGCTGATGCTGTTGCCACTTGACTCTAGTGTCCTTGCCAAATGTGCAATCCTTGTTTATTTACATACTTTGCCTGCAACCTTTTGTTGTGCAATTGACTATGTCTATAACAATTGTGTTTTATTTAAACAATGAGTAAAACAAAAACTGTAGAATAATTTAAAACGCTTCGCTTATGCATAATTCAGTACTTTAAATATTTATAAAACAAATAAACATATGTAGCAAGCCGAAACAATAAATTCAATTTTGTTTAAAAACAGCATTTTATGAACAAATGTTGCCCAATCGAACAATAAATCAAGTAAATATGTCAAGGACACGAATAACAGATACTCTCTAAATTATGTATGGAAAAATACTGTAACTGTCTTTAGAGTGAAATGATTTCAATATTTCAATCTGTTTGCATATAATCAGAAAATTGTAATTTATGTAGATATAATTTATCTATTGTTACCTTTATAAGAATGAAGAAAAGTGAAAGCTTTTTATGAAAGTGAAATGCTCATATCACGCTAAATTTATGAAACCCAATTCCGGGTTATTAAGCGTGGATCTGCTTCTTTCAGAGCTCTTAAATTATATATTTGCACGGTATCTATAGCGTGTATTCTTATTTAATGTTACCAGCTTATGTTCAAATAGCGTAGAAACATATGAAAATTAAATAATAAATTAATTATGTGAAAGACATAAAAATAAACTAACATAAACTACTCACATATATAAAATATTTGGCATTAATAAAGTGAAAAAAGTAAAAAAAAAACACATACATAAATTCTAAAAATAAAATATATAAAAAAAAAAAATTATATAATATGTTAGCATGTTAGACTTGGCTTTCATTGTACAGTTTATGAAAATATTTAATTACATTAAAAAAAGGCGCAAATGACAAAATCTCATCTAAAACTTCAGCATGTAATCTTTTCACTTACAAAATAAAATGATGTTTAAAGCAGGTTTCGTGTCTCTAATTAAATGGCCACATTTGGCCAAAGCTAGCCAAGAGAATAGAAATGTATTATAATGGAATAAAAAAGAGAAGCCACGCCTTTGGCAGAAAAAAATGGGGATATATATTCTTCGTCTCTGCCGTTGTTAACGCAATCGCCATCGCAATCGCCGTCAACAAACGGCATGGACATTAATGCTTAAGCTAAGCGCATTCACCATTATAATTAAATACGCCACGAACGTAGTCTTGGCCACGAGCCACACACACTCACACAGAAACATACTTTGCATAGTGCACAGTGCAAATAATTAGCCTGGCTCCGAAATTCTGTGAGTAATTAAGGAAAGTCAGCTGTTGGCCTTTGCCCTCATCCACGCACCTTTTTGCCACCGGAAATTAAAGTTGTAGTTTTTTGTTCAAAGCTCGTGAGATTCGGTTGTTTTGCTTTATTTCATTAAGGGCTTTCAAAAGCTTTAAACTTTAAATGGTTGAGCAAGTTTCTGGTACACTTTAATACTGTCATAAATTAAGGAACAATAAGCGGGCTTTCTAATAATTTATAATCTAGATTAATTTTGAATTTACAGATTTTATTATATATATTATATATATTTTTGTTGTTTTCGTTTCTGATAAAAGAGAGAGTTAGAGTAAAATAATTGATTTAAAAATTGAAATTCTGGGTATAATAGCTTTTGTATCTAACAGACTTAACTAAATTGACTGGATTTTCAATCAATTTTTATTTTTATTTATTTATTTTTCAAATTTCTTTATATGTTATTACACGTTAAATTATAGAATTAAATCATTTACAAAAGCTAAACTACAATAGAAATATAGAAAATAGAACAAATAAAAATAAAAATATATATAGTTATCTAATATTATCTAACTTAATAAATGTCTATTTATTAGGAAAGTCTATTTTTTATTGAACTGGAAAGTTCTTGGAATAACTATATTGTCATTTAGAGTGTGAGCTAAGCATTGTTAATTGCTAATCAGTCATAATGGCACAGCAACAGTAATTCTATTGAATTGAGGCATTCGAAATTGAGGCTTAAAATTAAAGCAGTGCCAACAAAGCAGAGGCAGCCCTTTGAATGATGGAAAAGGAGAGAGAGAGAGAGAGAGAGAGAGAGAGAGACAGAGAGAGAGAGAGAGAGAGAGATTGCTATCACTTCAAAATAAAAGCAGAATCAATTTATGATATGTATATTTATGTACTTTCCATAAACTTCATATCTTAGATATAAATTATAAAACTCTTAGATCATTATCTCCATCATTACATAAACTTTAAATTCACAGTCCACTTTCAATAGCATGCACTTTGATAAAACTATTATTGCTTTTACTGTTATACCACTCGTAGTAAATATGGAGTTGACTGTCAACACTCTTGACATTGTTCCAATTACATCGTTTCACAAGTTTTCTCTCAAAGTCAGGTCTGGCAGAGAACATTTTTATGGATCCTTTATGATGTTCGTTTATTGGTTATAAGAAACGTTTTTATTGCACTTAGCAGGCTTGAATATATAGCAAGTCGTTTCAATATAAGTGTTAACTTCACAGGAATATATATTATAAATAAATATTGTAGGAAGACAGCTACGCAGCGAAATCCAAGTTATTGCTGTGTTCATTTATTGGATTTTTTTTTATTTCTTTTTAAAATTTAAATGCTAGTTGCTATCAGTATTAACTAAAAAATGCTATAATCAGCAAAAGTCTTTTCGTATTTCTATTTTTTTTCTGTATGATAACTTTCAAATAACACTTAGAAATCGAGGCATTAGCTATACATTTCATAAATCATGGAAATGTTCGTTACATTGGCGATGAGCGTAGGAACATTACGAGGTGATCGTTGAATCACCGCACTTTGATGCTGTTCACTTCAATCCAGATCATCAGCGCCGCTATCACCACATAGGCACACACAATGAGCAGCACCTGCAGTGGACTGGCGGTAAATACCATTACCACCAGCATCACGGTGCCCAGCAGAAAGACCAGCGCCAGGAAGATGATCATCATGATGGTGGAAGCGCTGCGAAACCAGGCATTTCGCTTATCCGGTGGCGGCACATTTTTCGGTCTCAGCGGACTATATTCCTTGTGATATTGTGTCTCGAAGCCGCTGGTAAAATCGACCTCATCGTGAGCGCTCTGCGGCGCCGTTGCTGTCGCCTTCTTCTCGTCCGTGTCCATGCCGTGACGCGTTCGTATTTTAACTAACGAAATTTCGATTGCGTTTGGTGTATTCTGTACTACGACTACAACGACTGCTGCTGCTGAGCAGTCGCAGTCGCAGTCGCTATCGAAGTCACAGTTGTTGTCAGCCTCATTATCACCAAAGGTGTTAATTGAGGCAACAACAACAGCTACAACAACAGCGCTGACAAATGTGTTTATATATATGGATTTTTTTCTTTCTGTGTGTGACTCAGATAAGATAAGACGCTGAGACGACCGAGACAACGATTTGACGTCGCTCGACGCTCGAGGTTCTTACAAAAGTGCAATTATGACTTCAATATATTGTTGACGCTTCAGCAGCTCCCTCCCAACAATAAATATCTAAGTGTACTAATTAGGAGTTTTATGTCATTATTTGTAAACAAAATTGTTGCGTTTTGTTAACCAGTTCTGTTGACTTTCGCGCATTGCTGTCTGTCGTTGTATTCAGCGTATTTATTTCCATCATGAATGAAATCCGTTTCGTGTATTTTCTTTTAATTTCTGGTTTGAAGGGTTGTCGAATACACAAATCAAATTGCTTGTGACCTACCAACGCCGTGTTGGCATATTTACAGCTAAACGGCGCCAAATCGGTGGAAAAGCCTGAAGCTTAAAGCTCAAACTGATCTTTGTAGATAAGTTTTGATTAGGTAAGCCAGTAATTAAATTTATTTGTTTTCAAGGTTTCCAGTCGCAGTTAGCTATTTGTTACTTAATTAAGTATAGAGTAGTGAACTTTGTGTTAAGTGCTTTTCCTGAGCACACTGAGGAATTTTGTATTCGAGCCGAACTGACTGCCTAATACTCGTTTTTTTTCACTGCATAAGAAAAACTAATACTCATAATAACGATATATTTTTTTTGCCTCTAGACGGGTTATATTATTTATGTATTAATATTTTTTACTTTATATAAAGCTATATACAGTAGCATGCCAATTTATTCTTATATTCTGTAGCTGATATATAATGATAGTATATAGTTGAAATCTTAGGTCTACAAAATATTGATTATTGAAAACGCTTTACCACAAGCAACATTCCTCTTACAAATAAACATCTCTTTTTCTAAAAATAACTTATCTCCATTGTCATAGTCTCCCGCGGCGTGCAATTGGAGCATAGGGCACAAGAGCTCTCATGTTTCTCTACTTGATAGTTTCGAGTTTTGACGATAGTCGTGAATTCCAAATTCATGGATAAACAAGAATGTATACGATTATATACATACATATCTCAGTTGTAGGTCTGTAGCTTAAATAGTGGTGAAAAGATTTTTTTGATGTTAAGTGATGAATGTGGCGGTAACAGCTAATAACTAATATACCCTATTCATATTATACAATCATTACTTTTTATCAATCGACAACTTGATATCAAAACTTCACTGAGCACCACCAAAAGTATGCAAACAGTGAAATATATATATCTACGGAAACATTAATATATCGCTTGTAAACGCAAACCACTTGAGATTTTGGAGTACCTAACAAACAAAATTATTGTAATGATTGAAATCTCAATGAGCTTGAGATATTGGAACTATATTGTAGTTTTTAATTTAATTAATTTAATTTTTGTTTAAATTTAATTGAGATTTAAAAAAAAATCTTTTTAATTACTTTTTTTTGTAAGATATCGTTATATATATTTATATATCTTTTTTTTCCAGCTTTCTCTTGAAACATCAATTTAATATCAAAATGAACCGGAACTGCAGCTATAGGGTATATCCAAGTCACAATCATGAACCGATCATTATGTCAATTTACAACACCCCCTGCACACACACACACATTCACTCTCTCACACACACTCACACTCATCCACCCTACTTAGTTTGATATTCATGCAGTAAATTTTTGTATTTGCGCTGAATAAATATTTGCTGTTGATATTTACGATTGGCTTTATTTTTATTGCCCATTGAAAGTATATAACAATACAACTGTAAGTGTAAATGTATGTGTAAAATATTTTAATCACCGATAACATATGTTGTTTGGAATTCAATAAAATAGGGATATTTCGCATATTAAATAAGCTATATTTGTAATTATGTTCTATGTTGACATAGAATAAGATTATAAATAAACTAAAAATTCTACTACTAATTAAGTATTATGCCATATTTACATATATTTGTGAAATAAATATTTAAAAATGTTTTTCAATTTAGTCATCGACAGGGCAGAAATTTCAGTTTAATCAGGGGCAGTTAATTAAAATCGTTTCGTCATAGATATAGCGATGTTTATAAGGATTGATTAGTTAAGCTAACTTTCACATTTTTTATTGTATATGAAGCCGGTAAAATTTTATAATATACTCATGAATCTACATTTTAAATTTGGAGACTCTAGCTCTAAGGAAACAAACTGGAATTAAGTTTTGGTTTTATATCTTCTGAAACCAACGATTTTACACTATCCAAATATATACTTTAAGGGGTCTGCCACGCCTCCTTCTGACTTCTTCTGCTTCCTTCTGGCTATTACATGCATTTCACAAAACCATTAAAACTAGCTTTTTTAATAGGGTTCAGGCATAAATAGAGAACTAAGAAATCTGTATGAAGCTAAAGAGTAAAAAAAGGCAAATTGTATGTACAATATATCCCAGCAGCCGGAAGGCGATACATAGTAATCACTTTGTATATAATTTGAGCCCATTATATAGATTGGGATAAACTGCTGCGGAGTAAAACACAAACTGAGAAAAAGATTTCTTGGAATGATATTTGCTGACTTTTGTGTTTGGTGCCAGCAATTGAAATTGAAACTCAGCGCATGCATAATATATATATACATATATGTACATATATACAAAATATTAGTGGCAGTTGGCGATGTTGGATCAGTTTGCCAGTTGCCTTAAAGCTGATAACAACGCTCCTGAGATTTCGAATTTGTTGCTGCAACATGTGGTAGTTGAAGTGCACGAAAGCAAAAAAAAAACTACTTTTTTTTTTAATTTTATTTACTTTCTTTATTTCATAAGTGAAAGCCGTGAATTGCTTCTGGCTAAGAGCGCAGAGTGTGAGGAGGAGCACGAGCAGCCAGAGGTGGTCATTGATGTTGGTCAATTGGACGATGCTGAAGCGATCTTGCAGCTGACAGAAGATCCAGATGCGACAAGATTATACACGTGCATATCGAATAACTTCCTCAAGTCGCTAAGCTGGACCAAGTTGGGCATTCTCTTTTGCGTCATGTACAATTGTTTTATTGTTGTCATATTGCTTATATCGTTCATACACTCCAGGCTGGCAAATTAAATATGCTTACCATTGCACATAATAAGAATTGCATTTTCAATTGCTCGGGTCAGCACGAGTTGACCAACAAATCGACAGTCCCTAAACGCATTTCAACTTTATCCTCTGGGCGACTACATGGATCCATTGCTGCCAAACAATTTAAGTTGTTACCAAAGTCATCAGCATTCTGGCTGCGGCTACTACTCGGCAAAAACTTGCCCTTGCTGCATTTTTTGCTTCTGTTTTCCCATTATTTTATTCGCATACCCTGTAAGTCGTATGAGGGGCATAAGCGGTATTTGGGTTCATGTCATGTGGGTTCATGTGATCTATTATATTTTAAGGTAAGTGTAAGTAAAAAGTTTACTGAACATTAAACTTGTTTCCTTTGAATATCGATTGTTATATGTCATCGCTTTGGCAAGTTATCAAGTTATCGATCGTTGTTTGCAGAGTATCTGCTCGTTGTCCAAACAACTCTAGTGCATTCTTTTCAGCTCTTGTCTCAAGTGACCAAACTTCTTCTAGCAATTGCGCATTTTGCATAATACGGAACGAAAGCCCGTGAGACATGGGCCATACTGCAACGTCCACAGATGCGGAATGATCAAAGCAGGAGTTGTTGCTTTTGAAAGCTGCTTAGCAATTAGACACAGCTCAGGCATTTGCTGACATTCAATTCGATTCGTTGGCGCTGCCGGGCAGGGGTGGCTAAGGAAATATATAATATGACCGCAGGAGCTGAGCGCTTGGCCTGTGGCCTATGAATTATTAGCGAGAGAGAGGGAGGGAGGGAGGTAGCTTTTGGCCTTGCCAGTTAGTTGGCCAAGAGGCCTGTAGCTGCAACTGTGCGTCATATTTCATGGCGGCCTGTCATGGTGGTGGCTGTGCGCCGCTCCTCGGCCACAATTCAACGAGCACTTTGCTGCCAACTTTCTTTCTGCGAATTTGTATTTTCTTATATTTTTTTTATTTTTTATTTTCGGTTTTTGTTTTTTGCTGGGGCCAAAAGTTTTTGGGGCTAGCACTTTTCAATTGTTTTAGGCCCCCGTTATCTAGGTATGAATTTGTTTAGCTGGTTTTGGCTTAAAGCGTTGCAATGCATTAATCTTTAAGCCCCATTTTGCGCACCTCTCATTATTCAAATCTAAGACCGTGCTTAAAGCGAAAGTAAAAATCAAGATGAAACTGTAAAATCAAAATTCATGAGGCACTGCGAGAGAATTATAGCGACTTTCTAGACTGACTTAAGGTGCCCCACCCACTTCTTCCGCACTCAAGTTCTGCGCTCTGTCTGTCTCTCTCTCTCTCTCACACACTCTCTCACTCTCTCTATCAGACTGCCCAGAATGCGTTTGTTGTTGCAAACTTTTTCCATCAAAAGTTTCGGTTTTCGATACGCTCACAGCCTCCGCTGCTGCTAGCTGCTGCTAGCTGTTGCCCTCTGCCAGGCTTTCCTGCCAAGTGCCACTTCCGTTTTGCGTCAGCGCACACGGCTGTGGCTCACAAAAGTGTGACTGGGGTGGTTCAGTCTGCAGCAGCCAGCGCACAGGTGTTAATTAACTGAAGCCGCAACAATCTGCAGCGCGATGCCAGGCACTAAATTTTAAATTGCAATCTGGCCCAAATTACTGGGACTTGCATTTGTACGCATCATGTATTGGCCAAAAGCCGTGTGCTGGGATTATATATTTTATGTTGGCCTTTTTTTTCTACTTTTTTGGCAGATCTTTTTTTTTACCGTTTTTTATCGCTTCTTCAAAGTTGGTGCAAACTTTTTGGCTCCCAAAGTGGCAATGTGGGTAGCTGCGCCTTTTTTGTTCCTGTGTTTTTTTTATTTGTAGATATGCAGATATTTTAGCCACGTTATTATCAGCGTTTGTAAATTGTACAGCAGTTAAGCTGCTGGTGCAAACCTGCCAAATATTCATAGCAAAGTCTTGCTTAATCCTTGCAAGGTTAATCAGGGATTATAAAGCTGAGAGTAGAATATCCCTTAACAGCCTTGAATTAAAAAGTAGTAAAATTAATTAACTAGAATCAGTCAATTTATTTACTATTAAAATTATTAGAGATTTGCTACTGTGCACGTAACATAACAGAAATATATATACAGGCCAGATTTATTTGATTCACATGAGAATAGTTTTACATTAGTTTAAAGAGCTGTCAGGTAATATTACGTTATGAAAGCTGACGGAACTAGAGCATGAACCAATCACAAGTGCATCGAATGCTGTGAAATTCAAGCGAGCCGCAATTAGTGAATTAATTTTTAATGCCAACAGCTTCAGTCTATTCAAATGGTCTTTTAATTTGTGACAGTTGTTAGATATTTTTGAATATTTACATATTATTGCAAAGTTAATAAATAAATTATTTGCAATTACAAATTTGATTTTATAATATTTTTTATAAATAACGAATTGAACTTGATAGCAAAAACATATATTTTCTTTGATTAGTTTCCATAATAAATTCCATACTCGCTCATAACAATTTCATAGATTATTTGTGGAATTCTTTGAATTTAATTTATTACCTCATAACTCATCCAAGCTTTGGCAAATATTTAAAAAAAAAAAAAAAAAAAAAAAAACAAATAGTAATCAAGCATTACATATTTATTAAGCTATTTATAATCAAAAGAAACAGCAAACGTGGCCCAAGCCTGAGTTATGTAGAAAAATTGCCTGTGGGTAGCTAAAAATGTGAAATATTTCCATGCAAATGCCAGGCTCGTACCACATGCCATTATTTATTAAATGTTAATTAAAATAAGATATGTAGTAGGTCTAAAAAAAAAAAAAGATTTTGTGTTATTTATGGCCAAGTGATTTGTTGTTGTTGCATTCTAAAATTAATTTTAACATGCAACTAGAATACACACACACACGGGCTATTTGCAACAGCATTGAATCCAATTAATAAATAATGAGCAAGTCTGGTACTCTCACTGGCTCTGGTGCGCCTGACAAGCTGCTGCTCTTGCCAGCATTCAATGTCCTTCACAGCTGCAAGCATGTAGACACAGAGAGAAAGAGAGAGAGAGAGAGAGGGAGAGCATAGAGCATCGATGCTTGTTTTCGAGTGAAATTAGTTACGGTGTCGCACAACGATGCTTGGAACTGACGACATCCAGTTCAACCTTCAGCGGCATATGCGTGTGACCAAGTGTAAGCACGCTTGATCTATCATCATTTGTTGGCCATGTCACAGCAGACACTTGGCCCAATTGATTTAGGAGCCTCAAATGAGCTAAGCCGGTTAGCTGGCAGTTAAGTTAAAGGGCGTGTCTAATTAAGGCATAACGAGCAGCTGTGGAGAAATAATCCAAGAGTTTATTTGACAGGAGAACTCATCAGCGAGTGGTTAAGCTTCATTAAGAGTTTTGTCTTAATTTAGATATTGAGATTTAGACTGAAATCTATTTGATCAGCTTAACAAATAAGTTTTTCAGAGAAGAGAATCCTCAGAAGTGCTTTGATTGAACTTATTGAAAAGACTATTGGGCAATAGTTAATTCATAAGCCTCAAACTTAATATGAGTTACTACTGGTACTACCTTCTACTACTTTAACTCAATTTAAAAGTCTCGCAACTATTATAAAGGTGAATTTGTTGCCTATGATGAAATTGATTATGTTAGTAAAAGAATTCACCGTTTTCAAGAGAAAAGAAGAAAAAGACTATTGTTTGTGGAAATTGCAATCTATTTATTCCCTCCCACATAATAAACTTATCCACTTAATCGTGTTAGTATTTACCAAACTGACACCACGACGAACTAATTAAAAACTTGTTTAAATAGAATCACTTTCGAGCTTATTTGCAATTACATTGGACAGTAAATATATAAATCAAGCTGCAATTGTAAATATGTGCAGAGCTGGCAAATATTTTAAAATATTTGCACTAAATAGAAACATTTTGATTTCTATTTACATACGCATTATACACACATATCAAGAGATGCATTTTAGCAATATAATTATATTTAATGAAAACATTTTCAGTAAACGTCATTTAAGTAGATTACAAGTGAAATTATTTGACCCAATCGAGCGGCGCTCTACAAATTTTATAATTATTTATTAACACCAATGAAATGTTAGGAATTCGCAATCTGCTTACCATCTCTAATGCCCATTAGGTGTAATTAACTTTCAACGATTTATTAAAGGCATATATTTTTGACAGCATTTGAAATTGAGGCTAATTGTCAATTACAAACGACATATTTCTAATTTATAAATTAAATGTTTTGACTAATTGCTCGTCCACTTAAAATTAATTTCCAACGTATTTTGACAGTTAATTTTTTGTGGTTGCTGTTCGGGTTGATTAAATTAAAAACAACCAAAAACAAAAAAAGAAAAAATGGAGGAAAACAAGAAACAAAAGCCTTTATTCTGGCCATTTGGGTCAGCGCTGGGGCCTGGGGCTTTGGCCAACAAATTGATGCGAAAATAAGCGCAAGTGCTGGAATTTAATTAAATGCGTGCATAAATTATGCATTATTATGCCAACTGCACACACACACACACACACACACACACAGACGTACGCACACGTACATACGTAGATGTGCATATATGTATAGTATTATAGTGCCAGCCTCGCAGCCACTGGCATAATTATTGTCAAATATGAATTTCTGTACGCCCCAAAAAAGTAGGCAGTGGGCGTGTCTAGCAGCAACAGCGGCAGCTCGTCCTGCTGCTGCTATCGTCGCTGTCGTAGTGTCCTTGTTATGCAGCAATATTAATGCAATTGCATTGGTGATAGGCTGTGCTCCACTTGGTCGACATAATTATATCCCACACATGGCCATCATTATGTTGAATTGGTTGAGGCAGTTGCAAAACGCTTTCACTTTCAAAACGCCAATTTGCATATATTATTTTAATTTTTAAGCAATTGATATGTATTTTTTATAGATTGCTATTGGTAATATAAATGCCAAATTTGGATTGTTAAATTTCAACTAATTTCTCCATAAACACCAGCTTCAATTGTCAATCACTTAAGGTTCTTCCTGTTTTAAATAATCTTCAATTTTAATTTCCTTATACTGAGACATTCTCTGACAGCAGAATAACGCTCTTCAACTCACATTAAGTAGCCTTTGTGAAAATATGCAAGGCATTGGCATACGACATCATAAACTCCTTGTTTCTTCGTATAGCATAAATAGTTGTATGCAAATTGTACTTTAATATATTAAACAGATGCAGCTCACTTCTTTAGGGTCTTATAGCAAAATTCAGATTATGAGAAAAGTGGGAAAATCAATTTTGGGAACACATTTCATTTGGCTATCATTGTAGCAATGTGCATTGGCTGTGCTTGTTGCACTGTTTCAATTCACATGCTTGTAATTCACACGCATGCCCATAATTTGCCATGCACCCACAGAAACACACACACACACATACGTACCTTTATACACTGACTCACACCCACACGTACTCTCTTGAATTGACAATGTTGCCTTTGGATTGCGTTGCCCCAGACCGATTCCCTCTTTAGCTTCCGCTCATCGTTTGTTTAAAGCAATTTCCACATTGTTGTCATTGTTGGCGCTGTTGTTGTAGTTGTTGTTGTTATTGTTGCTGCTGTTATTGTTGTTGCTGCTGTGGTGGCTGTTAGCCCAGTCTGGCCCGGCAGCCGTTACCATAATAAGGCCATTGTTTATGTTGTTCCTGATGGCATTAATACCATTGTAATTTCAATATTTAGTCAACCACTTAATAATGTGCGGCTTACTAATGATTATTAATTATTGTTGAATACTTGTTGTCATTTTGTTGTTGCCTCGGCCATTGTTGTTACTGTATTGGCATCTAGTAAATCGTCCTTCAATATTACGCAATGCTCTGGCAAAATGGTTAACCGCATATTAGATGCGAATTATAGCCATGAGTCGCAGGTGATTCATATTGGTCTAGCGTTTTATGCAAATGCTTAACGGATATCAGTTGGAATGCAATCGACATTTATATGTGAAATTGTGCTTAAGGAAATATTTTCATGATATACAATGTGCAGAATGTAATTAACTTTACCCACGTTAATTATCTGTCCCAAGTTATTAAACAAAAATATTTTGTTAAGAAAAGACGAAGCTTGAATTGAAAATTTAAACAATAGTTATTATTTTAGAAAAATAAATTGAGGTAGATATATGTTAATTTATTAACATATATTTAATGGAATTTCAAGTAAATGGTATTTTTAAAATTTTCATTTTAAATAAACATATATTAAAAATAAATGTATGTATAAATCTTTTTACTATTTTGTATCATACCACATGAAAAACCTTAAATAATTGAAAAGTATGTTTTATACCCTGGCTTTAGCTTCATTTAACTTAAATTAAATATTTATCTATTCACAAAATACCACAGCCACAACGCGTTGGGAGACTTCCACCCTCCGCCCTCCGTTACAGCTAGCTAGGTTTTCGGCCATATTATGCACTCCATTAGGAGATCATCGATAAGCATGTCGCTTCCATTTATAACAGAGCTCAGGCAGAGCATGGCTTATGGCCAACTAACTAATTACGAGTGTGGCCAACAATTATATGCCATTTATTATCTTTGGTTTCGGCGCCGCCAACAAAAACAATGAATTATTGCTACTAATTAAATCACCAAATTACAAGCACGCACATTACATAAATTGCAAATTCGATGCAAGTGAACCGCAAATCTCACAGGTATTGTTTAACGTGGCAAATCTCTAATTAATGCCAAGCCATTCGCACGTTTGTATTCAAGCCAAGATGATTTTAATTGTTGAAGTCACAGTCTTTAAATGGAAATGGCTAAGATTCTGTCTTAAGTAATTTTAAAGAAGACATAAACTTTGTACAATTTGAATTTTAAAATTCAAATTAAATCAAATGTCTGCCTTCATTAAATATTTCAAATTAATGTATATATTTTTTTTTGTTGATTTATTTATTTATTTTTTTTTCAAAATATTGCCAACAAGTTGCAGTATACATATATATTTAAAATATAAATCACAAACCTCAATCCAAGTAGCAGATCTAATGCTGTCAGGTCTGCTGTCTACGGGGTGGCAGCTACTGTCAGCAGTTTGCTTCAAGTTGTCCATCAAGCTGGCTGGGCATAGAGCAAGCAGTATAAGCCAAGTGTTAAATTCAATGTCCCCCAGAGGTTAGATGAAAAATATCCAACAATCTTTGCCACTTGGCAGCGAATGCAACTCGTCTTAAGTACAGCTTACATTTCACTCACTTTGGCTTTGACTGTAAAAACAATTTATGCAGCATTTTTGCAGTATGTCTATGCCGCAAGCCGCAAAATTTTGGCATGCATACACATAAGCATATATGTACACACACACACACATACACACACAGACACACGCACACGTGACGCTGTCAGCAGTCAGTGCAAAATACGCGTTAAATGCGCAAAGCGTGTGGCACGCGCCGAGATTGTGGAGCAGCGACCGGGGCCCGTGTGAATATGTTGTCAAATTCTCAAGAGGATTTTAGCTTTTGGGCTCTTTTGTTTTGGCCTGCCGTTGTGGCTGTTGTTGCTAAAAGCAGTCAGTTGCCAAGCATATTTCAAACTCGACTCGCAAGTGCGCTAAGTGGCTGCTTACAAATACATTTGCGTAACATCTTTGCTCGCTCGCTCGCCGCATATCACTTTTATTTGAGTTTGCGTTTTGCATTAGGCATATTACGTATACGCCCGCGTGCCACGCACAGGCATATCGTAAGGCAAACACACACACACATACACACAGACGGCAAGTGATGCTGCTGTAGCAACTGCTAATGCTGTTGCTCCTCTTATTTTGTGTAGTGAAATTAGAAGCTTATGATTTTGCCCTGCTTTAAGCCTTGCTAATGGCTGCAGCTCATGCTCTTTATCATCTTTGCTTCTTGGATATCCTTGTTGTCGAACTTGGCTCAAAGCTTCTGCAAATTTGCCTTTATTTTCCGTCAGTGCTCTGCGGAATTAAAGTGAATTTTGGGTTTACGTCAATGCTCTAAGAAATTGACGAATAACACCTTTACTGTAGGTAGTGGAGCCATCATATTAAGAGTTTATTATTCTATGTATATTCAAGAGAAATATTAAAAGGATAGCTTAGGCTGAGTTAACTTATCTCTTGCAACGTTTAATAAGTATATATAAAAAAGTATATATATGAACTTTCATTTGAATATGTATATCTTAATTTCATAGATTAAATCAATATATGTATATATATTATATTATTATATATATTATATATATATTATCTCTTCGAAGCACAGCTATATAATTAATTTTTAATATTTGTAAGCTAATTTATAAATTAAAAATAAATATGCAAAAAGAGGGCAAAAGCCTAGTTAAATAAACTCGTCTGCATGCAGTTGCTCGTTATAATAAATACGTATTTACAAACATATATGTACATATGTATATTAAGTATACGCCAGGTAGTTGAATTAAAAGTTTCACTCTGTCTTTAATAAAAACACTCCACAAATATGCTTACCTCAGATGATGCAGCCGCTTTTATGGCCTGGAAATTGCGGCAGCTGCTTCATTTCCCAGCTATAAGAAATTGCATAAAAGCAAACGAGCTTCGACCGCTGAAACACCCGCCAGTAAATGCATTTTTGCGTACATTTTTTTATGAAACGTTGCTCTTTTTTTTGGCCGATTCTTTGCTGTCATGTGTGTTGTGCTGCTTAGCTGGCCAGAATAGTGCGGTTTATATGTATGTATGTGTATATGCATTAGCTTTACTGTGCCTTATGTATCGACGCAAAACTTGCATTGTTGCCGCATTGCATCGTGCATCATTTATGGGGGACATCAGCAGCAAGTGGCATTGTTTGCCTTGAAAATTTTATTTATGACACACTCACGCACACATACATGCACCCAGCCCAGTTCAATGTCAATGTTTATTGAAGCAAAACAAGATTTTGCTCGCTCGCGCAAAAGTAAAATGCATTCGAAGTTCATTTCTTCAGCGCGAAATGTTTTTCATAAGTATATTCTCTTTTTGCTTCTATTGTATGCCCCATTGACAAATGGCTAAGAGGATGTGTGCATGTGTGCATGTGTGCGTGTTTGCCTGTGGCTGATGCGATTTCGCTCTTGAGTTCCATTTTCTTTTTGTTTTGTTACTTGGCTTGGCTTATTGACTTTGTAAATACAACAAAGGCGAATAAAGTGGGATTACTTAGAAGAACAAAGTAGATAAGTGGATTACACATAACCAGCAGAGATAAGATTTGCTCAGACTGGCTGAAGCATTTATCTAGGCTTCTTTGATGCTAATTAAGTTGAAAAACTTATATTGTCCTTTTGCAAAAATCATACATCAATTTGTATTTGATTCGTTGTTTGATATGTTATGCAAAACATCAACAGACCACGATGTCGATTTTCATATTTTAATATTTATTTGCTTTCACCTAACTTGGAATGCGTGGCACGTCACGAAACCATCAGCGCGAACAGCGCGGCATGCCAAATTTTAGCCACGCACAGCGGGAGCGGACCAAATGCCATAATGCTAAACGCGCATTAATGTGCTCACGCCCCACACTCACCTGGCGTGTGGAATCACACAAATGATATATAGCGCTTGTGGAAGAAATCATTTCTATTTATTTTATTTATTTTTTTTTTTTTTTAGATTTTTGCTGTGTGGTATTAGTTTAAAGTTTAAAGCAAAATTTTGTGCGTGTGAGTGTGACATAAATTTTGAAATGGGAAAAATGTTTAAGAGTGGACTTAAATGTGGATGTTATGTTGAGATAATCAGTTAACTATCGGCATATATATATATATATATATATATATATATATATATATATATATAGGCATTTTATAAATAGTTCAATGAATTATTAAATGACTTAGTTAAGTTAATCACTTAAATGTATTTTCAGCCACTAACAAATATATAAATATCGTATACATGCTTCCTACGCACTCAAAGACTAGATAGAAATGAACAAGTGAACAATGTGAGGACCTACGACCCTCAGAGATAAGCATATGTAAGAGACGAACGCTGACTTCCACAAAGTCAGCGATAGGATAAGAATAATCAATAGACCAAAGCGGAAATTCAGTGATAGTTACACTAGATTTTAGGGTTGAATTTATGCATCAGTCTGGGTATAAAAACCTAGGCTGATAAGAATGAAGATCGATATTAATCACCATCACAATGAAGTGTATTCATAATAAAAGCTTTATTGTACGAGCGGGAGGGAGTGTTGTTCTTTCTAGAATCGCTCCCTGTGTTTTTGTGCTCACTGCTCCTGCTCATCGTGTAGATTCTCTCGTTCTGCCTCTGCTTGTACTCTCTTTGTTCGCTCTTCCTGCACTTGTTCCCCTTCTGCATTTTCTCCCTCTGCGATCACTCTCCCTGTGTTCGCTTACTGCAGTTGAGCACATGAAGAGTAGAAGCCAAAAGGGAGATGTTAATGATTCCGTGAGAAAAGACGCCACAAGCAGATTGAATATTTGGGACGTTATGACAATACGAATCTGATTATCATATTCATCAATCCTAGTTTCACTCAAAGCTTGTCGTTTGTTAATTTAATATATTTTTATTTATTTATTTATTTATTTTTTTATTTAGTCATTCTTTTCTTTGCTAAAGTTTCACTGAAATTGATAAGCGATAACCAATAAGTTAGGACACCTATTTGGCTTATTATATTAGTACTATTCTAGCTATTCAGCTACTATTAGTAGCTATTCATGTGACTTGGTTATGCATTCTTCTCTGTAATTAATAATCTTTACTTACCTTTGCATGAACTTTATACACCAATGCCACAAGACTGTGGTAACTCTAACATATACACCTGGCAATACACACCTAGAGTTACTGCTGCTGGCACTGCTGAACTTTTATGTAATTGTTGCGATCAACCTGACCTCAAAATGCATGCATAACAGCAGCAGCTTATTTGCGTACGTATCTAAGCTATTTTTGTTTTTGCTTTTGGGTTTCCCTTCGTTTTTGTAATTTTTGGTTTCTGTTTTTATTGTGGCTGGCACTTACAATAATTACACGCAAAACAGTTAGCTTGGGTCGAGTCAACAGGTCGTATACGCAATTCGCCCGCGTGCCAAACGATTGCATGGTGTGTAGGTATGTGGAAGTGCTTGTGTGTGTGTGTGCGTGTGGTAGACAAGCTGATTGCGCAATCAGCATTAGAGCATGATAGAAACAATGTCGTCTAGCTAACGCACAGACTGTCACACGCTGGCATCGAGGCATCATGTGGCATCTTCGGATGTTGTCACTTGTCTCTGTCATGTTTTGCGCTTGGCTTTAATGTCCCCCATAGAGATACGTGTTTTTCATGTTTTTTTTTTTGCTTGGCTCGTTTTTTTTTTTTGGTTAAGCGCAACAATTTCAATAGATTTGTGCCAACAGCTTTGCTGCGACTAGTTGAACGGCGAACATCATTGCACTTCAGTTGTAATCAAAAGTTTTGCCACGAAGTGCCTGTCTGTGTGTGCGTGTCTCTGTCTGCTTGTGTTAATGGTGTGCGTTAGTCTGCAGTAATTTCCACTGCACATTGCGGTGCACTCGCCAGGATTACTTTGTGTGCGTGTGGGTGGGTCCGTGTGCGTGCCAGCTTCTATGTATTTGTGTGTCTGTGTGTTTCTCTCCGTTAATTGTGCTTATTTGCCAGTTGCAGTTACTGGCTGCGTTGGCTGTGCAAAATGCACTGGGGAAATTGAAATAAAATGAAGATAAATTTGCTTGTTACCTGTTTAGAATCCATTTACGCATGTAAACTTTGCCGTATTTACACAGAGTACACGAAATTGATTTAAATATATATGTATATTGAAGATTTAAATTCCTTTTTATTTAAGCATTTTAATAGCTCTTGCGTAAATAGAATAATATTTATACTTATTCGGAGACTTAATGAAGCTCTGTTTGGACAGACATTTAAAATTGGTTTTTGCCTCGGAAGAAAGTTTCTTTAATTTTCGTTTAGATGAAAGACATTATGAAGTAACTTAGATCTTAATTATTATTATTTGATTTCTGTTTAGTGGAAGTGCAGCCAAGCTTACGTCTCTTGACTTAGTAATTTATACAAACATATATACAAAATATTTGCAACACATTTCTAATGAATAATAAAATCAATCAAATTTTCTTTCTATTTTTAGCTTCTTTTCTGTTTTTTTTTTTTTTTTTTGTTGAGGAGTCACACAGATTAGAATAAGGTTTTGTAATTTAATTTAATATGTATTTCTTAAAATAAATATATAGAATTATTTATAAATAATTTTTAATACACTTTCAGCTAAGACTACTCTTAATATGTTATATAAATAAATAATATTCAACTCATCCTGCTCATTAGGCTCACTTGAACTTTGCATATGTAGCCAGATCTGCATAGCTAAAGCACATGCGCCGCAATCAAAGTTATTATTAGGCATGAAAATGTAACCAAATAGCACTTGATTATTATTCAGCCTCTGTATGTATGTAGTGGGCCGTCTCATTGGTTGAAAGTATTTGCTAAATTGGCACGGGGCGTCAATTATGCTAACAACCTACACAAACGCTCATAATCACTCCACAGACAATCGTTTAGATAAGCGCGAAGCGCGTTTGGCAAAACGCTGCAGGATATGCGTGAGCCGTGCGCCTCGACTGATCCAAATACTACTTGAGCTGCCTAGACTGTAGTGGCGCTGGGTTGGGTTTAGGCGGCGGGGGCTGGTCTTTGTGAAACAAAAGGCATAACAAGCTGAATAAATAGCACGATAAATGCCATAAACAAGAGACGAAAAGTTTTAGCAATGAGCGCAAAATAGCAAAAAAAAAAAAAACAGAATAGAAGAAAATAACACGAATAACAGACAAAGTCCAATAAAAGTCACGTTGCCGCAATGTGAAGTCAGCAGAAAGTCCAAGTCCAAGACAAATCCGTGTCCGTGTTTGGCGAGTGCATAAAAAGGAAACAGCGTGTTGTAATTGCTTTAAGGAAAACCCTTGCGTACGATTTGCAACTAGGTGGCAACGCTGTCGCGCTTTGTGAACCGGTAACAACTCTCAAAGGACGAGATTTATGCGATTGCCGATAGGAATCGCCGCCGAGCGGCAGCAAACACCAAGCTCCAACCCGCAATGGCTGCCTCAAGTCTCTTTGTGCTCTAATGGCATTTGTGGGCGTTCGCTTTGCAGCGGGGTTGGGGCCCAGGCTGGGGCTTCACATTGTTCTTGGCTATTTGTATTGTACAAGCATTGTGTTGTTCAGTCGTCTAATAATGTGCTTGAATTCTATATAGTATATAAATATATGTATATATATGTATATATATTTGGTTGTAGCTCGTGGCTTCTCTTGAGTCTGGCCTTAAGTCGGTGTGACTTAATTTATTGTCTTTTAAATACCTTATTTCAATTAAGAAAACTTGTTTGGTATTTCATTAATTAAGCAAGTCTTTGCCTTTATTTTTATATATTTATATACATACATATATTATATGCACTACTTCTTCCAAATGAACTGAACTTTAATTGCTCTATATTAGTAAGTTGGCCTATACTTTTCTCTTTGGCATATTTATGATAATTGTTGGCGCATTTTGTGTCAGCAGCGCTCGCTGATGGCTCTGGAGTGCTGCTGGCTGTGGGCGAGTGCTTCAGTTCGATAGCCATACATATTTATGACATCCACTTCATAGCTGCTCATGAAAGCGAAGTTGGGCGAAAGATACCAAGAGCGCTGTCTAGACAGACTCCAAACTAAAGTGGAGCGAGGGCTTTAAATTATAATTCACTCAAAAGGAGACTTTAAAAAGGAAGCCAAAATGAGCTTAAATTATAGCAAAATTACGTAAAAAATGCTTTTAAAGTTTTAAAATGATTAAATTGGGAATAAAGTGGAAAAATACAAAAATGAATATTGAATAATATTTATTTAATTTAATAATAACAATATATAATTTTGTTTGCAATAAAGCAAATTTAGGTGTAAAAATGTAAACTAAAAATTAAATTTGAAGAATTTAATTTAAATCAAATAAATTAACTAATTAAATTAAATATTAAATATAAAAGCAGACGAAAAGAAGAATTATTGTATTAAGAAATTATGTTAGACACTTTATTAAACATGAATTAAAATAAACAAACTTAAATATCATCAAACATATATTCTTAAAAATTATTACATAAGTAAACATAAGTACCATGCCCACAGTTAAACATTTTAAAGTTCTGTTAAACTAAAATTATTCATAGATTTATTATGTTTAAAGTAATTTGCATTTCTCTTAATAAATTTTGCCAAATAAGTTTTCACTTTCACAGAGACAGAGACAGAGAGAAAGAGAGAGAGAGAGAGAAGGAAACTTTATCGCATAATTTACGGCTATGCAGTGCCATTAGGGTATCTATCTATACTTTCAAGCAGTATAACAAGTTTCACGTGCCAAACTTAATGCGACTACAAATTTTCGCTATCAACGCGTGGAATGCGACGCTATCGGCAACATTCATCATCAGCTGCCAAACAATTGACAACATAAAACGCAGAGTCCTGCTGGCACTAAAATACCTTGAGTAGTTGCCCTCCCCTCCGCTGCCCGCCCCAACACGCACCTCAGATATTCCACCTGTAATGAAACTTTTGAATTTTGATTGCGCTGTTCGCGAATTCGTGGCAGAGTTCATTGTTTCTGCTGCTGCTGGTGTTGCTGCTCGTTGCTTTTGTCGAGTGCTCGGTTTTTATCACAAGGCAAGTCGACATGGAGACTATGGAGCGTCGGCGTCGAGCACTTCATATGCAAAGTATGATCCACTTAATGCGATTTATAATGCCACTGCCACGCCTCCGGGTGCCCTCCTCCTGCTATGCAGCATGCAAATGTATTAAGCAGAGTGACTACGACTAGTCGCAAGAGTGAAACTAAAGTAGATTCCGCACAGGCCTCGCACGACAACGGACTACAAGCTCAGCCAGTGTGGCAGCTGTAGCAGCTGTAGCCAGGCGCTATAGGTTCATATACGCCAAGCTCGTTTGTTCCGCCTGTCAGGGCCATGTTGCTGTCACCCATCAGCCACATCGGCCACATCAGCCCCATCAGAGCCGTCGACCGTCAACGTCGTTCTAGTCGATGATGCTGCGCTTTCATTCATGGCGATTATGCCGGTGCCCCATTGTTGCTATAGCTCAGAAAATCCATTTCGAATCCCAGTTTAGTGCAAATTTATTCGATGAATACAATTTTTTCTTTCCCATTCGTTCTTACTGAACTTGCTGCTATTGCTTTTCGTTTAAATTTAACGCCAAGACTGGATAAAAAAATGGTGTCATCTACTTTAAATGTTACCTCTCGACAGTTACATAATTGCGCGCAGCTTGATTTTAAAGCAGAAGCTGAAGCCTTGTTGGCATACGCTGCGTATACGTAACGTGGCTAGTTATTGTGCTGAGCTCTGACTGCCCCCTGGGAGAGTGCCGTTGTCTTGTTAAAACGACTAAATAAACGGGGTTGAAAATATATTTTTAATAAATGTAAACGCAGCTGAGTGTGTGTGTGTGCGTGTGTGTGTGTGTCACGGAGTTATAGCGACCCCAATTCGTGTAACTCAATTGCATTCTGTTTGGGGTGCATAAGGAAAATATTTTATATTTTACCTATTGATGTGCGAGAGCAAAATAATAAAAAATTTCATATATAAATACTTCCAAATTATATTTAGTTTTTATTTATTTTCTGTTTTCTATCATATTCCTAGTGAAATTGTGTTGAATTTGTTTGCAGGAATGCTCTGATTTCCGCAGGCTGTACAGGCCACGGGGCATGCCGGGCCAGACAAGTTACAGACTCATTAGCAAGTACTTAAAAACTATTCGAGCAACAGCTGTCATGTGACGCTCAGGCAGGCAGCTGCAGGCTCCGTATTTATAATGTCGCATGTAGGTAACAAATGTCAACACATGCGACACATGCAGCTTAACTGACAGGCCGCGAGGCACCGCAAGGGGCGCGAACCTCTGGTGGTTAATTAAAAAATGCTACCATGGCCGGCAGCACCACACGGGAGTCCTGTGCAGTGCGAGTGGAGTCGAGCTCTGGCCGGGACTCTGTGCATTACGTGGTATGATTAATATTTAATACTCGCTTAGCACGTAAGTCTTCTATCTTGTTGGTTAAGTTACAGGCCATTAAGCTGCGTCTATTTCATTTCTGCTTTAGCATTCGTAGTTATTTTGTCTTATTTATTTTATTTTTTTTTTGTTACTGCAGCTGCTGTCAATGAGCTCATTAAATTGCAATTGCTTGGCACATTATTTCAAAGTAATGGAGTAGCTGCTACTTAGCGACGTTTATTTACCTCTTCCATTCTGTTGCTTATTTGCTGTTGTTTCTCTCCTTTCGAGTTCTCTTCTAATTAAAGGTGTCGGCTACTCAACTTACGGCTTGTTTATTATGAAGTATTCACGGGAATACTTCAGATGAAATGTGAAAGAGAAAAGAGCAACAAAAATAATCCTATGAAGTTAATTTGCCTGCTTGGTGGAAAAACTTTTGCACCAGACTAAGAAAATGCTCATAAATTTCGTTAAGTTAGTTTTAATTATATTTCTTTCATAATTGGTAACATCAGTTAGCTTTTAAGCTGATCATAAAATATAAATTTTATTAAATATTTTCGCTACAATATAATTTGATAAATAGAAAATATAGTCGTCATATCATTTACTACTGATGGAGACACAGCAAACTCGATTCGTTGTCGATGAACTGAATCAATTATGAAAGATGAGAGTCCAGTCGGAAGATATATGATAGCACAAGACGAACGACTATAGACAATTCGGGATTTCGAGTAGAAACTCATCTTTTCGAATGATTGACAGTTTTGTTGAGTGAATAAGCAAAACTGTTGTGGCTGAGAACATAAATGCTCGAATAAGCTTCATCACATTAGAAATGACTCAAAGTTTGCTCAAGCTTAAGAAATAGCAGCATCATTGAGCCTTAAAAAAATAATTTTATTCAACTTTCTGACTTTGCTCTAACAGAAGGAATAAGCACTTGGTCAGTGGAAAAGCTTTTGCAAATTTATTTATATTTATATTTGTTTATTCTTATTTTCTGTAGCTTTTCGGTATTTGGCACATGAAATTTATGCGAAATTCAAATGGATATAAAATATTAAATAACTCTAAAGGCTGACTGGGCTGGCAATGGTTTTTTTTATTGAAATTGTTTTCTGACAGACCAATAAAAATATCTCCGGGGTGAACATTAACCAAATTGTCACACAATTCGCAACATGCATGTGACAGTTGCTTGTGGCATTTGCCAACAACTTCCTCTTATACACACTTATAGTGCGCGTGTGTGTGTGCGTGTGTGGGTCAGCTTGTTGCAGCCTGCTTGCTGTTGTTTTTGAATGCACCACCTACCCGAAAAATCATCATTGAAATGTGTATTTCCTTTTTTTAGTCTGCAACAGAACAAGCCGAAAGCTGCTTGCAACAGGAGCAGCCACAGTAGCAGCACCAGCCGCAATGGCAGCAGCATGCTGCCTCGTTGCCACAGCAGGCGGCCGCATCATGGGGCAAACCGCACAAAAAACCATAAACAAAACCTTCATTAATCTTATTCAATGTCCGGCACATACTTACATCAGGCTGAAGGATTTCGACTTCAACGTATTTCGCACTGTTTTCTTTGCCGCTTCAAATATAAACAATTTGCACATTTTAAGTTCATTTCTTTTACAAAGCTCCCAAGGGGTAGGCACACACTCACCCATTGAAACACAAATACAAACAAACGCAAACACGCACAGACAGAGACACGGGCAACATGACCAGCGGCTCAGTTCGACTTATATGAGCTGCAGCAGTCACGCATTGCATACGTGTGTATTAAGTATACGTCGCGTGTTGTCCAGCGAATTGCCTTTATGCCAGGCCCCTCATATAAATCCACTTGACTTGGCAGCCGGCAACTTTATTTGCACTACGTGCAGACAGACAGATAAACTTTCAGCGAGCTGCCGGCACAGTTTAAAATGTTTAAATGTAAAAATTTAAAATTGCAAATTTCTTGAATTTAATAAATATTCCGTTTATCAATTAGCCACAAGCTAACCAGCTAACGAGCCAGCTAATGCCAATTAGAATATTCATCTGCATAGCTAAATATAATTTTCAAAAGATTTCGTGCATTTACCATATAGAAAATCAACAAAATACTGATTAGATAAATCCCGACTTGTGTTGCATGCAACTTACATAAGTTGCACATTTTGTTTGTGCCATATGCAAATATTACACATACGCCACGTTGTCGCCGTCTGCTTATTGCTATGCATTTATTTCTTTGACTTGAGTTTTATTTGTGCATTTGCTTTGTGGCATGTTGATGTAATTTCGCCATCGAAATATGAAATGATCAATAAGTTTATTGACTTTCTGATAGTTTTGAAAGAAAATGAAAATAAACGACTAAAACTGATTTTGATATTTTTTGAATAAATCTATAATAAATATAACTAAATATATCATAAATTGTTATTAAATAATAAATACAGAAATATTTTATGAATAACAAATAAATGAATATAAAATATAATTAATGACATTGTAAATGAAAAATTTTAATGACTACTAAATATATAAAAAAAAAAATTAATAAGTATAAATGAATGAAAAAGAAAAGCAGTAAATGCGTGATTAGATAATGAATGAGAAATAATAAATTAATATTAAATATTAACAATGAACACAAACAAAAAATGTTATTAATAAAAATTAATAATTACTAGATATATGAAATATTAATAAATATGAAAGAAAAAGCGAGAAATAAATAATTAATAAATGAATAATGAAAAATAATAAAAAAAAATATAAAAAAATAAATAATTATAAATCATTTTCTAATGGAATGTCAATTTTAAATAAATAGAAAAATAATAAGAAATACTATAAATGCACAAGTTTCTTTAGTATGTTAATTTAGGTAAAAATATATTTAAACATTTATAAAAAATTTAAATGAAAAGTTTTAGCACATTTAGAACTTTTGCACCTGGTATGATACAATATGAAGAAAAATTATTCTCCATAGTAACCAGCATTAAAGAAAGCCCACAGAATCTAATTCAGCCGCAAGTCAAAACGCTTTTCAGGATAACTTCATGTATATTGAGATGAGACATCCAAGCAGTATGAAGCCAAAATGTTCATTTATTTTATATGAATTTTCATTCACAATATCATGAATGTAGCTTCAAAATTGAATCAACATAAAATATCAATTTATTTTTCTTTTATTTGCAAGTTATTTACCTCTTGAAACCAATTGCTCAGCTTGCATTTATAGGAAGATATAAAACAATATTTAAATTCAAATCAATTATATTGAAATAAAATAATAAAACAAAGAGTGTATTAGAGCATAGAAAATATGAATTGAACTTTGTGATTGAAATATAAATAGTTTATTTATTCTTTCCTCGTTTCCTACGAACATTCACATACTACAGAGCTTATGCCTCTCTCAGTGGTAATTCAATGGCCATTTCATAAAGCAGCTTTCACTCTGCAGACACAAATGCGAATGTGTTGAAGAGTGCTTGAATGCAGCTAGCAATGCATTAAGTCACCCACACGAAGGGGTTGGGTTTGCGGGGGGTAAGAGTTAAGGAGAAGACGTTTACTTGCGGTTGGCTTTAAGTATAAACGGAAATCAAAGACATATTGTGCCGCCGCCTGTGCCAAGTGCATCGTGTGTGTGCTAAGCTAAAGACAACGACAGCATCGCCTGCTGCCGTTGACATCAGATACAGACTCGCATGCAGATTAGGGCTGGGAGCTGTCTGTGGTTGTGTGGCAGACGAAATTTGCTGGCATGTCGCCCAACTAAAATGTCACAAAGTCAATTCATGGCTGCCGTCGACGCACATAAATAAGTCTCAGCGCCTGACAAATGCCACACTGTGGCTGAATGAGATCCAAAGTTGGCTGTGTAGTGTAGCTAAATGCTTTGACTGATGCAGAGCTGTAAAAGACATGGCTAATACTTCAATTTATTCAACTGCATACCATTTGCTAAGTAAATAGTATTTACTATAATCGTATTTCAGTTAAATTACCAAATAATACGCGTACGCTGCCTAGCACCGGCATACAAGCACAAAACTTTTTAAAAGTAATAACAATTCTCAAAGCTGACACAGAGAAAAAGTTTATCGTGCTGCTGCTACCGGCGCTCCTCCTGCTGCTGCTGATGTTGATGATGGCCAGAATGCATTAAATTAAATATACATATATAAGTAAATAGAAAGCAGTTTTGCAATTTGTGCCTCATGGCTAAAAAAGCAACAGACTCGCTGCTTTTCACAGCTCGCTTTATGTCTGACTGTTTTTTGTATTTACATGAAGTTTTCGATTTGTTTTCATAGCGCTTGTCAACATTTCCGCCAACAATAAAACATTAACATTTATTGCAGCAAGTTCTGAACTTTGTTTTCTTCTTAAGCTTGGCTGGGCATATTTATGTGAAAAAGTCGCATTTATTAATTTTTTTTTAAATATGTTAAAGTTTTTTTATTTTAACTTTAAAATATTTTTTTTTGTTTGCAAACATTTGTACATATATTAAATTTTTTAGGTGTAGATAAAACTTTTAGTATTTTTTAAGTTGTACTTTATTAATACACAATTTATATGTATTTTTTTCTACATATATATAGATCAAAATAAATAAATTTATATACATATTATTTATATTATTGTAAAAAGCATACATATATAAACTGCATAAAGTCGTTTATATAAGTAAATTTATTAAATATGTAATAACAATAAATTCAGAAAAAATACCATTATCACAAATAAAAAAATTATATATAACAGTTTTAGTTATCTTAGCAAATAAATTCTTTTAGAGACTCTCCAAAAAAATGCATTCCGTAACTGGCAAATGCTTTTGAAATTTCTTTCTAGCTGAAATTCTTTACGAGAACGCGCCTTGACTGGTAATATTTTTTGTCTATCTATTTGTTGCGCTTTACTTTTCTTGCTATTCCATTGAAATTTATTGCAAATTCAACAAAAGTGTTGCCTACCTCTTCATACTTCCGACTCTTTGCTGTTGTTGTTGTTGGGCTGCAATCAGTTTGGCGTAGTGTTTGAGTCCCGGAAACAGCTAGTTTTTCCCTCAGCTGCAACATGTCGCACATTGTTGTTGCATGCATTTTACTTGATAAGCAAATATGGGTAAAATATGCAAAAGAAACGAGGAGAGAGGCGTGGCTGGGATATCAACACAAGCCAGTAAAAAAGGAATATGTATATATATGAGCTTGTTCCTGCTACGGGGCAAAGATTTCCAATTTAGATGTCGGTGCGCGCATTGTTAATGCCGCTTTTTATGATTAAGGGGGCGTGGCAGGTTGTTGCCCGCACAGCGCTAAAAGCGAAAGCTGTTTGCTGGCAGCCAATCGAATGTCAGCTAATTGGCATACTCTGCCACACGTTTTAACCCAGTTTTTCCCTGCTCCTTTGTCGTTGCTTTGCGTAAAAGTTTTCCACTAAATTTCGGTCAAGCTGCGCATAAGAAAAGCTCGCAGTAACAACAACAACGACAACAAATTTCGAAAATTGCACTGGCAAGGACATTGTGGTATTACTTTTATGAGGTGGTTATTCAAAACTAACAAGAAAACTGCACAAAAACTTTTTGCCCCTCAAAAAACCGAGAAGTGGAATAAAAAATAGAAACAAAAGAAAGGAAAACAACAAACGCTTGACTGTGTGTATTTGTTTTTGACATGCCTGCACTTATTTTTCTCGCCGAAGCAATTTTCGTATAGTACCAAACAACTTGAGCAAGAACAAAACACGTTGTTGATCACATAAAACAGGGCCAGAGACCGGAGTCCCAGCCAGAGCCACAGCCAGAGACCAGAGCCCAGAGCCCAGAACGAAAACCAACAACCGACGAAATGCGCGTCAGTTTTTGTTCTTATTGCAAGTTCAAAAGGTAGTACAAGTGGGTACGACATGCAAGCCGTCGACCAGCCGAACTGCCTCCTACAACAATAATAATAATAAAAGAACTAAAACAAAACATTGACATAAATAAGAGAAAGATATAGAGGGGGCTAGAAAGAGAGAGAGAGAGAGAGCTGCTGTGACTATGACTGCTAAAACTTTTGCTGTAAAGCCCTTGGCGAAAAAGGTGATATCATTCGCTGGCATACTTTGACTGCTTATAGTAATTTATGAAAGTGTTCGGGAATAAAATTTAATTAGGCAAGTACTTTTACTATGCCATATTTATATTTACCAAACAACAAGCTATTGACTTGAAAACTGATTGGAAATGATTTTCAGCGAAGAGCACTGCTAAGCAGCTGGCAGCTGGAGAAATTCTATAAAATACATTTGAATCTATATTTTAAATTTAGCGACTCTAGCTCTTAAGATATAGGAAATATAATTTAGCCGATTTTTAATTGAAAAAATGCGACCTAAGAAAAAAAAGTTAGATCTCTAGCTAATATATCTTCTGAGATGCGCGCGTTCAAACATACTGACAGGCATATAGACGGACGGACGGTCAGGGCTAAATCTACTCAGCTCGTCGCCCTAATCATGAATATATATCCTTATTGGAGTCTGCCAAGCCTTCTTCTGGCTGTTACAAACATTTAACAAACCCATTATACCATTACACATTATATGATCTCCCATTGAAAATGGGTTCAGGTTATAGAAAAATAGCTAGAAAAGATGCAATATAGCAATAACAGAAAAAAATATTAAAAAAAAAAAAAAAATAAAATAAAATAAAATAAATAAATAAAAAAAATAATAAATAAATAAATGCATAAAAAATTAAATAAATAAAAATTAATTAATGAATAAAAAAAAATAATAAACAAATAAAAGAATATACAAAAGAAAATTGTATCAAAAAATCAAAATTATATATGTACATTCCTTTTGCCTTTGTTTTGCAATAATGACATATTAAATAAAGAAATAAATTATGATATCATCACCTACCAGAAAAGTCCTTTGCGAATGGAAAAGAAAGGATTATTCTGAGCTCGGCAGTATTGTAGGTGTGAAGCGATTTAGAGCTTCAGCTAAAGCCGTTATCATCAAAACTTTATGATATAAATCGTCATTTAATTCTATATTTTGTGTTTGATGTATTTCTATCAACTAAAAGTCTTTGCAATACTGATTTGTCGTTGCTAAATATATGTCAAATATTAATCAATTAGTAGATTAGAAGGTGGTAAATATCACTATAATCAATTACTGCCTTCCTGACTTGAGATAAGCCAATTTATTCACATTGACCTTGGAGGGTCACAATTGCAATTGAATGCAATCAAGCCTACGGATTAGCTGCAGGATATCCTATCTCAGTAGCAGACTCTTCTGCATTTGAGCCGTATAACATCTAGAGCGTATCTAATAGTCGTTCATTATCCACAGCAACCTGTACCCATACATTGCATTTATTTGCCGTTTCGCAAACTACGTCAGTTGCGCTCCAATTTTTTTCAGTTTCTTTTTGTTTATACTTATTAGGAGGCATTTTTTTGTATGCGCTGGCTGCACGCGGTTTTGTTGTGCTTGTACTTGGGCCATAAATTGTTTTTCTGAACTGAAATTTGAATGCAAATGCAAATGTGCAAAGCTGCAAACTTGCTGTAAAACATTATTTTTTGATATGTTAATCGCGTTTTGCGTGCAATTTACCTATTATATGCTCGTTTACATAAATAAAAAAAATAAATAAAATAAAAAAACACTTGACTTGGGGCAACTTTTTATTTTAGTTTTGTGACTTCAGAGTTGGAAACTGCTGCCTAGAAACTATGCCGCCGAGAGCACATATAACTTAAATGAATTAAGAGCAGACTTTCACACGCACACATACACACACACACACACATATTGAGAGAGACACGCACTTAACACACAATCAGAAATATGCGCACATAAATGCCTGGCATTTTATTGTTTGCCCTGCTGAAGTGAGATGTGCGTGTGTGTGTGTTGGCGTCATAAAAGGTGTAAGACTGCTATAAATGCCTGGCAGCAGTCGCAGCAATTGTATTGTGTATGTGTGTGTGCGTGTGTGTGTGGGCGTCTGCGAGTGTCATAAAATGTGCGTAAAACTTGCTTATGGCATTTATTGATAAAACGTTTGCCCAATGAATTTTTATTTAAAGCATGTCTTAATAAAATGGTATTTATGGCAAAAACCTTAGCTTGCATGCCAGCCCACAAAAGGAAATAACTATTATTTATACTTGCCTCAGCGCTGCACAGCAATTTCGGCTCACAAATTTCCACAAACTTTCATTTTCAGTCATGAAATATTCGTAAATGTTGTTTGAAATGAGAAAAATTGGAAACAAATTTAATGAAATTTGATTTATGTGAATTTGGATTTTATAAATATATATAATTATAAATAAAGATAATTAAATAATTGAAGAGAGTTCTATTGTTTGTAGAAGAAAACTCGAATTATAGATCATAAGTGCTTTGATCTATTCTAAATTTAACAAAAATGATTGGAGCTCTTCAATATCATACTCCAACCCATGGTAAATTCCTCTTCCACTATATTTTAAAAATATATACATATATAAAATATGTTGCTTAAGCCAATATTTCGAACAGATAACTTAGTTCATAGTCATAGTTCAATGCCTCAGCTAACAGCTTCAAAAGCGTGGCTTTATTACAAATAATTTAAATCATTTTCTCCTATAAACTCTTTAAACATTTCTATCCAAGATAGTTATTTGCCTTGGCAAACTCGCTGACTCATGACGTTTCTTGCACATTTCACAATTCGACAAGTTGTTGACATCTATTGGCCCAGATGCTGGGCGGGCCGGCCATTATCGCGCATGGAGACATCTGTTATCTGGCAATGGCGAATGCCAATATCAGTGGGCGATAGTCTGATAACTGGCCCTCAAGCTGATAACGAATCATATATAAAAGCCAAGAGAATGCCAAATTTTCGAATTAAATCAGTGCTGCCATTCGATAAAGTAAATCAAATAAGAGCTATAGTATGAAGTCTTTGTGTTTGCTGTTGCTGCTAGCCAGCTCTTCGCCTTGGGTTCGCTGTCAACTGCACTGCAATTCGGGGTCCAGTGTGCGGCAAAAGCGCATTGTCATACGAAATCCGGGAGCTGGGGAGCTGAGCAAGCTGGATAGCTGCCATTATGAGGTGGCGCCGTGGAGCGCACAGGTCTGTCAAGTGCGCATCGATTTCGAGCGCTTGGAGCTGGCGCAGCCGAAACTCAATGCCAGCACGCAGCTGCTGGAGTGCGTCGATTTTGTGCAGGTGCAGCGTTTTCAGCTCTGCGGCCGCAACAACGGGCAGCATTTGTACGTGCAGCTGCATCGCGGCCAGACCCTCAGCTTGCACTTCAACTTGCGCAGCCACTCAGCGCAGTCCACGTGGCAGCTGACGCTAACACAAATCGAGTGTCTGCAGCACACGCAGCAGCCAGGTGCTCCTGCCGCAGTCAATGCTCCCCAGTTGCCGACAGTGCGACCTCTGCTGCCCCTCCTCAGCAATTTGCTGCCGCGCACCATTTTTGGGGCCAGCTCCGCTGGGGGTCCGGCAGCTCAGCTGCTTCAGACACTGACAGCACCCTCGCCAGCGGATCTGGAGCTGCAGGCACCACTCGGCTGTGATCAGTACTGGCGCAGCTCGTCGGGCGGCATTGTTAGCTTCAATTTCGCTGGCGGCGTTTATATGCCCAACATGAAGTACGCCATATGTGTGGCAGGTGGGGCCGATCGCGAAATCAGGTGAGCGTGGGTGAGGGGGAATACGGAATGCAGGTGTGAGATTTACATACAAAAACCTTAGCTCTTATCTAAGGAAAAGTATTTATGCATGAATTTTGCGAAAGTAACTGCAATGAACTGAGGGTCAATGTAGCAAAAGGTCTATGATCTCACTTAATACTTCATACTGAACCCACATCTCATATATAATGTCCAATCTCATTCCCTTTACAGCTACAAGATAGAACACTTTGCTTTATCAAAATTCAATGATGCACCTGGGCCTGGCTATGATACAGACTGTCACAGCACGGTGCGCACTTTGGGGCGTGCCTCGGACTATTTGTTAATACCCAACTCATATGTAGCCAATAATCAGGAGCTGCAGCCCACCTATTACTGCGGCAATGGCCTGGCTGGCAGCAAACTAATCGCACGTCCGCCCTTCGTCATTCATTTCAGCAGCGATGCTCAGACAAGCGATAGTGAAACGGGCTTCCAACTGACATATGCCGTGACACAAGCTGTCTAAATTACAGACCAAATTATATATATATGTAAGTGTACATATGTGTGTATAATATATTTGCATATTGGCATTATTAAATGTGGCACAGTTACACAGTTAAACAGTTACACAGTTACAGTGGGCCAAACAATACAAGACAAGTCGTACTCATTTCATTAGATAAACAGTCTGGCATATAGAGTCAGCTCTGTTTACTGACATTTGAGTGCAAGAATTTGGAGCTGGGCAGAGAAGCAGTAGAGACAGTCTAGTTACAGTGGGCACAGTTAAATGTGCTTATACAGTGGTATAAAACAGGCGTTAATTCAATTAATTCAGTTTAATGCATGACAGAGTTTTTATTGATTCATGAGCAATGTTTGAACAGGGAAAAAACATATTTGGGAAAATAAAAAACAAAAAAAATTAATGTTAGACACTGTTCCATTGCTTAGGTTTTAAAAATATATATAAAGTTTTATTTTGCAATTTTCGGCACTGCAATTTACTGTACTCAATAATATCACTAGCAAAAAAATTTTTTTTTTTTTTTAATTTTTGTTATATATTTCTATATTTACAAAAAATTTTATTTGATAATATGTAGCAGGCTTAAGTATTAGCAACCACACTCTAAAGCCTTGTATGTGTATCCATAAAGCGAATGAGTTGTAGCTAAACGTATTTGTTCTAAGCTGTTAAGCCTTCAGCTTTAATGGCGACACAGAGGCAGTTTTGTATTCGCATTTATATGCGCTCCGGTCCGTGGCATGCATATCTCGCCTTATGTAAGAGCATGTGGCATGTGTGCTATATTTACATATATAATTGCAATGTCGTGTTGCGTAACTGAATACGCGTTTATCACGGGAATATCAGCGCCCGCCCGCCCGCCAGTCGAAGCGTAGCGCAACTGCATAAGCGGATACGTAAGCATTCATGGATTTTCGCAATGACATTTTGACAGGGTGGTGCTGAGCGGGTGGCTGTGGTGGTTGGGTGGCTGGATGGTTGGTCTGCTGAGGTGATTGCTGCAGCTGCCATGCTGACGGCGGCGGCCAGCCGTGTGTATGTGTGTATGTATATTTAATGCGAATTTAACAAAATGCTGCGGTATAAGTGTGAAAAAGTTGTTAAATGCATTTCATGCATTTTGCCAGAAGGTGGCATAGCGGATGCGGAAGTGAAATTTGCGATTGAATTGATTGAAATGTTTGTCAAATGAACGATTGAGCGATTTAATGTGCTGCGATGCTGCTGCCAGCAGCTGTTCCCCGGCCAACTGTTTGCGTAAAATAATGTCTAAGGCACAGTTGAGTTGCTTTTGGTGGAAATTGATGTTAAATGCAATTATGCGAATATAGACAAATGTATATATGTATATTCCGGTGCCATGATGCACTGTAAAGTGCCTGTAAACATAAATGAAATTGCATTTGCATACGCTGGCAATGGAGCTGGTGCGTCAAGAAATTGCCTTTCAAATATGCATAGTCATATGCTGCAACAAGACGCAATCTGCTGCACACTCTCAGGCGCTAAGCCCCAGCTCGTTTTGCTAACGACAGCTTGCCGACAAATTTATGCAGTCAACTTGGTCAGCAGAGGGCAGCCAGTAGAAGTGTCTCCCTCGTCGAGTCGATAACGCATACACGCGCACTCACACAGAGTGTCTTCCTCTCGATGGCCGGACCTGTAATGTTTCTATCCTCCGGCAAATTGTTTTTCCAACAGCAGCAGCAGGAGCAGGACTAGCAGCAGCATTAACTGAAGCAGTTTTCAGTTAATGCTGCCATTTTTGGACTTTCCATTTCGATATAGCCTTTGGCTTCTAGCCAACATAAGCTCCGCCGCCAGCTGCTGTTTAAAGTTGACCCACAGGCTTTAGCACAACAAGAATTTCGCTCAATTTCAGAAATTTACGACTTCTATGCAAAAATGTGCAGCTGCATTTCATTTGAATTTGGCTTGGCGTGGCCAGACATAGGGCGAGCTTATGGCTGACACTTTATGTGCACTTCATAAAGGCACGCGGCGGCAATTAAAACGCACTTTGTGTCTCACATGGCGTATGCGTTATATTTGCCTGACCATATGCAAACAAACAACAACAATAACCACCATATTTCTGTCAGTTGCTGAATTATGTTTTGTTAGCCAAGCGCAGTTTTAATTACAACGCTTTCTCCACGTCCAACTGCCGCGGAAATAATGACAGAGTCCAAAAACATTTAGCAACAAAACGAACATTAACTAAAATACACAAAGTTCAAAATTATATATTATTTGTTGTTGCGGACATTGGAGAACATAATTAAAAGTCGCTAAGCTCAGATGTTGGTTTATGGTCAGTTTTAATATGCAGCCATGCCGAATATTTCGCATATTTAGCTAGTTTAACATATGCTAATTGCAATTGTAATCGCTTGAGGTTGCCATACATATAGTGTAAACGGTAATTATAATGTAATACGAATTATTTATTTTAATTGTTTCTTGACAAATTTATTAGATATATATATTTTAGTATATTGTCCTTTTGATTCCTTACTCTCTGTTCGCGAGGGCAACAGAACAAGAGCCATTTATTCTGCATTTGGGAGAGAGATGAATGATGGAATAATGAGTAGAGAAAGGGTAAAAAACTTTAAGCAAATCATGTTCACATGCATATGCATATATATCAATCCATACACAATAGACTTTGTGCTACTAATTTAACGAATATTCACTGCGGTTTGACAATTTTCTAGAACATTTTAATTTAAATTTAAATTTTTCTTATTTTTTATGTATTTAATTTTTTGTTTTGCTCTAAACTTTCTATCTAGCTAAAATTTGTACTTCTTTTCCATTTTCTGATTTTTTTTTTTTTTTTTTTTTGAAAAGCATTATAATTTATTTATATTTTTTGTCTTTGTATTTTTGTTATGTCGATGTAGTTTCTATTTTCAGTGTAGCTTGTTTTTCTTTGTTTTAGATTTTTTGTACATTTTCGAGCTAGTTGTTATTTTTCTTCAACTTTTTTTATGTTGAATTTATTTCCAGGACTAAATTCGCCAAAAACTGTTAGACAATGAAAACTATATAATTTGCTAGCGCGAGCGCCATGTGGCAAATGCGACGAAATAGGCTATTTTTACAGTCACACCAAATGCATGTACACAAATATATATATATAAAAAAATATATATATATATATAAAAAAAAATTTATATATATATATATATATATATTTTTTTTTTTTTGTCTTTTATATATATATTTTTATGTGAAATCTACACGTGGACTGACTTTTCCAAATTGAATTTTTAAATCTGCCACCATTGTCAAGCGAACGTTTGCTGTTGCTTTGGTGGCTTAAATTTTTTTTTATTTTCATTTTGCTTTTTATTTCAGTACGAACCGTATGTGTGTGGATATGTATTTGTGTGTTACTGTCAACTTTGTGGCGCCTGTCGGACGGCAAAGGCCAGCACAATTTGTGCGCATATGAAACTCGTAGGCAGCTGCAGCATAACACATAGAAAATTGCAACATCAATTCTGTAACAACAAAAACAAAAAAGGCAAGTGAAAAACGCAAAGATTTATTGTAAAATATGTGAGGCCATATTGTGGTTAACGTTGCATTTAAAAATGTCAACGAAAATTAACTGCAATTCGTTTTATTTTAATTGAATTTCGCGAGTTGCAAAGTGTGTTGCATACTTTTTGGCGCACGCAAGAAAATCATTTCGTTTAAATAATAAATTCGTCATGATGTAGGAATAACCCACATCAAAACTGACCGCGACATTTTTGGGACACTTCCTAGCTCACTTTCCCAACTCAATGTGAAGGCCGTTCGCTACAGTAGCTGAAACACAAACATTTTCATAAACTTAAATGCCAATTAAATAACATTAAATTGTGCGAAAAATGAACCCGAGCAACACTTCACACACAAACAGAAGAACAAACCAGAAAAAACAAGGCAGAAGACCCTGTCGAAGGGCTGTCAACATAACAAAGGAAAAAATTAAGCAGCTAAACAAGGCTTTATAGAGTGAGGAGTGGGCAGCATAGCCAAACAAACGAAACCAGTCAATGGAGTTCAGGGACAAGAGAGAACAGAGCCGCAAGCCAAACTGAATGCATAAGCCGTACGAACACGACACTGAGAGAGCAGAGACATACACCCACAAAGGCGCACATATACAGAAATACATTTATATACATACAAGTATGTACATATATAAACATATACAGACATCCAGAACACGCTTTGGCCTGGCACAACACACAAAAGCCAAAACCAACAACATAATCTATGGGTTGTCAACAAACCGAAATGGAGAAAGAGAAAGCGAAAGAGAGAGAGACAGAGAAAAAGCCCGTAAAGGCGACAAAGAAAGCATCCAAAAAGAGTAAGACTCGCCGGCCCCATAAAGCGGAACAGACCAAGAGCAAACAAATTAGTATGCAAGACAGGCAGCAGATTAGGACACCAAAGTTTTCGCGACATAAACGGACAACAGTCGAGCTGACGAGCTGGCCAGCAACAGCAACGGCAGCAACGGCAGCAACAACAATGGCATTTGGCTTATGCATAAAAATGCTTAGCACACACACACACACATGCGCATACGAAATACATTTCTGGAGTATATTTTTTGTGGGCGGCTTAGACAAATTAATGAAGTTGCCCTGTAGCTCGATCTGTTGCTTGCTTACATTAAGCCTCAAAGCAACTGAAAAAAGGAAATGCCTAAGGTAACACAAAGTAGACCAATGGATTTTTAATAACAATTTCAGGCATTTAAATATAAAATGTAAAACTAAATGAAAACATTAAAGGTAGGTGGGTATATATATATATATATATATATATAATTAAATTAGCTGTAAATATATATAATTAATTTTTTTTAATTTCATTTTTTTTTTATATATTCATAATATGATGAACAATATTCAATTATATATTATATTGAATAAATAAGTTTTTATATTTTTATACGAGCTATTTAACACTTGCGTCCAAATGTATTCCAATCTAGCATTTTTGTTTAGCTCAACGTATTATCTGTGGTATCTCCCAAAGGCAAAGGAATGGTTACTAAAACTCTTGTGAATTTTCCCAAAGCTTTCACTAATCTAAACACACAAATCAGTTTAAACATATTTAAGGCCATAGAAAATGATTTGTAAATCAGAGAGCTGTCTGAAATTGTCCATCAAAATTATAATGAATTATGCAAATCAAACCAATCCGATGCGATTCGAGTTGATAAATAATTTTTGGCCTTAAATGCCAGCTCATGTCTCTAAATAAATAAATGTAAATCATATTTGTGCAAGCATTTGGCACAGTATGTTTGCTGCTCTCAACTGAATTCTATTGCATTGCCACTGAAAATTCCAACAATATTTTTGAGTAAATTATTCGAGCATGAAATATATGAATTCTGCTCGAAATTATATGCTAAATCATTTTATGGACATTTAATAATAATCTGATGAACTTTAAGAAAATCCGAACATTTTCGTTTTGTCTAGTATTTTATTATAAACTGTCTGCCAGCATAGAGCTTAGAACCTATAATTTAATTTGAATATAAATGTCTTAAAAAACAAAATGTATAATATTTTTAAATCCTTTTCAGCAGAAACTTTTCTCATAACATTTTTCTTTATATTCCTTAGCGCCGCTTAATCATAACTTGTGTGTATTTATTAAAGTATGGCCAACACATATTTGCTGCCATATAATTTTCATATTTTCATACATTGTTTAAGCTGCTACGCCACCCACTTCCTGCGCTTTCTAAGTCCGCTTCAGCCTCTGTCTCGCTCTTGCCCTTCTCTCTCTCTCTGTCTCTGTCTCTCTCTTCTTCGACAACAATGTGTGTGCAAAACGTAAGTTTGCGTGCCGGGCGCATATAAATTAACCGCTTATAATATTCTGTTGGCATTTTTCAAATTTCCAGTTAGCAATTTGGTTGGCTGTGTGTGTGTGAGTGTGTGTGTGTATAGCTAGGTGAAAGAGTTCGTACGCCGTAAAGCATGCAGCTTACGTGCTCAAGGCTTTTACCTGTGCACCGCCAGGCACCACACACACTCACACACCCGCAAATATGAAAAAAAAAAACCAAAAAATAAAATACAATTATTAACATATTAATAAATTTTAGCATATCTGAGAGGCCATAATTTCGTGTAATTCTAGCCGAGCGCAGCTGGGCAACACCTCAAGGCCCAATTGCCTAAAAACAAACAGCAGCACGCCAATTTGTGTTCAGCCGAGGCTCATTTTAATGGCGCACATTTTTATTAATAATAGCTTAATATAATCATTTCTACACCCAATAATAATAACAAGAGCAGTCTTTATCACATAGCCCAAAAAAAATATGAGCTTAAAGATCCTATCGATATCAGCTGTCATTGACTTCGTCGCTCTCAAGTGCTGGCACTGGTTCATTGACTTCAATTTTGCACTCTTTGTGCCATTTATGTTGCTTACTCACAACGATGCCTACGATTATCATGACGATGGCAATGAGCAGCAGAGCCAGACCTATAAATTGGCCAATGGTGGGCAGACTTAAGCCCAGCTGCAATTGAAAGTAGCATTGTGTGAAAAGAGACATCTTGGAGTTAGAACTGTGTGTGTAACTGACCCTAAGCAGGCCGATCAGCTCATCAGTCAAGTCGCCGTAAAGTTGAATTGTAAAAAGCGGAGCATAGTGATCATAGGCAATATCCTTAAGAAAGCTGAAAGTTAAGTATGTAGAAAATATAAGAATATGGTGAAATATGTATATAAATAATACTTTAAAATGTAATTAATAAATAATTGTTTCACGAAAATTTTTAATTCTAAGATAATTAGGTTTTTATATTTAGTGATAAGTTAATCTTTTGTTAACAAAATTAAAAATTGTAATTTGTTGATTATTTTGAGTGACTATAAAATTAATCTGCATAACCGTATACTCTACTTAAAATGATAAGTTTAGCATAATATTTCAACAATATCCCAGCATAAAGGGGAGTCGACTGGCCAGCTCTTGTTTTATTGGAAACATATCCACTATCAGAATACATATATATGTATATGTGTTAGACATTACTATATGCATGTGTGCATTCAAAGAGCAGGTCAGCTGGACAGAGAGGAAGAGCGAATATTCGAAGAGTAATGTTTAGCTGCTGCGCGTAATAAATTATTGAGCTTAAAAGAGAAACGGGCGAAAGTACCTGCTGAGTCGCTACAAGAAAACATCATCAAATTATGCAGGAGGACTAGCACTATTCTCTTATATTCTACGATTCTTAACAGTATGAAGGTCAATGAAACTGAGAGTAAGGCAAAACCGAGTTGGAATGGGAATATTAAATGTAGCATATGAAAAACTTAGCAATATGCCGCATATGGAGACATATACATATGTACACATATATATTCTCAATAGTATGCAAATATAGCATCATATATAAAGCTTAGATATGTGCCATAGATAGGTAGTTAGCATATAAAACAAATATGCAAATGTACTCACTCGATAGCCTCGTCACGCTGCACTAGCGCACTGATCATAACTTGTCCCTTCAGGCTTAGTGGTATGCCCAGTTTCGGTTCCATTACCACATACATGCCATGTTCTGCGGGATTTGGGCGTAGGCCCGTCGTATTTCTTCTATAGTGCTCATCGGTCATGTAGAAGTGCGGATGCGATACGTAAATGGGTCCGCGCTTGGCGACTGGTGAGAAATCTAGCACACCATTCAGTGGACATTCGTGTTTGGCAACACAAAAACATTTCGTATCCGGCGCCAGTTGGCCGTTGTCGAAGCTCAGCTGGGTGGTCTCGTAGCGCCAGGCAGCGATGCCCTGGACTGTGACATTCGCCATGCTGTACAGATTTATGTAGCGCGCTGCATCTGCCAAAAATATGGAAATTGTCTCGTGCCACTGGCGACCCGGCGCCCACAGCTCACCCGTACTGCCATTGACCTTGCCGCACTCGCCCTCATAGTAGCCCGTATGGGCGCTGCCATTCCACATCTGCAGCTCGCCCATCCAACTGAGATCGCCTCGGCCCGTGTGAATTGTGAAATTTCCCTCGGCCATCTTCGAATTGTTGCGCTCATAGAACCAGCCGAAATGGTCGCTAAATATGGGCAACAGCGGCGAGTGCAGACGCTCCACAAAGTCAATAAGCGAGTCGTAAAACCCATCGAATAGCCACTGTCCGGCCGTATGGCTCATGTAGGTGCCACCGCCCTCACGATTCAGCGCAAAGTTCATAATCTTGCGCAGCGTGCGACGCTTTTTGCGCACATAGCGGGCGGCCGTCTGCAGTTTTTGGGATAAATAAATATTTTGTGTGAAAATAGCAGACAAGGATAACTATAGCTAAAATTTGCATATTAAGGGGGAATGACTCTAAAGTAAAGCTGACTTTTTTGCCTTGGTAACACATACACAAATTCAATATTTAAAGGAAATTAAATTTTGTTAGTGGATTTGGCGTGAAATTAAATGAATTTAAGTAAAAGTTTGGCGATAATTAAGTAAATAAATAAATGGTATATTTAAAGTTAGATATCCATTCATCAAGTAGCTGAAGTCTAAGTAAAATACTTTAAGTTGACTTTTCTACTTTCAGAATTAAAGCCAAAAACAACTTTTAAAAATATTTACAAAAATGTTGGAAAAATAAAAAAAATCTGTTCCACAATTGCAAAAATTGAAAAAAAAAAAACAAATAGAAATCAGACTAAGTAAATAATATATACATAAATTCTAAATTCAAATTCTAAAAATTTTTAAAAATGAGAAAATTCTATGAATTGTTTTAATGAAAAAGTTTGAAAAATTAGTTTTCTTCAATATGAACATATTACAGACATAAAAATTTATATTTAAAAAACCAAAAATATGTCCAATTCGGTGAAACATATTCCTTTTCGATTATACTCACCAGTGTTGGAAAATGCGGCGTCACAATGACATCGTCTAGACTGCCATTTGATTTTTCTGGCAAAAAATACCAAACTCGACGTCCGTAATAGGTAACCTCCGGCTGATGCCACAACAGATCCACTTTCTCCTTGTAGTCGCTGAACGTGTAGGGGCCCAGCTGTTCAAAATTCGGTTTCACTGCAGCGTTATTTAAGTCCTCCGGATTGGTCCAATTGAAGAGATAGAACGTTGTATAGGCTGGTGTTGGCGTTGTCGCCCACGACTTGTATATGAAGGAATTGGGAGCCAATGGCAGCAGCCTACGCACCAATTGACGACACAAGCTGGGCCAGGCCGAAAGCAAAACAGTTCCCACTATCAGAAAAAAGCCGCCCAAGCCAAAGACCCAGAGCTTCTGTTGGCGCACACTGCAGCAGTCGCAACACATTTTGCAACTGATTGAGAAAGTTGTCATTGCGTATACAAATAATTAGAATTTGATTAACACATATACTATACTTGCGATATCGTAGTATTTATTACTTTAAGCTGATAGCGATTACTTTGATCACTAGGTTAATCAGCCAATCTTGATTTATTTTTAGATTTACCACTTGAGAGTTAATTTATATTTAAATGCTGCATAGCTTTGGGCTTGTTTCTAAAAAGTTTTGTCTTTGTTTGGCTATACCTATAAAGAGCATTACTGCAGTATCTGTCGCCTGTGTATGTGCAACAATTCAGAAGCAACGCCTTTCAGAAAGCATATTGATTGACTGGTAATCATTGCAGATTTTCTATGGTTATAAATCATTTCAAAATATCCATGATCAATACTTAGAGGATTTAGCTAATATATTGACTGAAATAAAGAAATTCTGTTTTCTGTTAATATGCTTTAAATAACATAAAAAGTACCTTACTAAGCTCAAAAAAAAAAAAAAAAAATTAAAAAAAAAATATTAATAATAATAATAATAATAATAATAATAATAATATAAAATAAAAATAAAAAAAATAAATAAAAAAAAATGTGAATATATTTATCTCTTTATAGAATTTTAATAACAATATTTTATTAATATTAAATTTTAATAAAAAATATTTATTTATAAATTTAGAAAATAAATATACAAGTTACAACCAAAAAAAAAAAATCACATTTGCTAAATTCATCGTATAAATATTGCTTGCAAAGCATACACAGCTCTTTAGCTCACTTTAATTATTGATCAGCTCTAATTGAGTCAGCCGTGTGCTGCGCATTTGAATTGATAAGCGCCAACTTATCAACGGCTGCCTGTCCATACCACTTGCGCTTAAGTGTGAGGAAAATACCCACAGCCAAAAGGATGCAGCCCAGGCATAGAAAACCAATGCCCGTATAACGTCCAATTGAAGGTAGATTTAGAGCCAGCTATAAAGAAATGTGGTGAATGAGCTGCAAGGGAACTTAAATGCCATATATTTACCTTCAGCTCGGCAGCCAGTTCTTTGTTAATAACAGCGGAGCTGGAGGATGTGAAGAGTGGCGCATAGAAGGTCGGAAGGCCCTTTAAAATGCTGTGTGTGTTAAAGCACATGGTTTAGATGCCCCTGAAATAGCTCTATGAATAGATTCCAAACTCACTCAATGTCCTCGTCCGCTTCGATTCGGAGTGAGACCATGACAGCTGCATTCACCTCTAGAGGAACACCGAATTTGCGCTCCATTATGATGAAGAAATTGTGACGCTCGTAGTCGGGCTCAAAGCCATTTACTGTGCTCGAATAACTCTCGTCCGCGTACATGAAATGATCTGCCGAGAGATACATTGGCGCCCCATCGCCACAGGGGCCCAAATCGGTGGCACCCGAGGCCGGACAATTGTTGGGCTGCCTGTCGACGGGACAGTAGCATTTCATATTTTCGTTTCGCTGTCCATTGTCAAAAGTGTGCGGCGTCACCTCGTACTTCCAGCCCTGAATGCCCTCAATCTCGTAGCTCTGACCCGAGTACTCCAAATTGATAATGCGACAGGTATCAGTTATGTATATGGTAAGAGCCTTTTCCTTCGGCTCATCGGGCACAAAGAGATCTGAGGTGCTGCCATTCAGACGTCCGCATTCGCCCTCATACCAGCCCGTATGATTAAGGCCTTTCCAGAATTTAATTTCGCCCATTTCTTTGATTTCCCCAACGCCTGTGTGAATTGTGAAGGCGCCCTCAAAGTCCTCAGAATTATTTCGATTCAGAAACCACGCGAATTGGTCCGTCTCGATTGTCGGCGCTAAGGGATTCTTCAGGTTCATGGCATAATGCAAGAACTCATCGTAGAAACCATCGAAGAGCCACTCGCTGGCCGTGTGCGTCACATACAGTGCACCGCCGTTGGCATTGAGCGCACTGTTAAAACCGGCTTTAATTGGTTTGAGACTATTACGCAGGGAAGCCGCCGCGGCCTGAAATGCAATGGAAATTGTCTATAGGTCTTACATTTCTCTTGGCACTTTCGCTAGGAGTACTCACAATCGATGGCAGATGAGGCACTGTGACCAGATCTGTTTGCTTGCCCCCGGACATTTGCTCCTCCCAGAACCAGGTGCGACGCACCTTGAACGTAACTGTTTTGTTCTCATGCCACTGCAAATCCATTTTCAGGCGCTCCTCGCGGTAGACATAGGGCCCGACCTGTTGGAAATTCGGCTTGACGCCATGCAACTTTACTTCCTCTGCGTTCGTCCAGTTCCACAGGTACATTTTCATATAGACGGGTATGGGCAGCTCTACCCATTTGTCAAATGTCTTCGATGTCGGCGTCAGTGGCAGAGACTAAGTGTGTAAGCCCAAGACTTGGAATTAGAATGCATATGTAGAGAAATTCCAGATCAACCTGCCTTCATAACAATATCCTCGATAATACCGGACCACCATATTACCAAAAATAGACCGGATGCGGCAAACAGTGTTCCAAGGCCAAAGACCCAGGCCTTTTGTTGGGTCACTCCACAGCAGCGACAGCACATCGCGACGTCTGCATTCGAAATGCCCTCAACGAAAGCCAATTTTAGATTGTTAACTTTTCTATTGTTGCTTAATCTCAGCTAGGCCTCCCTCTCTCTCTCTCTCTCTCTCTCTTTCTTTGTATGCTATAATCGCAGTTTAATCATAATCTCTTTCACATATATAGATTTTAATTTTATTACACATTTTTAATGGCTCCCTCAAAATTGATTAGTCTATGCATAGTCGCGTTTGGCCAAATATGTATGCCATGCACTCAATGAAACTCAACAAGTCTGATAGGATTTCAGGGTTACCAGGCTTATCGGCTGCCTGATTACAGTCTGGCGGGAACCTTAAAGCTTACTCATAAGTCGCTAGCAACAGATGGCAATGCTAGCAGACAAAGCGTATTTTATGTAAATTAACAGAGTTTTATGGTCGAATTCGAGTGAGAGGATTAGAATATAAATTGGATTCAGTAATCTGTAATCCAAGTTAAGGGTAAGTAAAGTAGTTTCTACAATGATGCCCATACCTTACAACTGGTATAATTAACAACTGTTATACTTAGCAACTGATTATATAGCAGCTGTTATACGAGCTGAGCCCAGAAACTGTTAATCTAATGTAAAACATTATAATAAAAAATATTCATATTCAACAACTGTTATACATAACAAATGTAATACCTAAAGGCTGTAATTGTCTACATTACAATGCTATACCATGCATGATAACAACTATAATGCACAATTGTTATACTTTGCAATTGTTATACTTGGTAATTGTTATACTTGGCAATTAGAATTCTTAGCAGCTGTTATAATGCTGATATCGTATACAAATTTCTGTACTCATATCATATCAGTTTTACTTAATCAGTTTTAATTTATAACAGCTGCACATAAGAGTTTAGATGTTATATGCATGCTTGAGAAGTGCTATGACTAATAACTGTTATACTCAAAAGGAGTTAACTGTACTTACAATGAATGCTTGACCCATTTTACTTAACACTTTATATTTGTCCATAATTCCTAACGAATAAATTGATATATTCATGAGTGTACGTCATTCGATTTCGACTCTCAACTATGCATCATTACACTATCCTTACAGCAATTATAATTTGGTTGCCAAGCCGAGCTACAAGATGCATTATTACGGTAAACACTTAACCACGCACACACACACACAAACATGCAAAGGGAAGCAAATACATGCATCGCCAGAATGGATTATGCATAATTCCACCACAGATGCCACATGGGTCGGTAGCTCAACATGAGAATTTCTGGAGATTATGCATTTATTCGAGTGCATTTTGGCAAGCAACTGCAACTGCAACTGCAACTGCTGCATATGGAATTAATATGCCCTTTGTTTATAATGCAACATATTGGCCAGGCTGCCAAAATCAATATGCTGTATGCTAATCGCAATGTTTACTTTTGCGGCTACAAGTATTTCAATAAATCTCTGTTCGCAACATCGGCCAAATTAAAGTAAACCAATGCATCGATGCGGCTGGCTTTTAACGTAATTCAGTTGCAATTGGCATTTCTCTGCGCCAATAGAGATTTTAATTGCAACAGCAGGTAAATGATATTAAGCTCTGTAGACCTTGAAGGCATTAATCACTCGCCTCTGCCTCTGTGTGCCATTCGATTAGCTTATCTTGACGTGATTAGGCGAGGTGTTACACGAAAACAGTTAGACCCCAGAAAGCTAATTGCACTAGCAACTGCTGTTATCAGCCGGTAGCAGTCGAGGTAGACTGGAGGTGCCAAGAAAAATATTATAAATGGCTTACAATTTTGTCAACATAGTTCAAATGGGCGTGTTCAGAGCTAATTGTCTAAGTAAATAAAATAAATAAATTGATGTTTATGGCTAGATAATAAAAATAACGAAGTGCTCTTTTTAGTGCGAATAATCTCTATATCTAAATCAGGTGGGAAAATCTTATACATTATGCAATGAAATCAAATTGTTTTCGATTAGGGAAAACGCTTTAATTGTCGATCTAAAATTTCAACTATACTCATTATAACTGGCCCTGAATCTACCTAAGTATATACCTATATATGTATATACTTGTATATATTTGTCTTATTGTTACTTTTTCTTTACTTCTTTAAATTTACTGTTTGTTTCACAATATAATTTTTCGGCTTCTGAAAACTCTTTTTATCAGGCAATTTCTTTTTTATTGCTTTTAATTGATTGATAACATAAAATATAAGTTGTATTTATAGCGTTTATAATACACATACACACATATATTGCAAATAGATTTGTTAGTTTACGAAAAGTTACGACGACTGCAGACTTCAGAACATTTCAGCAACATCAGCTTTGTTTGTTTTGTTTGTTAATAATACCATATAACAGTTTGATTAAGTTTTTTCTCTAAATAAATATATGCACTTTGTATTCGTTTTAGGCGGAGGTAGCTGCATTTTTTGCTTAGGCCTCAACGGAGCCTTCAGCTTCCAACTGAGCCTTGCGGCTGGGCTGTAAGTGGAAGAGAGAGAGAGAGCGAAGGAGAGTGAGAGGGGGGCGAGTAGGTTATCGATTAGTTTCTTGTTTGGTTTTTGGTTATAACTACCTTGGGATGCATGAGTATGAAGGGCAGCTCGGCGCATAGCTCGCCGCCGAGAGCGCCCAGGAAGAGCTTCACTTTGACCGCATAGGAAACAATGATGCCGAAGGCATCGCGAGCATCCTGACTGGCAATGCTGTGGATGCCAAAATTAAAGTTGAGCTCCTTGCAGGATCTTTAAGCTCTCATTAACTTACAGTGTGGTGGAGGCCAGTGCGGTGTCCTTGCGTTTGATGTCGCCCTCGACGGCAATGCCAGCGCGATCGCAGTTGGCCACCAGCGTGGGCACCAGATACATGACCTTCTGCAGGCTGGAGCCTGGATTTAGTGGACAGCCCTCGCTGGTCTCCATGAACGCAATCGTGTTGCGGAACTGTCCATTCTGGAAGAGTACCACATCGACGCCCTGCTGCACCATGGCCTTGATCTTCTTCACAACCTTGTTCGAGTTATTACGCACGCAAATGTTCACCGATATCTTCTCGCCATGATGGTAGAGCTGCTTGTCCAGGGTCACCTCCAGCTCCAGTTCTCCGGGCGACAGCAGGAAGTCCTTGCGCACCACTGTGCACGGCTGCAAGCCCTGCTTGGTGGGTGCATACTGCACCTTGCGTATGCCCAGGTTGATGGTGCTGCGACGATGCGAACGATCGCAGTCATTGTCGCCCGTAAAGATCTTCACGAAGTACTGCACTCCACAGGGCTGGCTCTCGTCGCTGGCCTTCTGCTGCAGCACCACCGAGGCGGGTGAGCTGGTGGGCATTTGCATGACAAAGGGAATGGCATTGGAGCCGAGCTTCTTGAGCAGACGCTCCTGCATCTTGGTCAGCTGGATGTCCTGCTTCTGTTCCGGGTACACCTGCTGCGAGACGAGCGTCAGCTCCTTCTGGAAACGCAATCCAATCATTTCGTCATCCTCGCGTCCATACCGAAAATTGCAGACGAGCTGCACGAAGATCTTGCGATTCTGTCGCACGTACTCATCATCCAGCACAATGATGCCATCTGCAAATGGACATGCGAAATTAATTGGACTAGACCAGACCGGAAATACGCCCACAATTACGGCCACGCCCCGACACGTGCCTCGGCCAAATATTCCACGGCCGAACAATTCACAATTAAGTAACTAATAAGCAGCTTTGAGGCTGCCACAACTGCCACAGCTGCCTCTGCCCTATTGCATAAATTTGAACGTAATTTAATTAAAGCCCAACCAGATTAACTGATTAAGTCTTGAATATATGCTTATGTGCATTCGCTAATTCTATCTAAACAAGTAAGGAAGGAGATACCCTGATCCCTACAAAGAGCTGATATTCACGCACGCATAAGCACGCGCTCTGCTAACTGCGTAGTAAGCAGCGACTGCGCTTGGGCTGCGCTGCAGTGTGGGCAATACTATAAGAATTTTGTTGCTGAATAATTTCTCCTGTAATAGGACTATCTTCATGAAACTTTCAGAATATGATCACAATGTGCAAATGTGTGTACATTCCAAAGCACAAGTCTCTAGTACTTTTGCAAATTTGGGGCGAAGGGGGCGCGGTATCCAAAATCTGTAAATGACAAAATTTGCGCATTGATCAGATGTATATACACACCAAATCTGAAGTCTCCAGGTCTAAAAGTATTGAAATTACGGTTAATAAACAAAATCAATTTATCGATTATTCGCGATAAAAAAGTAATCGGACGAGTTATCGAAAAAAAAAGATAAACTTGTACTGCGTATGGTATACATGAGTATGCATTCAAAATTTGAAGTCTCCAGCTCTTATATCTTCTGAGATCTAGGCGTTCATACGGACGGACGGACGGACAGACGGACAGGGCTATATCGACTCAGCTCGTCGCCCTGATCAAGAATATATATACTTTATGGGGTCTGCCACGCCTCCTTCTGCCTGTTACATACTTTTCACAAAACCATTATACCCTGATTTCCCATTTTTAATGGGATAAATACATACGGATTATATTTAGTTTTTTTATTTTAACTTAGTTCTGATAGTCTGCTGGATGATTTAAAATTTATAAGGTTTTATGCCTTTAATGTCTGTAAGAATTTAAGGAGTTCAGAAGTTGAAGAAAATATGAAAATTTATTTATATTAATTCTAAAATCTAAAAAATTGAGCTGGTAATAATTAATTAGAGTATTTAATTGAAGAAATATGTAAAAAATAAAATAAATTAAAAAGTACATGAAATTAAATGTTTAGAAAATTCTTTCATGTTATATATTTTTTTATTTTTAAATATGTTTAAATATTTTTATTTTATTTTATATTATTTGTGAATTTTAAATTTTTAAATTCGCATATAGTTTTTGGATATATTATTAAAATTACATTTTAAGTTATTTTTTATTTATTTAAATTTATTTAAAAGTAAAAAAAAATTATTTTTTATTTTTCGAAGTGCTTGAATAAAATGATTATTTTTAGATTTGTAATTATTTGAAAATATTCCTTCATTCTTATACTTCTTAGAATAATATTATTACTTTTAGATTTGTAATTAACTTTTTGAAAATATTCCTTCACTCTTATGCTTCTTATACTTCTTTAAATATAAGCACTTTTCTATATCATGCCCAGACTTGTTAATACTATAAAATATTTCTTAACTCATATAAATAATATTTCCTTAAATGGAAACACTGTATAAATTCTTTGTTACACAAAACATGAGCAAGCAAATATTGTGTCAGAATAACCAAATAATTTCTCTGATCTTTGCGTGAGTTTTAATTATATATCATTATAGTCCACCATAGTCCGATGGCCACCTACCGATCGGTTCCACCTGTGTCACCGAATCCACAAACTCACGCCTATTCATATAGAGCGTGATCATGTTGTTCGGCGCACATTTCTTAAACACCTTGAAGTTAACAACCATTTTGCCGTAATTATTTGTTTGTTTCGATTCTTTCGTTATTCAATCCACAAAAAAATGCGTGCTATCGCGCTGGCCTCGGCTATTTGTGTTGTATGTCAAATTTTGAACTACGCCGCGTTGCGCTGTTCGCGTCGTTTTCTATTAGCGGCCAGCGGGAATCTGTCATTTATACCTGGCATTCGCAGTGCCATGCTGCAAATTCAATTAGCTCGCTTTGCTGCATATTTCTGGCAATCTAAACAATGCGCTGGCGTTGCGGTCATAGGGCTTCGCTGTGGCTGGGGCCGGGACTGGGCCTGGTGCTGCCAGTGCCTGCGTCTGTGCCTGTGCCTTTGATATTGACATTGCCGGAGCCCAGAGCGAAAGAAATCGATGCGTGGCCATTAAATAATACGCTCACTACATGGCGTATTAGCAATGCAAAAATAGCTAGCTTAACAAAATCAATAAGGCGTGCGTGCAACAGTGTTCAGCCTTCAGCTTCGATTGCGTTTCATTTCATTATTGTTCGCCCGTCTTGTGGCATGGTGCATGACGCATGCGAAATTTATTACGTATACGTACAGACTTGTGGCGTAATTTGAACTAATTAAATTGTTAGCGAGTGATAGAAAATATTTGTAAGAATTTAATAGAACTATTTAATGTGGAAGCAGCAGTTAAAAGCATATCGGGCATACGATCGGCAGCTGAATGAAAAATAAAATATTTATATATTTATTTAATAATAAAAATAAATGCAATTTATTCTCGAGTTTAATTTTGTTGTTTGTTTTGTTGTTAATACATATTATAAATCAATTTTGAGAAGCAGCATACGCTGCTTCCTCCACAAAACATGACGCTTGTCCTAAGTATCATTGACCTTTTAAGTTTGCCCACTGGAGCATTAAGTCTACAAAGTTTCCAAGATTTTGCGACAATATTTCATAAGCAACGAATATGTTGTAAAATATTTTAATTGGACAGCCCAAAGCTGGCCACATAAAGGGAATTCAAAGTGTCCTCTCTTAAATATTCTAAATAATTCAAGCGTATGTCATAAATGTGCAGACACTCTTGAGTCGATGTCTTCAGTGCATTGAATAATGTATGTAAAAATATGCTAGACTCTGGGCACAGAGACTCGCTCATTCTCTCTCAACTAAATCACATTAACATAAAGTTGGCTACTTAGCAAAGTCAATGAACGTAATTATTATGCTCTCCACTGACATTAAAAAAAGAAGAAGAAAATATGAACAAAGTTCTGTCTAATATATACATATATACGTAGTCTGCCTTTTTGTGTGGTTGTAGTGCGGCACGTAACATTAGCATGTGTGTTGGACAGGGGCACTGAGCACTGAGCACTGTTTGGTTTGGTCGCTCGGGTCCAACAAAGCCGACAATGAGGCTCTTAATAATAGCAAAACTTTAGCACTTACATTTTGCACGCTGTGTGCTTCGGCTGGGGCTGGGGCGTGTCCGAATGCCCATTTAAATGCCTTAGTTGGCACATAATTGAACTAAAGTGAGGCGTAGATATTATCGTGCCCCACCATGGCTGATGCAATGCTTGAGCAATGTGGCGAGTGCCTGATTTACAAGTGTTATAAGTATCAATAACTAGCATGTGCCTTGGACTCTATATGCTAGGGCGATAACAATGGGGCATTACGACGCACTCGAGATTCATCAAGTTTACAGATCAATCAAGCGCCCGCCGACCGCACTTTAAGTGCTTTCGGCCGGCACACAAGTTCTCTATGCTAATTCTTGCAATGCAGATATGTATATACAGACATATATATATATATATGTACAGACATATGTATATACATATATATGTGCACATGTTCCCACTCACTTGGCACGACCTCGCGCCACAATGACAACCACAAAGCTTAAGCAACAACAAAGCAAACTTCAATTATTTGCACGCATTGGCGCCTCCCAGCGTCTGCCAAGCTCTCACTCGTTATTCCTTTTAGCCTCAACGTGCCAATCCTTTGGCTAACATTTCACTTGAGACTTAAGCAGTTATTGAACTGCTGAACAGCTGAGCTGCTAAAATATTAAAGTTTAGTTAGAAGGCAGCACAGCACTTTAGTTGAATTTAATTCGAGAATATATCAGAACAGTGAAATTGGTGCCCACATTACTGAAATTATATTAAATGTAATCAGCTATTCAAGCATTTGTAGCTAGTTAAGAAGTTAATACTGAAACTGCATAAAATATGCAGTTTTAGCTATAATTTGTCAATTCAACTGTTTTTGGCTAGAAGTTTGAATGTGAAAAGATATGTGGCTTTAAAGCAAATGTAACATATATTTATTTATATTCATTTATATAGTTTATATATTTTGTATTATGTTTTTTTCAGGAATTTTTCGTGAATACACAAAATGAACTATCTCCACTTTTTTGAACTAAGGCTAAATATATTAGATTAGAGTGCTCTATTAAGCAGACAATTCTTCTGAGAACACTTGCAGGACAACTGTAAGTATGTGGGCATACTAATCCACTCAGGTTAGGGACCTCGACGAGACAGTTCCTGGTAATAGTTTCATTCTAGGCAACAACATAAGTTTCCTCTGCCCACATACTTACATTTACTCACCTTGTTCTACAAGTATTCTCAGAAGATTGTCTGATTAATAGACAATCTTGGCGACAGAATGGGCCAGCCGCACTGAGTAGCTGCTTGGTCGTATCTTGTATATGTTTAATAAGTATCCGCAAGAAACCTACACAAATTTCATTGAAAAATATTTATATTAGAAATGCCTTTACTAAGCTTTTATCATAAACTAGAATCAACAATAAGTTACAGTCAGGTTACTCCTGAATTTCCTCCTGCACATATAGTCGGACAACCCGCTATAAATCAAGAACAAGTCATTGTTTTCTATATTGATTATAGATGGCTTCAACTGTAGCGACTTTATTGAATTGGAATTTGAAAAGCGAAAGTAGTTGCACAGACACACACACACACACATATATATATACACACACCCAAACATTCGCTCTTTTGAGCCAGCTGCAGCTAATTTGGCGCATTTCAATTGCCTGTTGCAAGACAAAAGCGAAAGCCAAATTGTGCTGAGCAATCAATGGGATTGCCACATCCTCCAGCTCCTGCTCATTGGCCAAATTGGCGCTGCACCCACTGCAGGAGCTGACGCCAGGCATCGAATCCATTCAAGTACACTAAGCATAGGCGGCTTTCAGCTGGAAGCGAAGCCAACTGAAAGAGCAGGCTTTTTAGCAGAAGCGCTTATATTGATGAATAGCACGTACGCGCTGGTAGCTATAAATTTATGGGCCAGTTGGACAAATTGAACATCAGCTTTGTCTATAGCATTACGATTATCCAGGGCCAACAGCACGTAAAATTGCAGCGAAACCAAAAACAACATCAAATTCTTCGCTTCTCATTGAAGGCGAAAGGCAAACAACACAAAATAAAAAGACGAAGAAAAAAAGACAAAAATTGGCAACATTGGCGCCACGCAAATGTCGACAGCGACAGCAGCAACAACAACAACTGCAACAAGGAAAAGAGCTGTGCTCAGCTGAGAGGTACCCTGTATATGGATGCTGATGTATGCAACTATAAGCCAGTGAGGTGAATTCTTGTAGGTGTGGTATTTATAATACTGTGATATAATACCCTGTCCAATATATTGGCTGAAACTGTCTAGGTATAACAGTCCAGTGACCAGCTAGATCACTGAAGTTTCAGAGAATATCCTTAAGATTCAATAGAGTTTCGAATGAGTTTACAATTCAAGAAGATTTTAGCAGGCTTTAAGTTAGGAATTATCCAATCGATTTTGGGGGACGTAGTTCAAGAGCAATTGGATTGGTGACTCTGGCCATAACCTTGATATATTGTTTAAGAGCAATAGGGTATACAAGAAATGTAAATTAAACAAGAAAATCAGCGCAAATTGACGACAGCGGATTTACATCTTTTATAAAACAATATATTCATATACATAGCTATGGAAATCTTTCGAATAAAACCTTAATTATGATGACTATATTAATTCCAGAGATATTCATAATTTACTTTTACTAAATCTATTAAGCAAGTATATTAAATTATATTCTACTAAATATATGTATATACTTTACAGTTTTAACAACTCATTCAACTTTGTCACTGTTTCATGCATTTCGACAATTGTCAGTCACCCCATGCTTGTGTAAATTTTTAATGGGTATCGTTTGTTACGGCAACATTTGTGGAGGGTTCAGCAACACCAACAAACGGCAATCAACGTTGTCGCAGTCGCTTCCATTTCCAGTTGCCATTAGTTGAAGGAAACAGCCAGACCTCCTGCCAAGGCGAAAAAAGCAGCAGCCAAGAATCCTCAAGTGCTGCATGAGCGAACTTTGGCAGGCAGGCAACGTGAGGTAAGGGCGAAGCAGACGACGTCAGCGTCGTGGCTGACGATGTGCAAACTGGCGAAGTGACAGCAAATGGCGCGGAAACTGTGTGCGCCAACGTCAACTAATCGTGGGTGAACAAATCTCACTATATATCTAACACACACACACACACACACACACGCCTACATGTATAAACAAATACTTACATAGAAATATGGACAAGTGTATTAGTGTGTGTGTGTGTGTGCGTGTGCATTTGCGTCCGCCCGTCAGGTGTTTACTGTTATGGCCTCGGCAACCGGGCCCGCTGCCACATGACTGCAAATGGTGTTCGAGCCAGAGCCATGCCACGCCCTATACGCCCACACCGCAGGCGTCATGGTCATGCAATGATTGCTTTGACATTTGCATTGATGCGTGCAGCGCCAATTGCAGCAGCAGCAGCAGCAGCAGCAGAGACAGCGTCTGTGGGCACTGTTGATGAGTTGACTTTGAGCTGCAAATACTGAAATCGAATTCAATTGCAATGCCACAAGCAAATGGACAGTGGGCGGGCACACCAGACAGAAAAGACCACTGCGAGCCCTCAATTTAAGTCAATTATAAAATGGAATCAGGTGTAAGCACAAGCAATTGGTTGGTGTATTTATACGATATATTTTTACATTATTACAAGAGTTTGAATACCTGAGTGGCTGAGGGCTTTTATAAGGTACTCATTTTATATATTCTGGTGCAGGACTTTTTATTCATATTATTTTTAGAAGAGATATAAACTTTAATTTCCAGTCAATTTTCTTTTTATATTTTAAATATTTTAGATATTTATAATAATAGAATTTATAATAAAGTGACACAATTAGAACATATCTCTGCTCACCTTGTGTTAGGCCTAGAAGCCAGTGCCAGGATTGGACGACCCGCTATAATTATTATCAAGTACAAGCTAAGTTTACACATGCTAACAGAGTTTAGTTCCATTTCCATAACCTAACTGGAGAGCTTAAGCTACAGCAACAGAGCTTCAGGATGGTCCACTTCTGCCGTTTACTTTATTCGCGAGGCTAAGGAGAAGCTTGAGCTTACTCTTTGCTATTTTATTAGTTACTCTTTGCTTATACCGTCAATAGCTTACGGCTTTTGCAGTTCGAGCATAATGGAAAGTAGAATAATCGGTGATATATGTATGTGAGTAGAGTTGAGTGTGCATAGACTACTCGCCAATTTGTCACACTCTAGCAGAAATGACGACAATCCTACGATTATAATTCACTTGCTTGTAAAATGACCCATGTTAAACCATATAAACAAATAGAGTGGATGTTGAGCTCTTTACTCTTTAGCGGTTAAAAATGTGGAGAGTTTAATTTAAAAGATATATTTTTCATTTATTTTTAAAAATTGTGCGCTAGCCTTTTGTCTCCGTCTGTCTCTAATTTTTAGAGAATATTTGCATTTGTTTTTTTTTTTTTTTTTTTTTTTTTTTTTGTACTGCCGTCACCAACTTCCTTTTGTTGACTATTATGTCAAACATTTGTCTCTGCGTCTCCGTTGACTCTTTATCAAATTTATAGTTGACCCGGATGGCACATATTGTCAGCAGCTCGTATTTCATGCACTTGATACATTTTTTGGCTTGCACTCTGCATAAATTTGGCCAAAAGAAGCTACATTTTTGGGGCTTACAAAGGCAAAGGACCGCCTCGTGATACTATGTGCAACAATTTTGTGGAGAGCACAGCACAAAGCTGTTGTTATTGCCTCTCACTCTCATCTTCCTCTCTGTCTCTCTCCCTCTGTGGCATATGTTGTGAGCACAGTTTTGTCGCTGCATCCCGAAAATACCGTTATTGCTAGCTAATTTCCCATGTGCATGCTTGCTTGTTAAATTGATGTATAGCCATAGGATGCAATGGGCAGTGGGCTGTGGGCAGGGACAGGAGGCGGCTACGGCAGCAAGAAATGCTACCAGTGGTAAGCCATGCCCCTGTCGTTACCGTTGCCGTTGCAGTTGCCCCAACACAAAATATTGTCCAAATGGCTGATGCATATAACAATAGCTCCAAGGTGTGTCGCCTAACTCCGTTGACCAATAACCAAACCAATAAGGCTACACATTCCACTCACTCTGCCCTTCTCCCGCCGAAGAGTTGCTCACCTGCTCCGGTGTATTTGCGCTCGAGTTTTGACACAATTTTGCCAATGACATGTTCAATACACAAAGCTGCGTGCTTAAGCTCTGCCATACCCATTGTAATGTACGCATGCATAAAATGTATATATGTATATATATATACATTTGTGTATGGAACATGAAGTCCTTACTTTGTTTGGCTGTCAGCACGTGTTTCAGGTTGCCCTCTGGCTTCGGCTCTCTCTCTCTCTCCCTCTCTCACTCTCTCCCTGTCTGTGTGAGTCGTTTCGCTCTCGCCTGAATGATAGTGCTTAGCTGTGCGTACGCCTGAATAAGTTCTTATATGTATATCGGTCTGCCCTCATTTTTCATAGCCAGCCAAAAACAAGGTTGAACTTGAAACTCAATACACTGCAATAGAAGTTTTTCTTGGTTAAATTCAAAATAAATATATATAAAATAAAAAATGTATGTGTGTATATATGGTTATTTAAAATTAAAATTATTTTATAAATTACTCACATTTTTCTAACTTCACTTTAAGTTCTATAAATAATAACTTAAATTACAAAAGGCATTAAAATTTTTCTTTTTATTTTTATTATCAAACTTACTATTTTATAAATGTTATTATTTTATGTTTATCATTTTCATATATTTATATTGGTTATTATTCCATTTATTTATTTATTTTGTAAAATTCTCGAAAATAATTGATTGTATTATTTTGTACTATTTTTTATAATACTTAATATTTTGCTGAACAAAGAATTTAGAGACATTTTCTGAAGAAATCTGCGTATAATTTTATTTTTTTCAATGCATGCCAAGTTTTGAGTAGCTGCGCTTAGACTCACTTAGTTGGCTTGTGTTTCTTTTCTCTTTTTTTTCTCCTTTTTTTTAAATTTACATTTAGCCACGGGGAGTGCGGGAATATGTATACGTATCTTATACATATATATATATATATATATATATATTTGTATATACATAAGATACGCAAGGCATATTTTTTATATGGCTTTTTTACGCTCTTTCCTCGACGACATTATCCTATTAACACATTTAATGGAGTCACACACGCGCGCGACTTTGTCTCATCATAAATCTGAAGCCGGCCGCAGCGGGAAATGCGGGAAATGATGCTCCAGGCTGATGCTGTTTGTGCCGGGGCGTTAAGCAGCCGCAGGAAAAGTGGGCATGTCTGTGGCGTATGACTCGCCAGATATATATGGCCTCATATTGTATATTTATGTCTGCGACCGTGTGCCCGGTGGCCCGTGTGCCTCTAGCAGTGCCAGCCACCTAATTCGCATAGATTTATGCTTTGTCTTTAGCGCTGTGATTATGGCAGGCCAATCGTTGAAAGTTGGCCGAAAACTTTTCATAGCCGCCATCAAAATTAGTCCGGCGCTTAGGTAATAATTATGTTGTACGTGTCGGCCAAATATGATTGAAACTTTGCCGTTGCAGTCGCCAGCCAATTGGTTTGCCAAAAACCCCAAAGCCCAAAAACCAAAAGCCGAGAGCTGAAAACCGCTGCTAAAACTTGCCCCACTCATCAAAAAAATAAACAAAAATTTATGCATTTGGAAAAGTTTTCGACTACACCCAGGGGTCTATTTTAGGTGCGGAAGATTTTCAAGCTTATATATATTGTTGCTCATTTACCAACAAAATAGGCAGCTCATTTAGCTAAGAACAGCATTTGTTTGTTTGTGTGTGTGAGTGTGTGTATGTGTGTGTGTGTGTTCGTCCCTTTATAACTATTAGCAAACAGTTAGGCCTTAAAGCTAACAATTTGAGTTATCTCGCTGGGCAATTGGTAATCCTTTTTAAAGTCACGCCTGTTAGTTGTTAGCCTGACTATTGCATGGAAATGCTGTGAATAAGTTAGATTTAGTATTGGGTTTCCCTGTATATGATAAGTGGATAAGCATTAAATTATTATTATTGTTAGTTCTAAAAAAGAACTAAATACTATTAAGTTGTAGCTCAATTGGTTGCTTAGAGCTTTGTAGCTCGTTCAAGCTTTGGTAAAAAAGAAATAAATTAAATTAATAATAATAATAATAATAATAATAATAATAATAATAATAATAATAATAATAATAATAATAATAATAATAATAATAATAATAATAATAATAATAAGTAATTATTGATAATCAGAGCGGCAGCTTTATTTTTTTTTATATTTATGAGATTTGTAAAAATTTGTTAGAGCAAGTATGTCGTTCTACCTGCTTACTCGCTGGCCGCGCTCTGGCCGCGCTCCCTCTGCTCGCCCTGTGATCGCTCTCCGTTTGTTCGCTTTTTACAGCTGAGCAAATATTGAAAAAGGGCATTGTTAAATTGAATTTAGAAGCGAGTAGTTCTTTTAGATTATGATTTCTCAAACTTAAAAGTCTCAAGTTTCAAATTGAGGTTCGTTTTCAGGGATCATATCAATTGCCGTTCCGGCTGAGGAGTGAGCGATTCCTGTCAGCGAGTTTTACAAGAAAGTAGTCTAATTGAATGTAAATTTATAAGAAATGTATTTCTTTAATAAAAGCAAAAATAATTTAAATATTTATATAGTTATGGCACTCACATTTTTCTTCAATACTTTTATCGAAATATATTTTATATGACATGAAAATCTCTTAAGAGAAGTTTCTCAATCAAAACATAAATATACTGTAATATCAAGGTGAACTGTGTAGATCGCATTTATTTGCACGCTCTGTAGAGTATTTTCTCAAACAACTTCTCCATCTGCAGGTCATCTCTACGTCAAGCAATCACCTATCTATCCATTTTGCTCTCTGTTTTCTTTCATTTTTTCACACCTAACGCTGCCAGACGCCTGCTGCGGTGCGCCTTGGGGCAACTGTCAACGTGGAGTGCCGCAATATTTGTGGCACAGTTTTGCATTACACTTTGCTGTTGCCGAGCGATGCAGCATACACAGGCCACAAAAAGGATTTCTGATTTCATATTTGTGTGTATGTGCAGGAAACTTCAGCTGCCTGTTCTCGGTGTGCTGCAGCTACTGACTGGCCCACTAAAAATCATGCTATGACGTAGCTGTGCTTGAAGCGCAAATGAAATCTTTGCCTAACTGCTTGATCTCTTTTTTTTTTCAAGTTTCTTTTTTTCTCATCTTTTTTGTGTGCTCTGGAAATGGTTGCTTTATGGTTTCTCATGCATTTCCCTGAGCTGTGCTGCTAACAAGCTTTGTTCGCTTTTTGTTTTAGCCCTTGGCAAGTTTTACAAATGCTTTACAAAACAATTAGTGCTGACAAATGCGTGTCCTGGCATTAAGGAGCTTTAACTGTAACTGTAACTGTAACTGGGGCTGAAGCTCTGAAGCTGTCGACAATGTCCGTCATGTCTTTGGGCATGTCAGAAGCGATTTGTCATGCCGCAATATGTAAGGGTTAATAGTTCCCTGACAGCCTGATTGATGGCACAAGCTGAGTGTTATACTTGAAGCTTTTACTCTGCGTATATTGGTTAAGCAGCAGCGGCAACTGTCAATTAAGTTCATATACTTTGTCTCTGCACTTTGATTAATCAGTCGTATCGATTGGGCAGCTAATGTATGTGAATATTACCTTGGGAAGAGATAAGAGAAATATATGAAAATAAGTGAGTAGATGTCAGAAAAATATATAGATACATTTTGGTACATATTTAGAAGAGTCAAATACTACTTAAGAGAACTTTTCAGGCAGCTTAAGTTGAGATTAAGCTCAGACGAGCTTATCCGCAATTTTCTTTCAGGCAAAAGGCAACAATTTCAGTCAGCGCAAAGTTGACCGCTGCGTATACTTAACATTTGTGATAACTTTTCGTTATTCAATGCAGCTGCTATAGGCTCAATAAAATATTATGTTTTACCTTGACACATATATTTAATGTAATTTAAAAGATTCAAGCAGACCAGCCAGAGCATACTTGAGTATGTTGCCTGATTAAATTTACACATCCAGTCGCAATTGTTGCACCGAAACTAATAAAAAAAAAAGGAGGTGTATATAAAAGTAACAGCAAAACCCAAGCAGAGTAGCTGCCAGCTCGAGTAGATTTTATATGCTTGACAGGCATGCACACAAAGCCAAGGTGCAGCAACTGGCAGCTGCTCACAGCTGGCTTCGCCTTTTTTGCCAGCCAATTGGATGGCAGCAGCTGTGAAACAAGCTGGCAGCGTCTTCATCAATTGCTTGTAAGTGCATGTTGTGAGCTATTTTTACATTTTTATGTATTCTAAGCTTTAAACTGAGTTTGCCATATCCGCAATATTTCCCATATGTCGACTCTCTGCAAGTGCAAGTGCAAGGGTCTGTGTCTGTTGAGGAGCCATGTTTTTTGGTTTTTAATTCAGTTGGCCAGCAATTTGATCAAGTAGTGCATGTTAATCAGTGCCGGCAGCTTCAGTCTCGGACCTCGTCAAGTGTCAAGTGTACCAATATTGATGCGCACTCTCGAGCGATCTGCTGCCACATGCTCCATTTGCATGTCCACTTGAGTGGCTGCTTCTGCTGCTGCAACTCTCGATGCTCCACACCAATTTCGAATGCATTTGCAATGCAGCAACAAAACACGAAACGAAGCACCATTGACTTCCTGCTCCTACAATATTCATGCATAAATTCAAATGTTTGTCAGCCACTCAAGTGCAATGGAAAAGAGCTCAGAGTGGAACAAGACTGGGTGCATAACGTTGTCTGCTGTCTACTGGCTGCTAGATTCATGGCTGCTCAAAACAAATTGCTGCAACCGATTTAAACTCTGCTCCGTTTAAGTATTATAAAAAGCTGAGAGCATCAATGCGTCTTTGTGGAGTAAATCAAAGCCCAAGCCGTTCGCAATCAGCAACAATAGCAAAATCCAATGTCGACGGAAGTGTGTCGCAAAACGGAAACGGAAGCAATTTTCATTTGCGTAGAGCTCAAATGGCGGCTCTTGTGGTCTCACACACTTGGGGGCATGCGAGCAGCAGCAGCAGGAGCAGCAGCAGCACATGTTACTAGCATAATTCTAGTTGCCACAATGGGTGGCAGTCAAGTAGGGCCAAGCAACCGCAAAGCGTTGCAAGTGCCGCATTTTTATTTAATAAATTGTAGCGCTGATTCCCCATTGTCCCCATCGGTTCGATGCTGCGCCACTGCTGCTGTTGGTTGGTTTCTGGTTTTCGTATTATTTTCATTTGGTTTTTTCTAAAAACGATTTGCGTTGGGGTTTCGCTTGCGGTAAGTGCGACACGTAGCTACAACAAATTATTTTGCAATAAATAAAAGATTTAGTTGTCTCTGAATTTTTTTATTTTTAGTATTTTCCATAAACTGTCACACTTTATTACGGATTTAGTGCTTGAACTTGTTTAACATAAATGAAATTTTAGCTGTCGTTAAAGTTAAATTAAATGCACTTAAATTATACAATTGTTTCGCTGCGCTTTCTTCAAATAAACTGAAATCGTTTGGGTTTGCTGGTTGGGTTTCGGTTGTGAACATTCAAATAATTGTTATTATTTTTATTTTAATTTTGTTTACTCTGCTCTGTCTGCTTAACCATAAACATTATTTTCTTTCAGTTTCTTCAGTTTCTTATACCTTAGCTGTAAGTGATTTAAATATACATATATATGTGTTTAAAATCTATGTAACTAGCTACGTGCTAAGTTTATATGCTTAAGACTTAAGTTAATAATTTTTGTTTCTCTTTTTTTATTTAGCTTTTAGCCTAAAATGGAGGCTCCTCAAGCTTGTTTTCTTTTCTCTTCTTCTTCTTTTTATTTAGCCAAATATACAATATTTACTTTCAGTATTTTGTTTCTACTTTACGAAATTCCATGTAGCTTTATATTTTTAAGTTATATACAAAATGTAATTTTATCACATGTGAAATGTGTTTCTGCTGCCTTTGCCTAATTTTGTATATATTTATTAAATGTATTTCTTTTCCTTATATACACACAGTTGCTGAGTTACACATTTATATATATGTATATAAATAAATTTAGAAAAAAAAAAAAAAAACAAATGAAAAGCTAAAACCAATCTACAAATATCTTAATGAAACGCTCGTAAATATTTGCATAATACGGAAAATGGCAGTAAATAGGTATAGAAGAATGTTTTTATATTTTTTATTGAAATTTTCACGCAGCCCGTCAAACTGAAATGCATCTTACATAGCTGTTACTTTTCTTATCCTAATTAACTTATGCTTAGTTCTTTAATAAATTGCGCCAGGCTCTGTCAAAACTCAGATTGCGCTGCTCATATTTGTTGTTGCCTTAGTTTTCGTCAGGGCGCCCGTGATTAATGAACTTAATTGCAAACCCAAATCCTAATTACTTCAATTTGACCCCAAAAACAATGCTCGGTGCGCAGTGTCATTAATTATACGACCCGTTCGCCAACAGTCAACGAAAAGTTGCTGCTATTGGCTTCAACTACGACTGCGCCTGGGACTGCGAGTGGGGCCAACTCTCCTGTGGCTTACGTTGCAGTCGTGCTGCACGTTTGCTTGCTGGCAAACTTACCCGCTGATGCTGCGGTTGGAGCCGTTGCGGCCGTGGTTGCCAAGCCCCTAGGTCAGTTGACGCTGACCAGTGGCTCGAGCGTGCTGCTCAAATGCACCAGCTGCTGCTGCACCTCGCGCAGACTGGCCAGACTGCCCGTCTGCTGTTCCGGCAGCGGCGGCGGTGGTGGCAGCACCACAACCACAGAGTCAGCGGGTCCAGCCAACGGCATCGGCATCGACATGGGCACTGGCAGCGGCATCGGCATCGGCATCGGCATCGACATCGGCATGGGCGATGGTGCGCCCGGTGGAATGACCGTTGCGGCAGCCGCTGCTGCTGCACGCGCCGTAGCCGTGCCACAGCTGCTGCTGCTGCTCGGCGACTGCGAAACGCTGTACATCAGACTGCCCATGCTCGGCTGCTGGTGCACTTGGGCAACGGCAGGAGGCGGCGGCGCCGGTGGCAGCGCCAGCTCGTCAATGGTGCAAACGCGATCGTCAATTGGAAACGTAAAGTTTATTTCTTTGCCGGCAGCATCGAGGGCCGCATGCAAAGGCGTGCTGCCATTAGCTGGACTCTGGATTTGGCCATTTGTATTGCCATTTGTTGCTGTTGTGCCATTCGTCGCTGGTCCCGCTGCCGGCGATGTGGCCAACGTCAGTGTGGTTGTTGTAGTCGGAGAGCTACCATTGCCGAGCGTTGTGATTGTAGCCGACTCCAAGTTCTTTTCCAAACATTTGCTGTCGCCTGAGAGAAGAGCGTAAAACATAGAGATGAGCGCGAATGAGTAGGAGATGTAATATGAGTGAGATTGGGTGAGATATATATATATGTTCAATGATGAAAGATTATTCATTGGAAGTTAATGTTGAGTAGGTAGATTGAATTTACAATAATTAACTATGAGGAAAATATTTATAAGTCCCATTCCATATACCAGAACTAGCCTGAAGTTGAAGCTTGAGTGCCAAATGGTGTTATGTTGCCTGAGCCCTTCGGCATATTATATTTTCTAGAATATTTAATTTATTCGAATATTAATAAAGCATTTTAATGCGTTTTGCGTTTGCTACAAAATTGTTTCTAGTTCTTAAACGTAATGAGATAACACAGATGGATCGGACAGATGGCCAGTGCTCGATCAATTCAGTTTGTCATCTTGTTTAAGAATATATATATATTGAATGAGCTCAGCCAGGACTCCTTCTATTACATTTCATTTTAACAAACGTCTACGCTGGCTTCTAATTTTCGATCAATCAATCAAAAAATAAGTTTTTAGTTGTCACTAAATTTGTTTTCCATATGCAGGAAAAGTTTTAACTGAATTCAAAGAGAAACACCTCTGCTTTATTTAGTTAGACCTAAAGTTTCTTGCCAGGCAAATATTTTTACTTGTATTTGATTTTATTTTTAAATTAATTTTACTCAGTGCTTCAGTGTTTCTTTGATTATATTTCAACTTTATTTTAACTTCTGTTAAAAGAGCTTCGAGCATTTGGATACATGTGTTCGCTCTCTAAATAAATTGATTCACAACATTTTTAAATTAATTGAAAAACTTTGTTGTTGTTTGTGAGCAAGTGATTTGTTTGCCTTAAGTTAGTTTCATTTAAATTTAGTTTGAATTTAATTAACAAGAAAAAATATATTTAAATATATATTTAATATGGACTTGATGATATTTAAGTTAAATATGTGCGAATATAGACTATTATAGAGCGTCTACCTTCAGGTCTCTCAATCATCTCAGTACTATTTGCTTTAGAATCTGACTTCATTATTTATCAATCATGCCCAAAATACAAATTTTCTATAATTCGATGCATTGCTCTTTAGCCTTTTGTGATTCTAATCGGCATTGCTGCAGTTTCTTTCTGTGAAACAGATTTGTTAATTGTCTAGCTTGCTTTTCATAAGCCACAGCTAAGCTCCTCTTTTTATTGTCATTTATGAATCAAGCTAGCATGCTTCAGGCTCTCCTTGTGTTATTCCTATGCCAAAGTGAGGAATTCACTCAAATTCCAGGCATATCTCTGCGGGTCTTTATGTATGTAGCCAGCATCGCTGCAGCTGCTGCCATTGTCAATATTCGTAGTCAGTGACGCGATTTTTTATTTTTGTTTTGTGTGTATGTTTTTTTTTTTTCAATTGCATTGAGTGTATTTGCAGTGAACTCGACTCCGGCGGCATTCGGCGCTTGAATTTCTGAGTTTTTGTCGTGCTTAAACAGAAATTGAGTGTTTTTTTTTTTTTTTTTTTTTTTGTTCAGCTGCTTTTGAGCTTATCGAGGGAATCGAATGCGGTGTTGCAAAAAGTTTTTGTTGCCGCAGCCTTGGCGACCATTTTTTATTGTTTGCCAAAAAAAAAAAAAAATAAAAAAGAGAGGGAGGCAAAAAACACAGAAAGCCCAGCTACAATTGCGCCAAATTCCGAAAGTTTACTTTGTTTTCTATGGAAGCTGCGTTTCCCTCGAGTGCGTTCTGCTGAATGGCCACGACCACGCTTGGCCCCAGGGCCAATTTGTACTAAGGTAACCAAGTTAGTCAGGTGTGTGTATGTGTGTGTGTGTGCGGTTATGTGTGCGCAAACATTAACGCCGGCCTCCAAGGTACGTTGGTCAGCTCGAAATTTATTTATACCTCAATTAGTAGGCGAGGAGGCAACGCGGCCAGGGCTACACTCGAACATAATGAAGCACGTACTTGTAATTAATTAAGTGCGGCTGCTTCTTTCTTTTTTAATTTCGACAAAAATTTTACGTGCTAGCTGCAAGAAAGATTATTTTCAGCAGGAAACTGCCCGCTTTAAACCAGAGCAGCGCAGCGCATAAATTGTAAGCTGTCGTTAATGCAAACAGACAGTTTCTCATTTCGACGCCTTGTGCTTGGGTCTGCCTTTGCTAAGACTTGGCGCTCTGCCCAACTAGACTCAAGTATTATATCAGCTGGCCAAGCAGCCAGCCAGCTGGCTCTAGGGCTTCTTCTGGTGTCAGTTCGCATCTAATTTGTGTTTCGCTTCGCTTTCTGTACTTACTGCCATTGAGATGATCCTCTCTGGTGTAGTAGCGCGCGCGGTTCTTCGAAAAGCAAGCCACAAGCGATAGTATTATAACGGCAAGTAGCACAAAAATTATGCCACCCAATATAGCCAAGGTATTAAGGCCACCTGTGAAGAGAATAATAGAAATGGGGAGGAGACATAAATTATAGTATATTTTGATTTAATAGGAGGTATAGGTATATTTGAGATTAAATATTAGATAAGCCTGCTAAAAAGAAAGTCGATAGTAAAATCAGCTATATATAACAAACGTAGATTAGACTTAGGTTTGAATTTATCTGTGTATTGTATGGATATATTTCTAAAATGCCAAAAAATTTAAGAATCTTTAAAACGAATATTCCAAATATTCAGTTCAATTATTAAATCAGAAGATATTGAGCAAAAAAATATTAAATCATCGTAAAAAGCTTATGTATTTGTTATATATTATAGATAGGTAATTGTGTATTATTGGCTCTACCGTTACATTTTTTGAGTCAATATCTTAATTTTGATTTCATTTGAAAAATATCTTGACAAAAAATTATTATTATTTAAAAAAAATATATTAATACTAGAAAATATTCAAGAATCACCACGTGACCTAGTTATTCTGCCTCGTTAAATATGCTCGTATATTCTCAATTGCTGATTGAGCTCAATAATATACATATATATATATATATATATATATATATATATATATATATATATATATATATATATATAAACACAATTGAATGCCTCCCGAATATATATTGAATATTTTATTTAGTTAAAAAATTAATGAGTTTTACTCCCTTACCATGTTCAAGAAAGTTATATGAAGTGCTCGCGGCATTCTGCTCCTCGTCGCTGATGTAATCGAGGCACGTGTGGAGCCCGCCAATGTCCAAATTAATTATTTCAGCGCCACGCAAATTCTTTGGCAGGAAACAAATGGGATATGTGTCCCATTTCCATTGCAGCTGTAAGGCAAACGAATAAAGTGCATAAAAATACAAGTCAGGCTCTGGCTTAAATCAATATAAGATATCATCAATCAATTGGTACTTGGAAAACTAATTGAAAGTTTCACTGCATACGGACTACGCGGCGTATGCATATAATCGAAATGTAGTTTACTTACTTGTCGCACGACATTTATTAATTTTCCCATGTGGCATTCATCGCAGATGAGCGGATTGTTATCCAGGCGCACATTACGAATGCCCTGAATTCGTATTGCCGTGTCAGCGTTGATGCCGTATAATTGATTTCGTGATAAGTCCAAAAACTGGGAAAAAAAAACAGAAAAATATGCATACAAAAATGTTTTCAAATGTTGACAAAAACTGGGAAATTTCCTCTTTGGGATTTGCTTATCAAATTGCAATTAGCTACAACGGCTGCCCCTGAAAAACTTTTGGTTTGCCATTGTGTAGCAACAACAATGTCAACAAAAACAATGCCAAAGGCTTGACTCAACTGTCCGACTATTCACAATTAAATTCAATTAAAATGAAAAGCTTAATGGCTATCAACTGATTGTTGTTGGGCCGTAAATTTACCATGGTCAACAAGCCTGAGGCTTCAACCGGCCCAAAGCCCGACTGATGGATACTTGAAGGTATTAAAACACATTCAAAAATATCAATAATATACATATTTTGAAATAAATAAAAACCAAAATAAATTAAAAATACTTCAGAAAAATACATATAAATCTTAATTGTTTTTTTTTGATATGCCCCACTTGACACATTTGCAGGGTATGAGCATGATATTGTTACTATAAAAACAATACGCAAACAGTTGAAGGAGACAGAGAGAGAGAGAGAGAGGGAGAGAGGGAGACAGAGAGAGAGAGAGGGAGACAGACTCGGAGAGGCAGATAGAAAGTGACACGAAGGAAGCACGTACAAGGACATCGGACGGACGGATTTCGACCGCGTAGGCAAGCAAGGACGTTTTTGCTTAACTTGTTGTCAGCGCTGTGCAACAAGAAGAGAAATTGCTAAATGGCAAATAGCAAATGCTAACGAAAACTGCCAACCGGCAGCAATATCATTTTGTCATGCAGCCGTTGGTTGCTTGTTGAAATATTTTGCAATTGGCCAGAAAGTTATCAACAGCCAAATAAATACACAATTGCCAACAGCAGCAGCAGGAGTCGCAGCAACAGCACCAGTAGCAGCCACACAAGGCAGGATAGTCATCCTACGGTTGCATGGGATAGCTTAAATAGCAATTGCTCGGCAAGCACTGCCTTGACAATAACTTGCAGTTTGCTACATTCAATCACTGGGCAACTTACCTCGAGCTCACGGCAGGAGTCGATAACCTGCAGTGCCATGTTATCCAATGAATTACCCGAGATATTCAAATAGCGCAGTTGCCGGAAAGGCGATAGGAGACCCACTGGCAGCTGGCCCATGTCCGCAATGGCCAAATGCGTTAGCTCCGGTATCATCTACGAGATAAAATACAATTTCAACATTAATTGATGGATTGCCACTCACTCAATCAAGCGAGCTTTAGCAGTGGACAGAGGTAGACAGGGCAGGAGGGGGCGATAGAGAGATAAGTTTAAACTGATAGCGCATAATTAGGTTTTGGTCAGATTGAGGTAAAGTTTTAGTGCTGGAGTGAAGGACCTAAGGAAATTGGCTGTTAATGCTCAATTGATTATTAAATATTTGAGAACCAGATGAAATTTCAGAAATACTTGAGAGGCTAATGCAACATATTATATTGCAAAATATATTTCGATGAATGCTTTGATTAATTTATTTGCTTGCTTGTTAAATATTTGACTGGCAGATATAATAATTAAATTGATGGAAATGTAGTTAAAACGCTTGGTAAATAATTGACAGAGAGACAGCGCTTTGGCGGCAAGGCATTATTAGTCTTATAACGAATGGGATTAGATCAATTTAAATTTAAGTAAATATAGTTTTAATGATGACATATTTTAACTGCTCCTTAAATAGTTAGAGGGAAAATGAAAGTTTGGCAATATCTAAGAGTAAATATAACTTAATATAACCTCAATGGAAAATTATATAACTAAAGGAAGCAGCTTGAAACATTTTAAATTATAGTTTCAAAGTAAATACTTGTTGGCTTTAACAGCAAGGAAAAGGATGCCAAAATTCAATAATTTGTGCATACTTTATTCCAAACTCACCGCAAAAGTTTCGTGCATATCTCTCAAATCCATTAGAACATTTCCGCTAATATTCAGAACCTTCAAGCTGGACAAACTGCGCACAGACTGCGGCTCCAGACGCACCAGCTTATTATACGAGAGATCGAGAAATGTTAGATTGGTCAGCTGCAGAAACGAATCATTTGGCACTTTGGCCAGCCGATTGTACGATAAATCTGAAAGGGAGCAAATAGAAAAAAAAGGGCAGTTAGGGAAATGGAAGCTTTGAGTCGAGTCGAGAAGCTAAATGACTATAATTTCAATGGCGCACCCAAGTGATTAAGACTTTTCTGCATGCGGAAGAGTTGGTCCACGACCACAGACAATTGATTGCCGTCGAGTAAAACTTTGGTGAGGCGCTTCACGTCGCGAAATTCATCCTTGTCAAGGAATTTGAACTGTAAAGTGGGAAGAAGACAAAAAGGAAAAAACAGCAAAATAATTGGAAAATGGTTGAGAAGTTTCGAATAGACGCGCTGACGACGAACCTCGTTGCGACCCAAATCCAATTCGCTTAAGAGTGGCAATAAATTGTACAACTGCGGATTGATTTTTTTCAGCTGACAATTGCGGCATTTGAGTACTTTTAGTTCCTGCAAAGAGAAAGGGATAGATAGTGTGTGTGAGAGAGAGAGAGAGAGAGAGTGCGAGAGACAGAGATGGTGAGAAAGTGCGTGCAAGCAACTGTTATGTGTTTACTTACGGGCACATCGCGAAATACATCCGGCTGTAAATCCTGCAACGGATTTCCGCTCAGGTCCAGGTACTTCAGTCTTGTCAGCATGAAGAAGTTGCGCTGCACGAGCTCCACAATTGAGTTGTCGGCCAAATTAAGACGTCGCAAATCCTGCCCCACAAAGAGTTATGCAATTGCCAAAGTTTATTACGTCACGCACCAAATTAATAATATTTCACAAGAGCTCCGGCGCCCGCCCCTCCACTCCACTGCGCCCTGCCTTCTACCAAAGCAAAATTCATGGCTAATAATTCATAAATCAGAGCGGGCAAGCGTTTCGCTGCGGACCGGAAACTGCCGAAAAAGATAACTTTCAAACGGCGCTGCTATTGCTGCTGCTGCTGCTGCTGCTGCTGCTGCTACTGTTGCAGAGGAGCCCTGAGTTACTCTTTCGGCTAGCTTAGAGGAAGTCAACAGCAGTGGGGAAAACAAAAATCGAAAGCAAATTGAAGACAACGCAGCAACTTTTCCTGCACTGGTACTTCCGCCCCTGACTCTTACTCTGACTCTGGCTCTGGCCCAGGCTCGAGCAGCTGCAGCTCTAAACTGCTGCAGCAAACTTAAATTCAAGCACGTAAAACTTTCCGCTTGCCCCAAAATGTAGGCAACACTATTTGTAGCTAGCTATTAAAAATTCCATGCTATTTATTACAAACTAGCGCACAAGCAAAGACCAAACTATGCAGTCCTTGCAGAAATGGCTCTAATATTTGATTTAGTACTTGTCCTTGTTCAGCACGTGGCATATTAAACGAACGGGAAATCTCTAAGAAGATCTTAATGGTACTCAAGTAATTTTGCACGAGAGATGTGGAGTGGAATTTTGAGAGATTTCTGTAGATGAGACTGTTAAATTTATGCCAGAGCCTGATCGTTTTAGTCTTACTGAAATCATTATTTGCATCCATCATTCTCTTCATTCATAAACCTATCAAATTAAAATATCAATAGGCTACAGCGAGCTCTCCTACCCCCTACAGCTCTCAGCTTGTACATTAATAATTCATTGAAATATTTATATAATTGGATACATAAAAACATATGTTTTTCACCATCAAAAATTGATAGCGCTGGTATATGCATGTTTGTACTCACCATCAGATGGCGAAACGTTGAGCTGGCCATGCGCAATATTTTATTTTTTGATAAATCCAATTCATGCAGATTGTCCTGGCCGCGAAAGTTATTTTCCGTGATGTTTGTTATATTATTCTTCGATAGATCTGCACACGTCAACAGCAGAGCCCCATATACATACATATATTTATACATATATTTTTGTCGATTGCATTTCATCGAACGCATAAAAGTATGCAACAGTTTTTATTGAAGGGCATAAGAAAAAAGGAGATTGGAAAAATATTATTATTACATTGCGATAGTTTTGGGCAGTTGTCAACAACTCGTTTTCATTGTTATTAACCACAAAGGGATTGAGTTGCCTATCATTGAGTAAATATTAACATTGCACGAAATGGGAATGCATGGCCAAAAATGTAGGACAGAACAAAAACTAAAAAATGGCAAATCGAAAACAAAGGCAAAACTTTAGAACAAACACCAGGATGTGAGCCGTAGCACACAGAAAAGTATTTCCACTTGGCCCATTTAAGGCAAAAAGTTGCAAACAGATAAAGCACAGAGCGCAGAGCACAAAACACATTACACATACGCCCCGTTGTCTGGAGGAACTTGAGTAGCATTTGTAGTTAAAAGCCAGGGTAAGGCTCTAGTTTGTTTGTCATTGTTAAGGGCGACAGAGCAACTGGAGCTGCAGGGTGCCACGCCTACTTAAACATTTTAAACATTTGCCGAAATTAATTTAAATAGAAACGAGAACAAAAACAGAAACGAAAATAATACAATTTGTTGGGCGACTAGAGGCAACATTTGAAACTGCAGCAACAAGATTTTTTCTTTGTTCTTTGAATTCTCTTTATGCATGTTAAAGTTCTTGGGGTGGGTGTGTGTGTGTATTTTATGTCGACTTTTGACTCTTGGCAAGAGGCTCGTGGTAAAAAACAAAGATTCGTGCATGTAAATAATTGGAGAACCAGGGCAACGCGCCCCGTTTCACAAACAGACATAAAACTCAAATAAACAAGTTGGAAAAGCGCTGAGCGATATCGACGCATTGCCTGGCTGCCTTTTACTTTTACTTTTGATTTCTGGCCGAGTCTTATTTTATTTGTCGGTTTTTCGGTTCGCTTTTCGCTGTTTGCCGCATCAATTTCAATTTTATTGACAAACACAAGCAGCGAGCATATTCTGGTCAGATCGAAGGGCTGACTACTCTTTTGACAACAAACTGAAAATTGTTTTTCTTTTGCAATTGATTTCTTGGCTTGAATATACACTGAGTCTTAGAGTGATTCTTATATATCTGGCCTTTGAAAAAGATTTGCATTGCTTAGATATTTAATGCAAACTGAAAGCATATCATTTGAAGTTGAAGTCTAACAATTATTCAAAACAGTATTTCAATATTTGTATATGTGAATTTAAATTTCCATAAAATTGGTCATCATAATTTTTTCAAAACTTATTTTTCTTTTCAGTGCTTAAATTTCATATTCGCAGAGCATTTTAAAGAACTTGTTAAATGATTGTCGACTATAAATGTAAGTCATGAAGCTTAAAAATATTTTTATAAAATAAGAAAGTTATCTTGTTTTTTTTTTTTTTTAATTTAAAATTATTTTATGTCTACTAAAATTCTAATTTTAGTCTAATTTAAGACTCAGATTAATTTCAAAATTCAACATTAATTTATCCAAGGCATTTTACAATAATTATTGTTAGTTCTAAAATATGTAATGCAACTTTTTGTTATCCCAAAAGGTTTTTGTTATCTCGCAATAAGACTAAAGCACATTGATTCAAATAAAAGCCATTTCCAACACTAATAAATAACATAATAAGTAACATAAAGCTATATGTCAAGAGATCATGTACAAAAAGGGTACAATGTCTTGTGAGTGCCTGCTGTCAACTTGAGGTCAAAAATTTCTTATAATCTGAAACATAAGCTGAATTTCTAGCTTCTTGCATTGCTGTCATGCTTTGTTTAGTCATGCCAGCCAGTGCATCACGTGTAAGAGTCAGCCTCCTCCTGTGCTTGATTAAAGCTGACATTTGTGCGTCGCAAGGCATGCGGTAAAGTATGAATGCCCTCTCTGAAGGGGTTACTCGGTATAGGGTATACGCCGTCGAGCACATCGACTGCGCTCATTTAACATTTTGCGACGCGCACTTTTATTTGCGTTGGCTTTTACGAGGCTGCAGGACGACCGCAACGGCTGCCTGATTTCTGCGTGCTTTCCAGCTTGGCAGCTTTCAGTTTGATTGTATTATTTGCATATCGCGCTGTTCGCTCTTTTAACTATGCACAGCTGCTTAAATTGAAATCGCTGCCTGTTTGCTCGCTGGCTTTATGCACGCACGTAAAACAAATGGCGATTTTTAGTAGGTGGCCGTAAAGAATTGATTACTCACCTAATATGCGGAGATATTTAAGACCCCAAAAGGACTCGGCCCCAATCGCTGGCAGATTGGAGTCGGTGATGCGCAGCACTTGCAGCTGCATAAACTGCCGCAGTGCCGGTCCAATTGTTATCGAGTTGCGTGGTCCACGTATTATAATGACCTTCACATCAATGTCCAGTACATTAGCTGTCGGCAGCGCACTCAAACCACCTGCAACACGAAAGAAATGCAATTAGATAAAAGTCAGCTAAGCGTTACATCAACTACAACTACAATTTTATGGCAGCAATAAAAGTAAAATTTACGCAACCAGCGAACAATAACTGAGGTTAACAATGCCAACTAGATCATTAACTACGAGTCCTCTCCGCTTTGCATGCCAAACAATGTTCGCCTTTTAGTGTGCCACCCAACCCAAAAATCCATGGCACTTTCTATGCGAAATTTGAGGCAACTACAGCGCAGCATCCAGTTAGCAGTTTTTCCTTATCCTGAACAGGGTCTCTCTCGCACTCTAGCTCTTTTATTTTATTTTATTTTTTTTTCTGTTTTATATATATATTTTTCTATATAGTATGGCATACAATTGTGTTACCGCAGTCGCTGTCGACTTTTATTATATTCTCACACTGCATTATACTTGCATGCAGCTGTGTGAGTGTGTGTGTGTGTATTTGTTGTGTGCCCATTGTATTGTTTGGGTAGGGGTCATCGTTTGTTATATAAGGCACCAGCTTGCTCACACTCTCCCCATCTCTCCCCCTCTCTCCCTCTCTCCGTCTCTCCGTCTCTCTGTGGGATTTTTCATATAAAATGCAAAGCATTAACACTGATTGTAACATATTTTAACGCGCTTGCAATTTCGTTGGCATTTACGAGTATTATTGCATTACCCCACACACTGTTGGCGGCCAGAGGGAGCAGTGGGTGACGACCTGGAAGTACTGCTAAAAGTTGCTGCTCATTAGCCGTTGCAGCTTATATTTTTGCCTTTGTTCTTTTTTAGAGGGTTTGCGTTTTATTAAAAAGTACAAAATAAAATGTATATGATGCTAGAGTTAACTCTATAAGAGCCATAAAATGCATTAAGCAAAAGATATGTATTCAAATTTTGTATGCCAAAGGCTAAATGCTAAGCTGAAATATAGCTCACGAGAAGGCAAAATTGAGTAGAAATACATATAGAATTAGAGAAGCTAAAGATCACTAATTTTATATATTTGATAAAGAAAGAATGTGAGAACTCTTTCTTTTCTTTTTTTCTTTTCTCTGCCACCCTGATATACACTTCTCTATGACTTATATCAAATGAAATATATATATATATATTTTTCACTCACATAAATTCATTTGTGTTTTATAACTCTAATTTATTTTAAATTTTTTAAACTTTATTTTTAATTTTTAAAATCTAATACCCATGGTTTTCCTAAATCAAAAAAATGTTTAGTGTAACATAAATTTAAGAACTTAATAAGAAAAATATATATGTAATAAAAATAAAGATTAAATAACTATAATAAATAAACCAAAGTACTTCAATTGACATCAATATGCCGAGCGTGACTATGTTGAATTCAGACTGAAATAATCTGTGGCAAATTGAAAGCCATTTGGTTGTCTTACTGCCAATGGCAGTCGTCGCTCGGCTGCTTAGCCGTGCCGCACTTATTGTGCTGAAGATTTGGAAAATGGAATTAAAACGACAATGCCATCACATTCAAAGCATCACATTCAAGGACTCGAGCGACATACAATGTGTGCGCTAGCCAAACAAGCGTTAAATTGAAATTATAGATTTCTCAGTTGCTCAAGACGGCAGATGACATTTGAACAAATTGAAATTGAAATAGAAATTGTCTGAGCATGTTGAAAAGAGAAAAGCGCAGAGAGAACAGAGAATGTCCATGCTTTAAGCGAGCAAATATTCGTTAATGGTCATATGGGCAATGAGCTGCTCTCTGGCTCAGCTTAGCTCAGCTCAGCTCTGCAATTATGATGTTATCCTAATGATGGGGCTATTGCGTGGTTTACCTCAACTCCAGTTCGCGTGCATTGCGTAATTTGCGTATATTTTGCTTTGCTCCTTTTACTGGTTTTTGTTCTTTACACCTTTGGCACAGATTGCGGCACTTACCTTTTGTGCAGATGGCCTGATAGCGGTCCATATCATCAATGCTGCAGCTGCATTCGACGGGGCATTTTCTGCTCGTATTGCTGAACATGGCCGGCATTATGCACAGGCTGAACAGCAGCAACTTCAAAAGCATCTGCAATAGAAAAAAAAAAAAAAAAAATGTTATATAGGGAGAAGTTGTTTACAGATTTTTCACTATATTCAAGCTGAGCTTGGTTTCTGGCCAAGTGGCAATTAGTGGGCGTTTTAATTACAGCCAAACACTTGGCCCCAGTAAAAACTCATTCAAATTTTAGAGCGTCAACCATTGTTTGCTCACTTCAATACACTATGATTGCGCATTGACAATAGTCAATGTCTTGTTTGATTTAAAAAAATAAATATAATCATAAAATATTTATAAGAAATATAATAAATTCTAATAAATATTTAAAAATATTTCCTTTTATTATATACATTATATACACATTTATATTTAATTATAATATGTGTAAGAGACTTTGATAAAAAATAAATTTAATTTTAAAATATTTATAAGAAATATAATAAATTACTAATAAATATTTTAAAATAATTCCTTTTATTATATACATTATATACACATTTATATTTTATTATAATATGTGTAAAAGACTTTAATAAGGAAAGTTTTGATTTAAATTTAAAAACGTTAACAAATTATGTTAATCAATTATAAAGCTCTCAATGGAATATCTATAGAGTATAAGAAATGTATTATTATTTATTTTTATATATTAAATATTTTTAAATAAAACAAAAACACATGTTTTCTCATTTTTATAAAGATTTATTTTTATAAAGATTTATTTATTAAAAAAATTTATATATTTATTCAATTAAATGAAATATGGCTGTTATTTTTTATACATATTTTTATATACTAGATTTATTTATTTATATTTTTTTTTCAGCATGCAAAGCACCTGTAAGTGTATAAAATATTTAATATGCCATAGCAAAAATATATGTAAGTATGTATGTAACTGTTATTTCTTGTTTTATATTTCTACTGCTGCTAATCTATTTATAAAACCACAAACTCATGCACTTGCACACGCACACACACACACTAGAGTCACACCCACTAACACACAGATTTTCAATTTGAAATCAACGTGGTGTCATATGTTGACATAGTTGCGCATAGTTTTTGTTGTAGCTGTTATCGTAGTTGTGGTTGTTGTTGTTGTTGTTGTTGCTGCCACTGCTGCTGCTGCTGTTTGCTGTTTGTTGTTTTATTTTACACATGTTAGTGTTTGGCTGGCTGTGCATTGCGTATACGCCATGTTTGACCTCAGTGATTTGTGGTCACCATCTCTGGACACTCGTGCGCTTGGCGATAAACTGCGGTGGTGCCGTGGCACTCGCCGCAGCACAGCACATCGCGACTCTGCATAAATTAGCCGCAGCATACAATGCGGTTAAAGAAGCGAGCCCCAAAATAAGCCCGAAATTATAATGCGCTCAGCTTATGTGACCTCTGCCTCTCTAGCCCTTTCCCCATCTCCTGCACTCTATTGAATCACACTCCATTTGGCTAAGTGTTCTGACTATGCGTATGCAACAGTGGCAAAAGCTACTGCAACATGAAACTTGCATATGTAATTTCAAGAGGAATTTTCCTTTTTGATTTTTCATAACCATTTTCCTTCCTTTCGTATTTTTGTGTGTGTGTTTTTTTGTTCAGGCCCTTTGGCTTTGTGCAGGCTGACATTGCCGGAAAATGGGAAAGCCGCTGGATTTATGTGCAGCATATTTTTCATTTTACTGAGGCAGGAGCAGGAGCAGGAGCAGCAACTGTCAAGTTTCCGGCTCATCGTCGGCACCTTGTGTGCATTGTGCGCATTGGATTTGTTGTCAGAATATGGCTGCTGGGCGCCCGGCTGAGTAATATTTTTGCAAAGTTGTTGCGGTAAAAATGAAAAATTGCGACAGTCGTCGCCGTCGCCTGCGACTTCAGCCTTACCGAAATGATAGAGGGGCATGCTTTCTTAAGTTACGTCTGTTGCGCCTCCATCCGAAAAAGAGCAAAAAATCTACGTTATTTTTTTATTACCAACTTTCTCTGTCTCCTTTTGTACCACGCTCAATTTACTTCTGTAGCACGAGTTGTCATGAAATTCGAAAGTGCATTTAAAAGTAAGGCATGCTCGCCGAAAATGCAGTTGAAATTTCTGCTTATTGTCATAATTTTCTTTTGCCAGAGCTGTGAAAAATTAAAACTAAAGCAAATAACGTTAAGCACGATAAAGTTGAGCTCGCTGTTCTCTGATTTAAAGTGGGCAGCAGCTTATGAAGACAAGCCTTACATACTACGAAATGTTCCAAAACTTTAAGAGTAAAAAACTTGAATTAGTAAGAAATAAATGTTCCCTTGCAACTATGATAGTATTTAAATAGTTTAAAAAATTATAACAATTTAATACATAATAATACATGATAATTTTATAAAGAACATTCGAAGAAAAGTTTTGTGAGAATTGTTTACAGATTTTTGGTTTTAATAGTTCATTGTTTTTATAAAATAAATAAATAATAATAATAAGATAATTTTTTAATTAATATATAATAATGGTAATAAAAAGTAGTACATAAAATGAGCGCATCTCATCTCATGGATAAAAATAAATAAAAATTCATTTTAGAAATTGATCCAATTGCATCACATGAAGAGATATGTTCAAACTGTAAAATACAATTTTTTGCTTATAAAAAAACTTTAAAAAATGTATCACAGCAGCTTATATTCAAATAAAATTATTGAATTTATTTTTAATATTAAGTAGTATAATTAATTATGGAATAAGTATAAAACTATTGAGTTATTTTCCTGAAAGACTTAACTGCACAATCATTAATCTCAATTGCATTTATATTTTGACAGTTATTGAAAAAACCAAAAGTTCTTCTTTAATAACGAATTGCAAACAAAATAAGTTCACTTAGCAAAAATTAATCAGCTTAAAATGAAAACTTTGTAAAGTGCGAGGCAGAGACTAGGACGGGCAGGAGACCGCGGCTAACCAGAAGTCAGCATCTGTCAAACTCGTTAAAGAAACTGCTGAATTGTAGCCAGGCCGCACGCAAGCCACGCCTCCGAAAATACACAGACAGTCACACACGCTCACGCACACACTTCTACACATACACACACACTCGAAAGTAGACAGAGAGACATTTAGTTAGATGGAAGTTAGCCGCGCTGCCAGCTGACGTTCTACACGCTCCATTTGGACTTTGGCAAACTTTGTTTGTGTTCTGGGCCGTCGCTTGGCATTGCCGTTCGAGCACATGCTGCATGCGAGTGGGGCGGGGCGGGGGAACAGAGCATCAGGGGCATAGACATAGAGTGGAAGAGGGCGGGGGAGTGGGGGCCCTAAAGTAGTTGTTGATATCAGCTTTCAGCGTGCATATTTCTTTGGTTACTTTTGCCCAGTCGCTTTTCGTGCTATTTAAACACTGAGAAATCGCTGCGGCCATTTGCGTATGCGATTGCAAACAGAATGCCGGAAGCAGTCAGCCAACCAAGTCACATAAGAAGTGGCTTAAGCTTCGCAGAACCAAATTACTCATACGCCGCACAGGGCAGAACCCAGTCGAGCAGGGGGCGCGGCGGATGCGGCCATTTAATACGTGCGCTACTTTTGTAATTGAATATGATAAATCAAACCGAAAAGTTACTCCATGTCGGCTGCGGACGGAAGTGGTCGAGCCGCGCTATCTGCCCATTGCTGTTGGCCTTGTTTTTGAACTTGCCAAAGGGGCGCAGGGCGGACCGGGGCGGAGCGGACCGGGGCTACTCTGCACTTTGTTGGCCTATTGAGTTACATGCTGTGCAAATGTATTCATTTACTTTCTGATTCCAGCAACTCAATTGTATTAGATTTGATGGCTGGCCAGGCTGTTTTTGTTTTCGCCACACAGTTCAAAATGAAATAAATCTCAATATTTGTGCGTTGGCCAAAATCAAATTACATTAAATTCCAGCTAAAGGCTAAGCTCCAAAAAAAAAAAAAAAAAAAGGAAAAACAAGAACCGAAGGCAAAATAAAGAAAAATCAAAAAAGCAGCTGGCATAATATTATGAGTTATGCCGGGCCGTAGGCGTGGCTCGATTTGTAACCTCGTTTAGGAGGTGCACGGGCGGGGAGCGGGGGGCGGGGAGCCAAGCCTCGCTCCTGGCCTGGCGCTGACCATGGTAGCAACATTAAAATTCATGAACACATTTATTGCCAATTACCACAGGGCCTTGCGGCACGTTTTATATAGAGAGCAGAAGCTAACGGGAGTTCTGTCTCTCCCACCCACACACACACACTCGTCCTCTGCACTTGCAACACGCTCTCTGTCCGATTCTCTGATTTGGCAGCAAATGTTGCGGCCGATTCAAGTTTTTTTCTTTTTGCCCATTTGTTGCCTTTTATTCGATTTTGCGCTTGTTCGTCGGCGTTTTTTTTTTTTTTTCTTTTCTTTTTTGGCACACACAAATTGATAAATTAGATTTACGCTCGAGAAATTATATTACAATATAATATATTTTCAGCCTGTAGATTTGTGTTTTGTTATTGTATTTGGCCGCCCAGCGCCGCCGTTGCCTTTCTTTAATGGCCAAGCGATTTTAAAGCGAATATTTCAGTGCAGTTTTCTTGTTTTTTATTTATTTTTTTTATTTATGTTTCCACTGCGTGCTCTGGCTGTATGAAGAGTTGGCTCAGTTACAAGCAAAAAAAAAAAATTGTTCAATTATGGGCAGACATTGAATGGTGTGCAATTTATTATAAAAAGATATTTAAAGATATATATGTATGTATATCCCAAAATAAACTGTACGCTGACTGGGTGAATTGGCTGAAAGTAGAATGAAAAACCATTTCTGTTTAAATAATTTAAAGCTAATTTGGGTGGATAATAATTGTGGGATAAGGCTGAGTACCCTTATTAAAAATAATAATATATTAATAACATTAATAATCTAATCTAATATGAAATTTGTAATAATAATAATAATAACAATAATATAATAATTATAATAATAATAATAATAATAATAATAATAATAATAATAATAATAATAATAATAATAATAATAATAATAATAATAATAATAATAATAATAATAATAATAATAATAATAATATTAATAATAATAATAACAATAATAATATAATAATATATAATAGTGTATGAAATGTACATATGTTATTATTATATATTTGGGATTATAAGATTCGATTTTCCGGTGCATGTTTGGTCTGTGCTCGTCCTCCCTATGCTCTCTTACTGCAATTGAGGTGCTAATGCACCAGCAGGTGCTTATTTTATTTTATTAGTCGCAAGTATCAAATTAATGTTTTGGATCTTATCACAGAATAAAGAGCTACTTTTAGAGTGTTCAATAAAGTATGAAAGCGTAGTAGTAAAGGCTTTGAATCTTATCGAATAACCAATACAAGAATAAAGCTGGATACCAAGCCAGCTATTTTCAGAACTTTAAACTTTAATAAATAATATTATGTGTCTTCATTGCTTGTCTATATATGGATATATTGATTGAATTTATATATATAGTTAAATTTTGAAACCATTCTATTTAAGTTTGGTATGGTAGATCAAACCTGCCATACAAAGTGCTTTATAGTGGCATACAGAAACTAGACTCTGGCTTGCGTTCCATATGCAATTTAATTGAATATATAGTGTTCTGTTGTTTTAAATGTCCAAGGCAAAATCATTTCAATTTTTTTGTATATTTTCCTTCCGACATCCTAAAATCTCTAGAAACTCGAGGAAGAACTAAAAAGGTCTTCAAATGCTATCCAGTTTCCATTCAAAATGACATTGTTTAACTCGACAATTAACTGATTTCAGCCAGGCACACACACACTCTCAAGTTGCTTAGCTGCTGTTCGGGCAGTTGCCATTTGAGATCTTGCAACATGCAGTTGACGCTTGGCCAGCAGAGTTGAAGCTTGTTGCAAGTAGCTGAGCAGCTTTGTGGCATTTGCAATTCAATTAAAGTTAAGCAAAAAGAAGACCAAAGTCAGTGCGCTAAGAGAAGTGAAGAAGTGAATGTTTCTGTTGCCGTTGCTGTTGCTGCTGGCCTGGGCTGGGCCGAGGCATGGCCATTGTGAATGGATGCACTAGCGTGAAGCGTTAAAAATGCAATCAAAAGACAACAAAGGATGACGGCGACCGTGACCAGCGGTGCTGTAGGTAGGAAATGAGCGGCGAGGCAAGTGCAACTGACACTGAAACGGGTTGGACACTTAAGAAAACAGCGCACAACAACAACAACAGCAACAACAATAACAATATGAGAAGAGTCAACAACAATAACAACGTTAATAGCGTTGAGCAGGCTGACGGCTGAAATTTAATATCTCGCTGCGGTTCTTGAGCTCTGCAAGTGAAATCTGAAACAGTTGCCACAAATTTTCAGTGAAGGGTCCTGGCTGAGCTTAAAGCCAGACCAGCAGCACACACACACACAGGCACAAGTCGCACACACACACACAGACAAGCACCTCAGCTACTCAGATTCAGTGAGGCTTAATGCCTGAAATGAACTTTGTGCGTGCTGCTGGCTTTGGCACTGGTCAAGGTGTGGTTGGAAGCTGGCCTTAGGAGCCTTTTAGGCATCATTGAGTCAAAAGATTGCTGCTCATTTGCTGTGCTTAATTGGCCAGTGTCAGCTTAATGTCGTCTGTGTACTTCCACTTCCGGGCCACACACACGACACACCAGCTGGGTGTGGGGGCGTGGCTAGCTGGTCGTCACATTAGGTTAGCCAAAGCCAAAGCCAAAGGCAAAGGCAAAGCCACACGAGCTAATCGCATCGACCAAACGACCCAAAAAATGAGCGACAAAAGCTGCAGCCCACTGCACGCATGCAGAGATAGATAGAGATAGATAGATAGATAGAGAGAGCGAGAGAGAGAGAGAGAGAGACTGAGAGGAAGAGCAACTGCTTTATATATAATAAATTTTGCTTATGTCTACACGAGGCAATTACACGACAATTCCCACGTTTTGTCCTCGGCCCGGCAAATAAATCAAGTAAAAAACATTTGTACTTAGCCCTCCGAGTGGGCGTGTTGGCATTTGAGTGTGAACACATGTTATTTGACAATTACAAAAACAATTGAAGTGGCAGCCGCCGCAGTCTAAAAACGACAATTTCGGCTCCTCTTGCAGAGCCAAACAGCTTGGCTTAAAGCCCACGGAGTGCCGCAGGCTTGCTGAGCCTGGCTTTCAGTGTTCGTGTGTGGGTGTGTGTGTGCGCGTGTGTGGGTGTGTGTGCGTGTGTGAGTGTGCATATGTCTGTGTGTGTGAGCAACTAGCACGTGGCATGCTAGCGCTGGCATCGCATGCACCGCACGTTCTGCAACTAATCGCTCAAGTCTTTTATGCCTGGCCAATAGCCGGCCAAGAGGAGGCCGCACCAGCTTCGTGACCATGCAGCGTGTTCTGTCTATCATCCTGCGGTTGCTGCTGCTGCTGCTTCATTTTGCGGCATGGCATAATCACGCGTCGCTGCCACTTTGCTCAATCCGGCCAGCTTACTGGTAGCCCCGCCTGCTCGCCTGGCTGCTCGATCCCCGTTTGCTGGAAATTGATAAAAATGTTTGGCCTGCCCTGGCAGCTCGCGCACACGTGTCGTTTCTAAATTGCAATATTTAAGACTTGTGAGATTTGTGCGATGGCATCGATAGCTATTGCAAATGGGTTATGACTGCCTCAATGGCCAAGCTGTTCAATATTTAAGTGGCATCTACTCAAAGCCACGTTCAGCGAACACTTTGTAGAGCGGAGTGAGGGAATAAGGAAGTGTTGGAATGGCTTTATCGATTTGAGTAAACTGTTTGAAGGGTGGAGCGTGTTATTTGACATGAATGTAGTTTCGACATCAATTCAAGAAATATATGTAATGTCACACGCTAATCATCCGTATTTCTAGGAATGTAACACCATGTTCTAAATAAATCTATCTATAAAACAATAAAGGGCTCAATATGTATTTTATTTAAATTTCTCCTTTTATTGAAGTGAAGTGCATGTTGAAAAAATCAGAAAGGCATGTTTTTTAGTTACATATATTTTATTAACATTTTCAATCAATTATAATAGACTTAATATAAATTGAAATATTTTGTGGTTTTCTATTGGCGGTAATGTCATTCACTTATGCCCACAAGCGTTTGGGTATGCTCTTGAATGCTTTTGTGAGATGTTTCACCTGAATTTATTTTAAATAAAAATATTTTTCTGCCTCAGTCCATTTGAGGCGTGAATAATTGCCCGCGCATACTCTCGCTTGAACAATTTGTCTGCTTTGTTTTTAATAGCCTTTTTTATCGATTATGTATTATATATTAAGCATGCAGTTAATTGTAAAAAATATAAAACTGCAATAAAACTATTTAATAGCCGCGTAAAAACAAAGTTTAGGTCCAGCACAGTTTAACTTTGTTTCTGCCTTCGCTTTAATGCCGATTGAAAACATTTCGAGGATTAAACGGAAAAAGCTGTTTCATATTTTTACTGTCATCTAGTCTTTTTTTCGCAAAATTTCCTGATTTATTTAAATGCACTTTGTGCATGCGAGCGATTTAATATTTAATGCATTTTAATGTCACTTGAGCTGACAAAGCACATAACACGGGATTTATTTTAATTCAATTGCAGTTCGAGTCGAGCTTGTGCAACGTAAAATGTTTTCCGAATTAATGCAAATTTCGCATCAAATGCAACAAATCGATTTTAATAAAACTATAGATTATAGTTATGCAATTAACTTCCATATAGTTTAAACTAACTTATTAGTTAGTGGTTGTGGTTGTTAGAGGTTTATAAATAATGATTTCAATGGAACTCAAAACAAAGCGAAAAGCGAAATAAACAAAAATAGAAACTCTAAAAGTTTTGTAGAATCAAATTGTTTTCCATTTTTTATTTATTTTTTTATTATATTCTAACAATTTAAAGTTTGAAAGTCAAGAGCGACAAACCGTTGAATTTAGCCAGCCGGAAACTTGGTGATTTGACGGTGTGAGCGGGAAGGAAAGAGAGAGAGAGAGAGAGAGAGAGATGGAGAGGCCCACAAAAGGGTTTAGGGTGCCAATTTGTAGATTACAAAACAGAAGAGAGAAAACTCTTTCGTGTATAGTTTTTGCTCTCAAACTTTTACAGCCCGAATGAAATCTTGCCTTTTCTCGCCTCAGCGCGAGTCGCTTGTAAACTTTTTATACCCTGCGCCCCTTGAAAATGGTAAACTGGGGTATATTGTATGGGATAAATGCTATGGCAGAGGCATCAGGAGAAATTAAACAATATTTAAGGAATGTATACAATTAATACGCAACAGCTAGTCAAAAGAACTTGAAAGTTGAAAAAATTTCAATTTTCAATTTTCAATTTCAATAATAAAAATCATCTCTATATTTATGTATATGTATATGTATATGTATCTGCATATAAGCTAAAATATTGTAATACTGCTCTTCGCCTGTTTGGGTGTTGCGCAGTCGGTTACTCCCCACTACAGAATTCAGACTTGTTCTCCCTTTTATTGTGTGTTTGGATGGTAGCTCTTAAATTTCCGCTGTAATAATATAGCTGCTGTTTGGCTTTAAGGCGCACTTGAGACGGTCTGCAGTCATTGTAAAAGTTATTTCCATTTAAATTTATCATTTTTTAATGAGACACTTAATTACTGGCTGGCAAACAGCATGTTACAAATAATGCTACAACGCTAATTGTTTCCGCTTGCTCATTTCGCCGCTTCCACGGGCTGCCAAGAGAGGCTGCACATGAATGTGTATACATATTTACATTTGTATACATATATCTACATATATGTATGTGTGTATACATATATATATATGTGGCTGTAGTTAACAAGCCGAGAAAGGCACACACACACAGATTGTGACAGACATAAGTAGAAGCTGTGAATGCCGTCACCACATTGTTGCCCAGCTCGCTGTTGTAGCTCCCACTGCTACTGCTGCTCTGCTGCTGCTGCTGCTGGTGGCATGCGGCAGCTTTATATCATTTTGAAAGAAGGTAGCCAGAAATTACAACATCGTTTTGTTGCTCGTGCCGGCCACAAACGGAGGCACGTGCAGCGTCTGGGCTCTGGCAGCGATGTCGTCTATCTTGGCAAGGCCTCAGTTGTGCTCCAAGGACTCATGCATCACACACAGACGCCCACACACTTCCACAACCACACACTCACACTCTCTCACACCTACACGCACCCACATACACGCACACACTTCATTAGATTTGTTTAATTTAACTTATTTTCGTACTTGCGGCATTCCCTGGGCATTTCATTAAATCTCAGAGCCATCTAAGCCATCAACTATTTATTCTGGCACAAGGCTTTCAAGTTCTGTCTGTGAGTGGCATTGAAATAGTATTGAGCTTAAGAGCAAATCACATCAGCAGCAACTGTTAACAAATTTAATTGGCATTAATTTATGCTCAAGTTGAAGAAGCTGCAAGCAGACAACTCAAATCATATTCTTGTCATTAATAAAGATGCTTATTGCATTTATGTTTTGAGGGCTCCTGCTCATGTACAGTAAATTGATTTGAAGCACACTTGTGTGCTTATGTCCCAACAAATCTATTTTAGTTTGACACGTCTGACAGCTACATTTAACAACAGCTGTCAGGCATTCAAGTGCCATTGGGCAGAGAGTCTCTCCTCTCATAAAAGTCAGAGCTTTCCTTGGCAAAATACGAATTGTGTAGCTTGTCAACGCCAGTCTTAAATGATTTTCGATTATAAAAAATTCATCTTCATTGTTTTGTTTCCTTATATATTAATATAATTAAATAGGTTGTACAAATATATATTATTATTATGATTCTATAAAAATTATAAAACAAAGTTGAAATTATGTACATAAAAAATTTGAAAATGAAATTAAAATATTTAAATTATATATACTAAACTTAAATAATATTAATGTAATATTTTTTTCTTCTCTTTACCAATTATATTAAAATTAAATTAATAAAAATATTACATAATATTATATAAAATAAAATAAATATAAATTAATATTCTGAATTTTATTTAAAAAAATAAAATGAACCTACAACAAAGCTTACTTAATTTAAACACAAAATTTAATTGTTAACTTAAAATATAAAAATAAATATTTCACATTATTTACAGTGCAATATGAAGAAATTTAATGCATTAAATATCAGTTATATATGGGGACTGAGGGGCTGACGGGTTGGCATGGTTGACGGTGTTCAAGGCTCAGCCGATATGGCATTTATTATGGCCTATTGACATTAAGCAGTCACAGGCGCCTCCTGTCCCCTGCCTCCAATGCAGCGCAAACATATCATTGAAAGAGCGCAAATAGCACACATATTATTGACATTTTATGGCTGGAAATTTTATGAAGATGATGAAAAAACAATCCGAAAAGGGTAACCCACACGTATGTGTGTTTGTTTGAGAATGCTGCAGCAGCAGAGGCACGCACGAGTGGTGCCAGGGTGGTGCCAGGGTTGTGCCGTGGTGGGCCGCACCACAAGTCGATTAACAGTTTGATTGAGTTTTTCTACATGGAAGCTGCGGTATTTGTGGTTGATATAATGCGGTTGTTTGCCTCAAAAGTCAATACAGAAAGGATGACAGCCGCAGCCGCAGCAGCAGCAGCAGCAGAAAAAAGTGAAGAAAATAATATAGAAGAGCGAAATATTATTTAATGGAAAAATGCCGCTCGCTAAGAGTGAGTCATAAATTTTGTTGAGTTCTAATATGTCCAGGCAAATGCCAGCGACAACAGCCTCCCAATGCTGAAAAAACGTAATTAAAAAAGAGAGATGGATAGAGAAACAGAGAATGAGGAGAAGGGGCCAGAGAATGAGAGATGGTTGGGCAAAGCTGTTTGTCAGTAAAGGTTAACTGTACACTCGGCTGACCCCCAAAGGCCAACTGGCATTTTGTCATAAATATTAAAGTGTGACACAATGTGCTTTCAATCACATAAACCAACCGAAGCGCGCACAGTCCTTGGCATGCTTTCAACTCTGCCTGGGCACACCGGTCGGGGCGGGGGCTCAGGAGAAATTATTTTACATTACAAAACAAAATATTTGCAATGTCGCGAACAGCGCGCTGTGATAAATTAGCTGCGTCCAAGGGTCAAGTGCTGTCGAGCTGCAAAGCTGCTTTCAGCTTCTTTCAATTCTTCCGTTTTCAAAAGAAATGAAAGCAGTAAAGCAGCAGCAGCAGCAGCAGCAGCAGCAGCAGCAGCAGCAGCAGATGCTTTCAGATTTAGGTGAACAGCGCTCAAAGTTGATTGATTTAAATGATCAGCGAAATGACAAAGATGAGTCAGAATAAAGATACCCTGTATAGAATGTGGATGTTAATATTAATTAGAAATTTTGGTCAATTAATATACTGAGCGAAGAATAATAAAAAAGCAGAAAAAGTAGTTGTAGATACAGTAGTAGTAGTAGTATGAATAGTAGTACTACTAAGTAGTAATACTAGAAAAAGGAGTGGTACAGTAGTTTCAGTAGAAATTGTAGGAGTAGCAGACACAAAAGCAGCAGTAGGTGTGGTAGAAGTAATAGAAGTAATAGAAATAATAGTAGAAATAGTAGTAGTAGTATATATAGTTTAGTTGTAGAAGCAATAGCAGCAGTATTCCACGAAGAAATAGTAGTAGATCTAATATCATTTTGAACTTTTGGTTTTAAAGAGTTTTTATTGATCTTATTGAAATGAAATCGATGACACACTAATCGTATAAAAAATATAAGTAGCAGTAAATATAAACATAGAGATGTAATATATATACATATATTCACATATATGTACATATATATTTATGCAAATTAAAGTAAAGTCTCTCTCTCTCCCTTTTATGGTGGTCAGCCCAGTTTGAGGGTCGTCAACGAATTGATAAATTAATGAGCATTTTGACATTTCAATTGAGTTGAATTGAAAAATTCGTTTTAATGACAGTCAAAATGACTGTGCAAAGGAGAGCGAGCAAAATATGAAGAGAAAGGGGATGAGAGGGAGGCAGGAGGCAATACAGGGAACCAAAGAGTAGGACAATCGAAAGCTGGATGACATTTTATTGGCATTTATGGATGGCAATGTAAAGTCTCTGTTGAAGGCCCAGCCCCAAAGTTTGAAGCTGTGCATAAATTACAAATAAAAGAGAGATAGAGACAGATGAGCACAGAGACCGAGAGCGAGAGAGAGAGAGAGAAAGTGTGAGAGAAGAAAAGGAACGAAAAATGATTAATTGCCCGCTTTCGACATTTGAGTGTCTGTATGCGCAGAATTCGCACTTGGGTTGCTCATTTCAAGAGTTGCGGTAAGAACGAATTTAATTGAAATTTGCATTTGTGAGCGAGGACTTTTCTCTCAAGGGCAACAAAATACTACATGAATATAAACGAGCTTGCAATATAATTAATTTTCAAGTATTTATTGGCTAAAAATAATATCAGCTTTAAGATTTTTATCCTTAGCTTAATTAATCAGCGCTAAGCCAGGCAGTCGCCCAACTTTAGTGGGGCACCTATATGGCTAAGACCAAAATCTAGCAATAGGATATCATATTAATTATGATGAGTTTATGATTAAGATCAGCTTTTTGGCCAGGACTTTGATAACTAATTTACACACATTTATTAGCTGCTGTGCAGCTGCAAACACATAGCAAATCAGGGCGCAAGTTAGCAGAGCGCATTGCTCATACGCCATGTGGTGCCAAATAAAGTTCGGATCTGTGTTTCCACATCTGTGTGCGAGTGTGTGGGATTGTGGGAGTGCCTATGGCTCGGCGCTCAGTTAAAGCCAGGGGCTTAAATAAAATCCCCAACATTGTTCATTTTGTGCAGTGCAATGCTCAGGCGAAAGGGGCGGTAATAAGAGCACACACGCACACGGTCCTTAAAGCGCTTACTGTCGTCCCCAACGAAATGAGTTTGTTAGCTGCGTAAACTGAAACTGTTAACACTTTTGAACAGCCATTCTGCTTGGCCATTAGCTTGGCTCCCCTCGCAGTCTTAATTAAAAAGTACGAGTACTATTCATAGTTTCTTCTGCTCTTTTTCAACACTCGTTCACCCTCTTTCTCTCCCACTCTCTCTCTCTCTCTCTCTCTCTCTGTTACATTTCTTGAGCTGCAGTGCGTATAATTTCATTTTATGACTGAAACACGTACGCTCACTAAAGTGTGTAAGCAGCAGTGATTAAAAATTCAATTTCCTCTGCATTAAGAATTACATAATTTAAGCGATTTTGCGCTTTAATGCGACCAAAAATGAATTTGCATTAAAGCCAACAGATCTTGAAATGCCTTTAATATGCTTTCTCGACTTTCAAATTACCTAACGGACTTGAAACAACTGTTGAAAACATAATTAAAATATGTTTGTTAGATATTTCTGAGAAATTCCATTTGCAGTTGTATTCCAAGTTTTGCTCTACATCGGCTTAGAAATGCTAAGCGTACACAAGTTTCTCGGCAACAACAGCTACAAACGCGCCTGAGGCTGAACATCAGTCAAAATACAATTCAATTTTTGCCGAACAAAAATTTCCTGTTTTATTTTGTAGCTTTTTCTGGTTGCCAGCACTGCCAGCTGAAAGTTCAGTGATCTGAAAAAAAGGGCCAACTTATTTTATAAAATTTCATCTGGCTAAAAAGACGGATGGAAGCAACGTAGCAACGGACGACAGACCGACAACCAGCCAGGCGAGTGGCAGCATAATTTTCATTCAATTTCGTTCATTCGTTTAGCATTTGGCCAGGTTTTTGCCAAGGGCCTAGGTCTGGTCATAGTCCTAGTTTTTCCTTTTCGCTTTCTGCCTATGCCGGCTGCATTCATAGCTATTTATGTGTTTATCCACTTAGAAATGAAGCGATTTGATTTGCTGCTAAATGAGGCATTTTGTGCAATCATTTGCATCGACTTGTTTAGAAAAGGAAAACATTCTACGGCAGCTCGGCAGGTTTGCACCAAATTAATAGCTTGACTTCAAGCAATGCGAAATGAGTGCACGTCTGCTTCATTTAACAGGCTGAACAAACGGAACTGCTTCCTCGCCAATCAGCAATTCAATTGAATATTACATTTTAATTTGTAGATTTTAAACTGCATTTATACTTTTATAATATTTTCTTCTAATTATTTCTCTTAGTGCATAAAATTTATTGTGTTTATAATTTCCTGTATTAATTATGTCTAAGCTGTCAAATTTGTGGAAGTTGCTCGAGTTTGAGTTAATCGAGTTTACAGCTAAGCAAAGTTTTTGTCAAGAACAATTTCGTTTTTTGACATGGCGCATAAAGAAGAGAAAATGGGAATAGGTATGAAATGAGCAGAAACTATGACAACATGTCAAAATTTATTAAATTTTCTTTTGTTTTGACAAAGATAATTACAATTACCGAATTCATTCTAGGAACATGAATACATATATAGAAATATTTAATTAAAATTCAACAAGGGAAATGATTTAATACCGGACGTGAGAGAAATGTAGAAATGTAAAATATTTTTTAATTTTCTTATATAGCTTTAGCCAAATTATGAAGAAATTTCATAATTAATTTTAGTTTTGACAAAAATAATATATATATATATATATATATATATATATATATATATATATTAGCAATTGTCAATATTCTTTTAAGTTTTAAATACAATTAAACAAAAGTAGCAAATTGTTAAGAATTCCGAAGAAATTTAGACTTATTTAATTTAATGTTTTACAAATTGAAATTTAAAAGAAAAATACTTTATTTTTTATTGTTAATTTTTCAAGTAAAAATTCTTTATTCAAAGATATTCAAATTGTGAACAGCAACAGCTCATATATATAGCTGCTCATTTAAATGCTTGCTGAAATTATAGGGTATTTATTATTCAGGTGATAAAATGTAATTATTCTATTCTTTATTGCACTCGAATAATAATCAAATTTATCATCAGCCCTCATTTACTTGCTCTTTTGATTGTTTAATAAATTTGTAGGGTATATTTTAATTGAGTACTCTCCAGTTTGGGTAAAACCTTATTGTTTTGTTTTCGTTTTCATCTCACTTTGCGTGGAAGTGCACTTATAGCGCAGAAATTTCCTTTTCTTGTTGCAGACGCTTCCTTTGTTCAACGCCCCCGACGAGGCGAACTCCGCAAGGAAGCTGACGATGCTCATGATGCTGACGATAATGACGTTGGCTGAGAGGCGTGGCAGTGGGCGGGGCGGGTCTGCGGCATCTCGGCGCTCGGTTGTCGTTCCACTTAGCCGGCACTAGAGTGTTAAATCGCATAATTATGTCTCTCATGGCGCGCACTTCACTAAACTGCAAAGTATTTTTTTTTTTTGCCCGCTGCCTTTGGCATCGTTTGTTTACGCGAGTTTTCTTCTTCTTGCCCACTCTGCTGTTGCGGGTTTCGTCCCCACTTTAATCACATATGCAACTGCCTGGCTTTGTCGTATGATGCGAATTTTCTTTGCTTTTCATCTCTCTGCTGCTGCTGCTGCTGCTTGGTTTGTTGGTGTTGTTGGTGCTGCTACTGTTGGTGTTGTTGTGGTAAAATACGCCTTGGCCATATGTTTGCTTTGTCATCTAGAGCTGGTCGTAATTAAGTTTGGCAAGGCTCGCTCTCACGCTTTGATGTGTAAGCTCACACACAGACACAAAGGGAGGTCCATGGCGAAAAGTTTTTGCTTAATGACTGAATCAAGCGCAAGTTTGCTCAACTTTTTAACACACATTTATGTGAAATAATTTGCATACTTTGAAGGCACTGTTCAGGCCGAGTGAAAAGTATGCCGCAACTATTCGACGAGCACGGAAGAGTGCTTTAATTACAAGGCCCGAGACAGGCCTGAGAATGGCATTACAAAAAGCAAAGTAAACCAAAAAAAAAAAAAAAAAAGAAAAGAAAAAAAGTGAACAGTGTAGCGAAAAATGGGTAGTAATAAATCTAAACACAGCGGCAGCGGGCATAAAAATGCGAGTATTCCTCAAGATAAGCCAACTACAGGCGCTTATCTGAGCGCAAATGCCAGGCCAAATCCCTTGTCGACAATTTGAAACATTTAAAGACTGAGACCGAGATTTCGGCCATAGTCATGGCCAAGCAGTTGCCTTATTCCCTTTATTGTGCGCCCTGTTATGCTCATGATGGACGCTGTTAATCTATAAATAAAAGCGGAAGAAAAAAAAACAAGAGAGTGCACAAATCCTGGTAACCAACTTCCAGATCCCTTTTCCATTTTATTTTTCCCGCTTCAAGCCAAAAACTGTTGCGTTGCCTGGGCTGATAAATTCCGTTCTAGGCCTGTTTCCGGGGCGAAAGTATATTAAAGGTATTAGGCTGACAGATGCCAAGCACAGACCGAAAAAGATATATATTTTTAGCTACATATCGTGCTGTGTGTGTCTAGGCATTACTCATACGCCGTGTATTGCCATTTAAGCTGTTTGATAATTTTGCGCTCTGCCAGGCTACAAATATTAGCTTTCAATTACTTAACTGACTGACTGAATATATATATGCCTACATATATTTGTATTGGTACATCTGACTAGATGAAATATAAATGTCATGTATTCTATTTGCTCTCGACAGGCTTTCAGTGCTGTATAAACAGTTTTGATACTTTCTTTGCTTTTGCAGCTGCCTTTTAATGTCTAATCAAATAACCTGCGTGTCTTGTGCTTAAATTAAAGCTGCCCATACGCGGCGTATACGCAATGCACAAACGTCAAAGTAAATTTTCGCGAAAATTCCGCTTGAATTGCGCGCTGATGATCACAAAACGTGGCAATGACTGAGAGTGTGAAGGGGAAAAGGGATGCAGGGAGGAGTGCGTGTGAGTGGATGTAGTTGTGTGTGTGCAAGGAGAGCGGATGTCATGTACAGTTAGAGCTTAAATCTGTAAATTGCAAAAACATGTTGAATGCACAAGTGTGAGCTTATTTTTGTGCTCGATGTTGCTGCTGCATGACTGATGAGTGAGAAAAGCAAGTGTGAGTGTGTGAGTGAATGAGTGAATCACTTGTGCATCCGAGTCAAGTATGAGCAGATGGCAGATGGTATGTATGTGCGTGTGTTTGTGTGTGTGTGCAGTTAACCACAACTGTGAGCCCTGCCCACTGATGTGGAAGCAAGAAGTAGAGCATCCCAAACAAAGCATTGCCAAAAATCAAGCAGACAGCTGTGAAGCCGTTGCTGACGGTGCCAGCTGCCATCAAGTGTTCGGTCTTCGGGCACAATGACAAACATTGACTGACCCGAATAGCAGCTGGCTTTAGCACATTTTCCTTCTACCTCAAACAGCGTATGCAATTTCCCTGAGGCTACGCCTTCGCATACTTTTTCGCTTTTGCTTTCGCTCGTGTTCTACATGCGGCTAATTGCAAAATAATGTTCAGCTACAAATGGAATTAAGTGAGTATTTAGGCACGCTAAAAACAAGTTATGAAAGCCTTTATCAGATGTGCTCGACAAGGAAAAATGTGATATATATATAAAGCTCTGTTTAACATTGAGAGAAGTATTTAAAGGGTCTGATCGAACCAAACAGGACTCCTGAATCCACTTCTCAAGCAGCTCAGCAATATTGGGCAATCAATTGCTTAAAATATAGACACTGGCAACATGATTGTTAGCATGCATGAATAGCTTCAGATTACGATGACTGCACGCATTTATGATCTTTCCAAGTGATTATAACAAAACATGTAACAAGGAGTAACTGAGGTGGAATTTCGCTACATTTTTCAATACATTAGGCAGATGAAAGATAAAAACTTATATGACATAATATTGTAAAATATATATGTTATACATAACCTGGAGTTCAATTGAGATATAACTGTTTGAAATAGTAATCACTCTAATCACTAATCACTCCAACTAAGACTTGTCGGTAGAATACAATTTAATATCTTGTTCAGCATTAGATTCTTCATTGATTAGCCATTCTTTTATTGATTTAAATGCTGGGACTGCAGCAAAAGTTTCTTAAGTGAGAGAGAAGGTGACTCTTCAGCGGACAATTCTCGCATATCTCAGCTATGAGAAGAGTAAGACACAATTGACCAGAAGAGCAGTGAAAAGTGGGACAACAGAAGAAGTGAGAACAGCGTTCTCTCACTCAGAGTGAGCTACAACAATCTATTCTACTCTATTTTCCCATCCATTTTAAATTGATTTGCAGCTAAAGCATATAAAATATATTCCTATACTCGGCTAGTAAGAAATTCCGCACTAAATTCCTCTTCACTTCACACGACGTCAGCAGGTGGCAGTCAAGCTTGAACACATTAATTTGCTCATGTGTATGAGTGCAGCAGGAGTAAATTAGCGCAATAACTCATAAGAGGAGATAAAACTAAGAGAGCTCATCAGAAGCGCGATATTACCCTATGAATATGTAATATGTGTGCAAAACAAATATATATGTATATATTAGCAGTGAAGTATATGAACTTCAAAGCAAAACTCAGTTGAGGGAATCTAGCGAAGGGAGATTTGACGAAATATACAAAAATAAATAACATACGAGAGAGCGAGAGAGAGAGAGAGAGACAGAGAGAGTGAGAGAGGGAGAGAGAAAGATATAGAGTTTCCATACGAAAATAAAATCAGCTCTAGGCCAATTTCAGACCAAAACTCAACTATTAGTTTAAAATTAGGATTTTTGTTATTTCTTAAATTGAGTTTAAGATATATGTTTTGGCAATTGGCAAGCATTTCAGCTATACAATAAAATTGTAATTTGATATAAACAACTTTACGAAAAAACAGAAAGAAAGCAAATAAAATCGAGTTGGGAAAAGAATAGAAAACGGAAAGAGCCGAGGGAACTCTCAGCCAAGACGGAAACAGCTTAAAATGCTTACAAATTTTCATGAGAGGGTCTCTGGAAAAAAACATTCACAACGGCCGGCCGCAGGCGTCATAAAAAAAATGAACATTTCAAATGCCGAAAGTTGATGTCGAAATGAATGCAAACATAAAACAGCCGCCAATTGATTGAGATGTAATCAAAGGAGCTGCCCCAAACAGCAAACCGAAGAAGAGCAAGAACGAGAAAGAGAACAACAACTAAATAAAAACAGAAAGGAAAAAGTAAGAGAAGGGAAAAATGAAGCAAACTAGCAAATCCAGTGAAAATGACAGCGCATAAAGTAACAGAGACTCATATTACGTATACGCAGTGCGGACACTGAAAACATATGCGTCCAAATGCAAATGCTAACTGAGGTTAAATGTGCGCTCCATTTGAGGCGCACAGCTACATCAAGGCGGCACATAAATTACGAGAAATATTTATATGCGCATGACTAATTTGTGAATCGGATGTGTGGGAGATGTGTGAGAGTGTGCGAAAGTCTGTGTGTGGATGTGCGTGTGTGTGTCGCCTTTTGATGCTGCGACTGAAAAGTTGCGGCATTCATATTTTATTAGCCACAAGTCAGTAAGTTTCGGTCATTGCTCAGCGCGGGCTCTAAACAATTTATTAATCAAATAGGTTCAGCACAACAACACGAGCACACATACACCCGCACACACACAGTGACAGCGCGTCTGCACATATATAATTTATGTGGCATGTATGTGTGACAAATTGTGCCAGGGGCCAAGTTTTGATGTGGCTGTTTCTTTCGCTTTATTGTTGTTATTTCGTGTCATACTTTTTCGTCAAAGAAAACATCTCGAGACCCTAACGTCTGAGTCGATGTCCTGCCTGCCAATGTGTGTGTGTGCGTGTGTGTGTGTGTGTCTGCAGCCTCGGCTAGTCCCAAAAAAGTGTTACAAATTTTACGGCATTTTCTTTTTTTGCATTTTGGCTAACGGTTTAAAGAGCTACAGCTAAAGCCAACAGCATCTTTTCTTATTCGTTCTCTTTCTTTTTCTTTCTTTTTTTCTTCATTCCCAGCCAAGCGAAAGCAAGAAAAAAAAGGTCAACAAAACGCTCGAGGTTAGATGAGAGCCAATGGAAAATGCCGGCGGCTGGAGGCAGCAGGAGGCGTTCATTCAGTTTCAATGGATGTAGTAAAAAGTGTTTTCTTTCTTTCTTTATTTCTGTTTGCTACTTTTACGATTTTTGGGTTGGACATAAGACGAAGAAGAAGCAGCAGACACTAATGTTGCTCATCTTTTATTAATATTTCTTTGAGATTTTCTCTATATATATACATTTATTTTTTACTTACGAGAGTTTTATGCGACGGTGCCGTGGGACGGTCGTTATACGCGTGACATGTTCGCTCTGTCATCGGACAGTTGATTGACCTGCACACAAATCGCTTTAACTTTTCTTTTATACATTTAGCAATTGATTAGAGGTAAACATTTACAATTTAGTAATTCACTTTTATGGCAGATCAGCATTTATAAGCAGCTATTCCTATGCTGGGCAAGCATATCAAATCAATTAGTAAGCCAACTGGTCTCTTTTTCAGCTGCCCAGATCCAAGTCCAAGCTGAGTCGCAAGTTAAACCGCTTTACATAAATTTGGCATGCAGCATTTTTTCTTTCATTTTTTGTTCCTTTCAACTCATTTCCCCAACGTCACTGTGTCGCTAGTTTTCCATTTACCGTGCAGCGGAAATTGTTTTTTAATGTGGCTGACAGTCTTAAACTATTTAACCTGATGTGCAGGGCTCACTCGGTCGGCGGTCGTTCGCTTGGCCAGGGTGAATTGTCAGCTATTTATCAATGGAAAATCAATGAAGCCCAAACCTTTTTTTTCACTATCTCGCTCTCCCCACCTCTCTGAACTTACCCGGCATAAGTACTTTATGGTTTAGTGTGTCGTTAAAGGAAGCTACCCGAGAGAGAGAGACAGAGAGAGAGAGAGAGAGAGAGACAGGGAGAGCAAAAAAATAGTAAAATCATTTTCAGCAGAACTGCGTGTCATGCGATAAAGCTGTGCAGGTAGGTCACAGACACACACACACGCGCACATTTGACAGCACGTGATTGTATGTGTGCCTAGGTTCAATTGCCTGCTCACATGCCACAGCGTTTTGCTGCTCTGCCCTAAACACTTTGGCTAAGCATCCGCTGCAATGTTTTGACATTGTGGATTACAATAAAAGCGGTTTTATTTGTTTGCCCCGACGTCTGTCGCACTGGCAGGCCTGACTGTCACCTAGGTGATGGCAGCAGAAATGACAGAGCGCCGACTATGAATGTGTTTGTCCACGGCATTCATTAGTTGGCCACACACCACAAGTGCCGTTTATCACATGTCAACCTGCAATTCAAGCTCATTATTGATTATGTCGTTCAGCTGCCTGCTGCACTCAGCTGACTGTCCGGACGTGCGAGTGTGCGACACACGTGAAGTGATTTGGAATTAAGGATTAAGTTGTCAGGCCAAATTTATGGAATCAACACATCAAGGCTAAGAAAAATTCCAATTGGGCAAGCAGGGAAGCAATAAAGTGCTTTTAATCAATAATATAATCAATCAATGAAATATAAGATTTTATATTACACATCTTTTGAATATAGAAGAGATGTAAGTGAAGTGAGAAGTCGAAGAAAATGCCAAAGGCATTGAATGCGGGATGAAAATCACTTTTGTCGACAATTTGATACTGAGATAAATAAATAATGGTTTTTCTTCATTTATTTATATTTTTGTACTAATAAGAAAAAATTATTAATTGTGGAAACCATGGCACTAAAATTTGGTAGCCTAACAACATAATTGGTGGGGTTTAAGAAATGGGCAGAAAAAGCAAATGTTTGTATCGTATAGTAGGTCTAATAATAATAATCGAATAATAATTTTGCTTCATTATGACTTTGTCCATGTGGCTGAATGTTATGTGAGTCCAGCGCATTCCAAAGCATTGTCTTTAAAGACAGGTGGAACAGAAACAGCGGAAATCCAAAAAGAACACCATTAGATTGGCATTCAAACAAGAAATGGTGTCCTTCACTTCAAGATTAGTTGGAGGAACAGAACATTGTTCTAGTGTAGTTCTATCTGTGATAAAATGCCAACCCATACTAAATAAGCAAGCATCAACTATTGAATGTGCTTTCACATAAAGCAGTTTTGCCAGCTCAAAGCTATAAAAGTCTAAAAGTCCCATTTGCCTCAGCTGCAGAGTATAAAATGCCTTGGGAAAAGTGTTGTAATAAGCCAACAATAAAGGCTTAAGATCTCAGGTGTTCCAGCTAGTTGTGGACCTGAATATGGAATTTATTTGTTTAGCTTAGCATTAACTTTATTTTAAACAGTAAAATCACATAATTTTATTAAAATATTGATAGTTGAAACGAATATATTTTAGAGAGTGTAAAAAAGAAACACAGAGTACAAGAGAAGAGCTTAAAGCAACAAAGAATAATATAGAATAGAATAATAGGGTCATCGATGGATGCAGACTGTTGGCCCTGCTTTAACAGCATTAAATATTCATATTGTTTTGAATAAAAACTTAAGTCGAAACGAAAATATTTAAATATATATTGAAGATACCAAAGTGATTGATAGACCAATATAATAATTGTAGAGTAGTGCTAATATTTTTATGGCTTCACTTTAAATTTAAATTTTTTTCTTCTAGCTCAGACTTAAGATTTACGAACATAAAAGTTGTCAAAAAAACATCTACATATTATTCCACATATTCCACATCCAATTTTCACTCGCATCAAATTTAAATGAGTTCTGCTTTAGGCCCATATAAATAAGTATTTCTTTTAATAAATTATTTTGAATAATTCATAAACGTTTTGTATTTAACTTAAATTTAATCAATTTAATCACAATCACGCACAGACACACACGCAGGGAAATTTTAATTTGCTTGAGTGAAAATTAGAAATTTTTACACATGGCTCGGCAGCATATAAAATTATTTTTGGCACAATTTGCGGAGTCATAAAGTTGGGCAAATAACCAAGACAAATTGCACTGTGTAATCGTCTACGGCTGCTTTTCAGCTTTGCTCAACTCAATTTTGCCATTTGCCAAACAGAATGATTGTGGAGCTCTTTGGAGGCAACAGCATTTGGCCAGACATTATAATTATATATAAAGAACTGTATGCGCTTTTTACACAAAAAATAATAAAAGTAAGAGCAAGTTTACCTTTTTGTTGTGCCTGTTTATGACAGCTCTCGCACACACACAAAGGAAGTCTCTCCCTCTTTCTCTCTCTCTCTGTCGTTGTGTAGAAGGAAGTTTCACTCACGCCCTCCCTCTCTCTCTCTCTCTCTCTCTCTCTCTCTCTGTCTCTGTCTTTGTGTGCTCGACAAGCAACACTTGCAACTTTTACGATTTTCAAATGATGTACGTACAAATTCATAGAATTTTATATTTTACAGCGCCCAAAAGTATGCAGCGGCACATACCTGTGCATGTGCATGTGTGTGTGTGTTTGTGTTTGTGTGTGTACGTGTGTAACAGTTTTTAGTTGCTTAGTAGGGTATGTGCTGGTGGTTCGTGCCTGTGGGCGTAATTTTTCATTATTTGCCACACACGCTCGTCGCGCTCTGTTTCCGCGACGCATTCATCATATTTTCCGCTGGAACTTTATGCTGCCCGATGGGTACACACAATTGTACGTACGTCTATCATTTGGAATGAGTTTTGATATTGAGCTCCGAATCTAATGCAAATTTGCTTTAGCACACTGATAAATTACCAATGTTACCTGGTCCAGCTGGATTGCGTTTCAACAAGAGCAGGAAAAACAAAAAGAGAATCAAAGTCCATCAGGCCACATGACAGCTTCATTATAAGCGAAATGCACATGGGTCGAGCAGGTCGAAAAAAAAACTTTTTAATTTAGTTCGACAAAGAAAATTATAGACCGGAATCATCATCAGCGTCAGGTGCTTGGCTATGACTATGGCAAATATATGCATGTGATTTGGCAGCAAAACTTTTTGTTGCCTACTTTTCTGCGCACTCACTCACACTAAATGCAAATTTTCTAATTTGATTTTGTGCTTGCGTAGCTACCTTTTTCCACTTCTTTCCTTTTCCCTCTGCTCCATTGTTTTTTCGCTGTCTTTTTTTTTTTTATTTCTTGTTACTTTTACGCCGTGACCATAAAATGGGCATCAATACAGGCAACATTTAGATATTGCATACTCTATAATATATATGCGCGTGCTTATGCCTGAGAGGAGTGTTTTGTCCAGCAGAAAGTTGAATTTGAGGGCTTAAGCAACAGCTTATACTTTACTTTTAGTTCATAAAACTCCTCTCATTTTGTAGCTGAAATCTGACTCCAATCAAGACTTAAGAACAGCTTAAATAATTTGCTTAACATAATGAATATGGCTTTAGCTTATTTGTAATTATTAAAAAACTTGTTCGATGTGAAGCTGAAATCCAGCTCTCATTTCGTTCATTCACATAGTTTTCCTCTGCTTAGAGAGAGCATTGGTTAGTCGTTTCGTTCCACTGCTCATCTGCTTAATATCTTCTTTTTTTTTTTTTTGTTCCCTCACTTTCGGTTATTTTTCTTTTCTGCAACCGCAGAAAATTAATCAAGCAAAAAACATATTTTGTTACGCAACAGCGCCAAGAGCGGGCAGTGCTTGAGCAATACCTCGCGCAACAATTTGAAAATTGAATTTATATTTTTCTTACGGCTCACAATAGAGAGAACGAGCGTAGCAACAGCAGGCGGCACTTATCGAATTTGATGTAGTCATAAAAGAACTCTGTTCAATTTCATAAATTGAATAATAATTGCACTTAAAGAGCCTGAGAGCCTCAAAGCTTGAGGCTAGGGGACGCACAAGAAATCTGTCCAGCTTATTAGCTTTAATTACCATTGCAAAAAGGGGGCGGAAATGGACGAAGGCTGCGCGCTAATTTGCTAGACTTCATTAGTTTTCATGGAATTGCCCAGGCAAATGAGCCAGAGCCGAGCTGAGTAGGCCGGGCGATTGCCATCGAAAATCGAAACTCGATTAATTTCGCTCAGGGATGGAGATTTATTTAAGTCGTAGCAGGTTTAGATAAAGTTATCTGTAGTTCAGTGCTCCATTTAATAAATATTTTGGTTGCCATACAAAAAACAATAGTCCTAAAATTCCGATATACAGGCTAACAAAATATATAAAAAAAAATATATATATATAAAAAAATTAAATCGTTCCGAAAAGTCAGAAAAAAAGAAAAGTTATTATTTTCGTGCTTATCCTTAGATTTCTGCACAGCTCCTCGCATGTCCATTCAGAATCTCAATTCGCGCGATCCTTTCGCCGATGCCATCAAGGGACCCGATGACGACATTCAGGACGGCCTTGTCCACATACGCATCCAACAGCGCAACGGCCGCAAAACTCTAACCACGGTCCAGGGTTTGTCGGCCGAGTACGATCTCAAGAAAATTGTGCGCTCCTGCAAGAAGGAATTCGCATGCAACGGCACCGTCATTGAGCATCCCGAATACGGCGAAGTCCTGCAACTCCAGGGCGATCAGCGCGAGAACATTTGCCAGTGGCTGACCAAGGCGGGCCTGGCCAAGGCCGATCGCCTCAAGGTGCATGGCTTTTGAGCGCGCATGGGCAGCCGGGGCAATCAACACCAAGTCAATGGGATTGTAAAGACATAAGCAAGCAAATGCAAAAGCAAAACTAACCAAAAAAAAGAAAACACAAAGTTTAAAATGCCTCATTTTTAGTTAAATATCTCATTAAAAGTTTCACAGTTCTGCAGTGCAATCATCATTGTTTTTTTTTTTTTTTTTTTTTTTTTGAGCATCAATTAAATTTTTAATATTATATAAATATATATACACATTATATTTATATTTATTTTTACGAAGAGTTTCTTTTCTATGGAGTTTATTATTCGCACTCTGAATGTGGTGATAACTTTTTTTCGAATTATTTTGATGAGACGCACTTATGAAGAGAAAAGTCATGAATAGCACTTCAATATTTGACCAATTTCGATCTGAGGAGCAACAACAAGCATTGCTTCCAACCTTCTTTTAAAACAACTGCCATGACATTCCGACCTCTCAATAACAAGCTATTCCAAACATAAAAATTATTTCAAAAGATCCCTCGTTCCATCTTCCCGTTGCTTCTGTGTTCACAACTTATATTATTATAATTGCTTGAAGCATAACAAGAACACACATTGAAATACATTCATTATATCCCAATTAATCTGAAAATGCTTTCATAATAAATCTAGGAATAATAATAATTAATCTTACATCTAATAAAATCTCATTAGACTTGCGCCAGTCATTAAAACTTCTGCTCCTACTTACCTTTGCTATGGCGACCCAAGTCTGCAAGAGAACCAAGAAATTATTCATTAGTGACATAATTGATTTCATATGAGAAAAGTTGAGCCAAACTTAAAAGCTAACCACATCGGGGCTCACACGGCCAAGTCCGACTAAGCTGACGCCAAGCAGATTCATGGCCAGTTTGTGTTTATGTCAAAGCCAAAGCCAAGAGCAAGACACTTGGCAAACAATTTTTTCTATTTTTTCTTTTTTCCTTTCATTTTGGTTTCAAGTGTTTTATGTATGGCAAAGCGCACGCCCACTGTGCCACGCCCTTTTACCTTGGCTGTGCATCAGAGATATCGTGGCGAATGCAGAGCCAAGTAAGCTGGCTTAAGGGACACCAAACAGTTGAAAGTGCCAAAGGGTCAGCTGCAAAATTTATGAAAAATCATAACTTTCAATGACAGAAGGGAGAATGCGCCAAACGGGTATGGGTGACTGCGTAATGCGCTGGAAAAGACACTAAATATTATATGGAAGTTTATGATATGGGAGTATATTAAAAATACTTCTATGGAATTCCAAATATCAAATTCCAGCAGAATAGAAATGATTTGTTTCTGACAGCCAGAGTTGTTGACTCACATGGAAAGCTAATATGCCCATTTTAAAACCGTACAAAAATATGTTCGCCAAATTGTGCGAATTCTTCAGTGAATGGCGTTTTTGCGCGCTTTTATAAATGTTTGTTGTGGTTGCCATTTATCATGGGAGATGCCAGAATTAGCACACAGCCAACAACAACTGGTTCTTAGCTGTGGGCGTTTCGTACAGCGAATGTAGGCGTGGCCTAGGGTAATGGGTTGCATCAAGTCCAAGTCGAAAATGGAGTGACACCAACTGAAGCCTTTTAGCCCACTTGGCGAAGGGGGCGTGACAGCAGCTAGCCAAAGATTTATCTGGCTGCATGTGTGTGAGTGTGTGTGCGTTAAGCCAATGGAGAAGTGGTCCGAAAATTGCTAAACAAAATATTGTAATTGTATTTGAATGCAAGTGCAAATGCATCAAGTATTTCATTAAAATTATATCAAGCAGGAGCCCAGCCGGGCCAGGCCAGCCAGGCAGGGCGCCATGAATCGTTGGACTCAGGCGTGCCAGATTCAATTATGCCGCAGTTCTCGAGGCCAGGCTCGAGTGGATGCTGCTGTTGCTGCTGCTGTTGCTGCTGCTGCTGCTGCTGCCGAGAGTTAATCAGTTTTGCTAACTTCATTTGCGCGCCAGCACAGGAAACAGTGCAAAACTTATGCCTCTGCCGGGGCAGCTGCCGCTGCTGCTGATTCTCCGACGCCTGCTCTTAAGCTGAATGCCAGCCAATTTCATGCATTGCAATCATTTACAAAAGTTTCGGCTGCAGCCTCTGTTTACTACTTAGACGTGTTTCACACGACAAATGCTCAGGTGGCTGCTGCCTTTGCTCGCTCGGCGAGCAACACAAAAATCTCAAGTTAATGCACCTAAAGAGCTTGTGGGAGGCTTTGCGCAAAGAGTTTTGGGCAAAACTTTAAGCGAACATAATATCCTCAGCACAGTAGCCTTTATCCAATTATTTAAAGATTTGGTCCTGAGTTGCAAGATTATTTTAGAACACCTAAATGCTGAGATGAAAATTAAAAAAATATAAAAACTAGTTTTAGGTAATTTGCCAAAGTAAAATATTTAAAGGAATATTTAAATTCAAAATTAAAATGGCAAAAGTTTAGAGAAATTATATAAATACAAACGATGCATTACTGGATGTTCAGAAGCTGAAATTTTCTATGTTGAATGCGATTTGCACCAATGAGCCGTATTCCTTTTTAGATCTTACAAGAGATATTGTCATAAGTGGGACAAAGTCTACTGCAACAGTTGAAATTAACTAGATATTTCATACAGCTACAACCAGAAAGAATTTTATTATCAATTTCTGGTTTATTTCTGTCACGAAGCATAAGTATTTTATGTAATAGATGACCTTCAGACATCTATAAAATAAATTCAAACTGTAAATTCTAAAACATAAAACTGTTTATCAAACTTGATAAATAAATGTAGTCTACACCTGCAATTACCTCACAATTGCATTTCCCATATTTATAAGACAAAATCAATTGAGCTAAAGCTGAATGCAGCAATAGACAGACGTGGTGCAAATAATTATCTAGCATTTATTCAATTTGGCTATAAATCAAAGTCCACTTCAAAAGGCCAACAATTACCAAACAATTAAATTGTCACATCTAACGCCGAAGGCAAACTTTCCCGATGGAGGGGTCAGTGCCAAAGCATCTAAAAATACGAATAAAAAGCAAAAACGTCTAAGACGACCACAAAAGACCAACAAAATCAATGGAGTACTCGGGGCTCCGGCCTCTTTGTCTCTCGACACCTCTGTGCCCGCCGTTCCCCCTCGCATTTCCCGGCAAGTTCGCTTCCACTTCCGTGCTTTGGCAGAGGAAATGGAAAAAGTGCACAACTTGTAGCATAATACGAGCTCCGCTGGCCAAGCAAATTGAATAGAATTGGTAGCATTGCTGTGCGCTGCCGTCAAGGCCAAATGGCCAGTAAATCGAGCAGAGGACTCAACGTCGGTTTCCATTATTTATTTGCTGCAAATTAAAGCCAATGGGACAGACAGACAGACCGACAGACAGGCGGGCAGACGGACGAGGGCGCTGCTGCTGCATAGCAAAAGGGCGAGTTCGACCAAGTCAAGTGTCAGCATAAATGAAATTTCCCACCACAAACTTCCGGCTGGCATCGCAATGTGTGGCGGCTCGCCGGGTGCGGGGTGGGGCGATGTCCTGGTGGTTGTTAACAATGCATGTGCTTTAACAGAAAGCGAAAAAAACAGAGAAACAAAACCAAATAAAGTGAAGCAAATAGGGGCCAACTCTGAACTTTTTAGCGGTTTCACTTTCGTTGCCATCGACACACTTCGCTGGCCATAAAGTGCAACAAAACGTGAACATGAGCGAAAGGGAGAGGTGCTCTGCTGGCAGGAGGCAGCTGTTTGAGCATGTTCCAGCTCATAGAATGCGCACACAATTCAATTGCAACGTCATTTCCGCTTCCGACAGATACCCTATAAATGGCGAAAACCATACCTAAGAACTTATTTATACTCACTAAAAAAATGTATGTAAATATATATATATATATATATATATATATATTTTTAAATTCTAATAAATCAAAATATATTTGATTGCGAAATGTCTAAATATGTTTTTACTTTGTAGCTTTTGGTTTTGAAAATAATGATGGCTGAGTTGATATATATATATGATTGATTCTACTATATCTATACTATATACTATATATCTGTATCTATCATTTCTATATCTTAGATATTATCTTAATAAATTTGCTTTAAATTAATATTGCTGATCTACAGCGACGATAATTGTTTTCATTCCAAATGCTACTTCAATTCAATCGGAATTCTCATTCAAAAAAAAGTTAGTGGTAAATATTTATGAATTATAAAGTATTTAAATATTTTATATATATAAAAAAAATTAATGTTAAATATATCAATTAATCTTCATATTGGGAAATATTTTAGCATTTATTAAATTTGACCATTCATGTTCCCCGCTAAATCAAAGATAATCGCAGTAAAAGAATTTTTTAGTCAACCCTCAAGCTCATAGCTCACATCAAACTGCACTGTGAATTTTTCAGAGCATACAATATTCGATCAATACAAGCGCTGAACTTCGCTTTGTGTCCACTTCGAATGCATGGGCCGCTCTTTTGTGGCCGCACACAAATGAGCCGCATCATTTCCGATTTTTTGCGCAGTTCTTTGTTGGTTTTTGCCAATTGCGAAGGTGTGCAAGTAGTTAAATCATGCGAAGAGGGTTCAAGGGGCAAGGTTTACGAGGTTAGTTGACTTACAGACAAAAAAAGCAGTCTGTGCATGAAAACCAACAACAACAACAACAATTTGCACAAAGTTCAAGTGAAGCGTTCATTGAAGCTGAATGGAAGCGAGCGAGTGCTTTTTGCTTTGGCAACATTTTTCTTTTCTTGTTTTAATGAACTTGTTGATGTTGCGTGCTTGTGTGCGTTGCGCTTTTTCCTTTCCACTTGCTGTTGTTGTTGCTGCTGCTGCCACATAGTGTTGCAAATGGCATTTGCCTGTTTGTCTGTCAAATTATGTGCAGCAAGTGCAGCACAGTTGCGCCCTCGAACATTGTCACTTAATTAATTAGCGAGCGTCGAGTGGCATTAATTGTTAAACTTCATTCAGTTCGAGTGGGCTGTGAGCTGCTGCAACATTTGGGATTATTTAATCTGAACAGCTTTAATATGCATTCTATTATATATTCTCGATTTAAGGTCTGCATTTGCATTTCATTATGTGCTTACGCTCAGTTATTGTACATATATAACTATAAAAACAGAAATGAAATAAAATAAATAAATAAAATTATAAAATATATGGAGATGAATTCATTTTCCTTTTCCCTAAAATATATTGAAATATAATAATACATATATTTACATATATGTAGTAATAGACAAATTAAAATGAATATATATTTTTAATGCAAATTTATAATTTAATAAAATTTTTGAATAATAATATATTTTTCTTTAAATTTATTTTGAATTTTTTCGTGCTCATACTGAGATTTATCTTTTAGTTTTTTTTTTTTTTCATAAGGATAAAGTTAATTTTGATTTATTATATTTTTTAATTGAAGTTCTTTTATCATTTGAAAAAAAAAAATTAATCAATTTAAAGTAATGAAAAATTATTGTAAGCTTAAAATAATTTTGTTTACACTCATTATGCATTTTTAATTTTCATATACATATATGATCATGTTGATCAAGCTATGTCGAAAAATTAATTATTTTGAAATATAAATACCTAAATGTAAGTAAATTGCTTCATATTAAAAACTTAGCTATTCACTCCTTCAATCTCTTTAAGCGCTTACTCTGTCGCTCATTAGATAAATTTCCTTGCCGCACTGCGTGGCATGCGCTGAGCCCTTTTCGTGCCCTTTTCGCGCTTTGACGGAGCTGTCCGTAAAATATGCAGCACGCTTTCGTCATAAATTTTTGGCAGGCCATCAAGCCACGCAGTTGGCAAGCGCTAAAAATCTGGCTGCTGCTGAATTATTAAATCAAATTTAATTAAAACTGTCTAGCTAAGCAAAACCTGTTAGTGGCTAAAGTGCTCCTGCTTCTCCTACTGTAGTTGCTGCTCCTGCTGCTGCTGCTGGTTTTTGGCCTCGTCTCACTAATAAATCAAGTGCGCGTGTTAACGTAACTGATATCCCAAGCAGCAGCACCAGAGGTGTACTGCTGCAGCTGCAATTCAATCTGGTAAAAAGAGAAATTTTAGCTAAGTGGCAACAAAAAGCGTGCTTAACGTTGCGCTCAGCGAGCAGACAACAAGCCAAAAGCAAAATGCATCAATTAATGACATCAGTTACAGCAAACAGCAACAGCAACAGCAGTAACTGTACCAGTGGCAGATTAAACAATGGCCAGGAGCGGTTAACAATGTCAAATACTGTTGCAAATTGCAAGCTGGCAGGCAAAGGTATGTATGTGTGTGTGTGAGTCTGTGTTTGCTGTCGGTATTTACATGTTGTTTGTCACGCTCCCTGGCGCTTGACGTGGCAGTAAACAAACAGCAGCAACAACAGCAAAGGACACGCCAGGGGCAACTGCATAACTTTTTGGCTTGTTTTGACTAATTGACAAAGAGTTCAGCACTAGACGGTAATGCACACATATACAGACATATAAAACCAGAGTAAATAGAGAGATATATAGAGCATACAAATTGGGGAAGCTAATAGCTGACGTGCAAAATACCAGCTGGGAGATAGATGCGGAGCGAGTGGCGGAAAATGACGAAGTGGGAGAATGTGAGAAGGAGGAATAGAGAGAATAAGAAAAAGAGAAGGTGAGAGAGAAAACGACATGAGATAGAATGAGAGAGAATGAAAGATAGTGCACGAGAGTGCGAGAACACAAATCTGTGTTAATTCCTTTCTCCATCTTTCAATTCTTTTCTCGATCACAAAGTGAGAACGAGCAGGAGAAATGGCAGACAAAGATTGAGTATGGAAACAGATAAAAGATAGGGAGAGAGAGGGAGAGAGAGGGAGAGTGAGAGTGAGAGTGAGAGAGAGAGAGTGAGAGAGAGAGAGAGAGAGAGAGAGAGAGAGAGGGAGAGAGGGAGAGAGAGAGAGAGAGAGAGAGAGAGAGTGAGAGAAGGAGAAAATGATACAGAATGTAATAGAATGATACAGTATAGAATATATATGATAATGAAAGCAAAGAGAGAATCTTCTTACGCATGATATTTTATATATGCAATATAGAAGCAGATGAACACCGATCAAATCTACGTATTTCTATACACTCATGCTACTACGAAAAGCTAAGATTGTGGATGAGTCAAAGTAGCTATAATTCTATAATAATTAATTATGCTTCATATTTATGCTTTACTTTACGTTAACTTATATTTATTCATTTCCTCATTTCCATATTTACTCATCATATAAATACTCAAATATCCACAATCAAAATTCAGGGGTTTTTCTCTCTTTCAGCTTATTTCATATTCATATCTCCATACCTGCCACTCATTTTGTTCGTGTTATTAATTGCAAATCAATGATTTGTTGTTTGCTGCATCTGGCCTCATGCTCAATCTTAATCATTATACCTTAAGCTACTTATTTAATTACACCTACTCTAAAGTCTGCTTCACTCGGGCTTACCAGGAGGCTGTTATAAATCAAGTATTGTGTAAAGAAATAAATTACTTCGCAGAAATCGTATTATTTTTATCAGCTTATTTGCTCGCTCTTCATTACGATGATTACCTGAGGGTGCCCCAGAGATACTAATCTCATTTTTATTTACTACTTCTTATTCATGAATTTCTGCCAATACATAGATATATATTTTTCTATTTATTATACTCGTTGATTCATTTCGCATTTCGATAATGAAGAGAATGAATGAACTTAATCAGTGTGGAGTCCTTGAAATTGCAGCGTCAAGCAAATCTATTCAGCTCAACTCACACAAACTAGTTTGAGTACAACTCATTTAATTTAATAAGTGAGAACTAAATGAAAATCTTTTGGCAAATAACTGCTACATAGTTTCTCTCTCTTTTTATGATGAGCAAAGCTGAGGACCGAATTTATGTCACATTTAGTCCATGCACTAATTAAGTTAAAACCTTAGCATTTACCTTGTAAGGACATGCGCTGCTTGACTGCATGGTAATAGCAAACTCTTGTTGCCCAAGGCTGTGTAGGCACATAAAAAATATCATATGTCAACTACAGCACTCTCACTCATTAAGCTCTTAACCTCGTTTGAGGCACACACAGCAGCAGTACACACACACCCACACACAGAGAGCAGGATGTGGCACTGGCAGGATATGCGAACTGCTACTGAGCGCTTTATTACCAATGTCGACACGGTTTGGGCCAACAATGGCAAAGTTGTCGTTCCTTTTGTTTTTGCTGCAAGTTCAATGAGATTTCCCACTCACAGATTCACACACACAGCATTTCCTTTTGGAGAATTATGTATGTGTTGCAATCGCGGAATTTTTCTTCTCTGCTCTTTATTTTTGGGCTGCCCTTCAATTAATTTAACTGCCTTTTGCTCAAGTTCCTTACATTTCCTTGACTTGAATGTATGAAATCAAATTAATTAAGCACACATACACACAAAGCCATACATAAATATATACACATAGTTACGTATATGTGTAGCTGGAGCAAGGATTCACGCCCGTTTTCTTATGCACATGCGTGAAACATTCTTTTCATAATTTATTTTGCTGCTGCCTTCGCCACGACTCGTTGCGTCTTTGGCATTCATTTTATCTGCTTCTTTTCATCATTATCAACATCATCAGTTGGGCAGGCAGTCAGGCAGTCAGGCAGTCAGGCTGGTAGAGCAGGCCAACTCCTTTGGCTGCTGCACTGTAGTGGATGATTTCTTGTGGCCCACTTATGTGCATATGTCTCCTGGTGTTATGTATAGGCGCACTCCTAATTTGATTTCTGCTACACAACTCTGGTTAAGGATATAAATACACACACACACACACAAATACACACGAATCAGATTGCTGGCCTGCAGCTGTTCTGGGCCGTTTCGTATGGGATTCCATATACATTTTTATGTCTATCGCCTTTTGCCTCTGAGCTATGGTCAGCAAATGTTGTTTGCCAAGCATCGACTCGAATGATTTACAGCCAGAAACCCATTCTTTTTTTTTTCTTGCTGCTGACTAAGTAACTCATAGATGCATAGGATAAGCCGAGATCTATAGAGATAGAGCAGCATTTAAATTTTTGAAAAACCATAAAATACTAAATGTTCATAAAACAATAAAAACGAAAACACACGCCTCGAGCTCAATAGCAAAAGCTGCTCACAAAGCCAGTGCATATATCATGCTCTTCAAATGAAACCCAACAAGAGCAAAACAATCACAACAACAACAACACTAATAAATCAATCAAAAAAGAAAAAAAAAATGGAATACATCGAGTGTTTTGAAAAATGCTTTGATTGATGTTTGAATGCTGCTGTCAAAGCAATGAAATCTGTCAGCTGAATGGAAACTCACTTGAAAGTCTGTATAAACAGCTAATGAACATATAGATAGAAAGTAATAGAACAGATATATGTATATAGATATTGATACATATTCATATATAGGAAAGACATGTAAATATCATATGCCGATTTGCCTAGCAGAAATCATTTTCGCGCCCAATGGAGGCAAACAGGCAATAGGAGGGAGTAAGCTGAAATTGCAATTATATCTAAAGGAAAAATATGTTAATGATTATTTGCTATTTTCTGTATTTATTATAATTTTATATTTTACTATGTTACCTAACAGCAGCTTAAGCTGCAAAAGAGTTTCTATGATTTATGTAAGCTTTACGCTTTTACCGTGCTTCTCCTTGTAGAACTTTTATTTTGGATACCACACGATCATAATACAACACATATATGGTAGCAATGTAGGTCTATCAAGTGAATTATATTCAGGTGTTGACCATCTCTAGCTGTGTATCAAAATCTCTAAGATCTGAAATATCTCTAACTGTTAATTAATTCGAATATATATTAAGGAATTTAGTCAAGATATACCGTAAATTTCATTTATTTTTATAATAAAAATATGGAAATAAAAGATTTGTTTTTAAGTGCCAATATAATTTTGATTCTATCACACAGATTTTCTCATATCCATTGCCAATAATCAGCAGTTTAAGTCTATTACGAAATTACGTTCTTGACTTGCCTTTATGCTATGTGACTTACCTAATTATAAAATATATTTCGGCCAGAAGCTACTTGTAACGTTTATAGCTGCAATGATAAGAATTGGTGTTTAAAGTACATTAATTAAGTTTAATTACGATCTTAACTGTTGACGAAAACTTAATCATAAAAACCTTGCACAGCTAATTAAGCAAGCAGCAATTCAATTAATTAGGAAGTTTAAGGGCAAGCCGCAGACAGAGCCAAATCCAAAGTGACGGCACATCGACTCAAGGCCTGTGTCGCCACTGTGCACAGGTGTGCTAATAAACTCTCTAACACACTGATACACCTTCACACACATACACACAAAGAGAAAGACAGCGACAGGCGGCTAAGCCACAAAATCAGAAATGTTAATTAAAATCACTGTGCGTTGAGCCCAAGTGTTGGGCATATTAAACAGGAAGGAAATCAGCTGGGAATGAAAACCGTTAGCCGAAAGCCAGGTGAGAGCAAAAGCAAGATGTATGTATTCTCATTTACCGCATGTTGTACTACAAAAGCAGAGTAAATTCATTTGGCTCTAAATTATGACATTGTCAGCTTGGGCGAGCGGTGGGAGAACGTGAGAGGATATCATATTAACAAAGGGAAAGAGAGTGAGGGAGCTAGCTAGAAAGAGAGAGTGACAGCGGAAGGGAGTGAGAGAAAGGGAGAGACCGAGTAATAGCGGGAGAGAGTGAGAGTGAGAGAGAGAGAGAGAGAGAGAGAGTGAGAGAGACAGAGGTACAGAAAGTCAAGCTAAGAGCTAGAAGAGGTTTTAGAGAGTCTAAGACTAGGATCATCTAATTTCTGTAAGGGCTAGAATATTATTGGTAAAAATGGGAGCTTGTAATGCAGACAGTGCTGCATTTATATAATCTAACTAGGTCCTGAAAGCTGACATAGTATGAGCCGATTTTTAGCTAAGGCTCAGCAGCTTGATTATATTATATACTGGCTAGCCCAATACGAACTATAGTACAAATTTCTATAAATAAACTAAAAGGCTAATTTTAATTATTATTTATATATATATTATATATTATATATTTTCAAGGAATATCGTATTACCCTTCTCAATATCTATGCTGTTAACCCTTGAGCTTGAGCTCTTCAATAGAGCTGAGCTTAAAGTGTAAACAAAGAACTTGAACTGGCCTTTAAAAAGAAGTATAGTTCGTAATATTTTGCTCAACCTGGCTTTAGCCTAGTTTTATAAATATATATAAATATGTAATATATAATAATTGAGGATAAAGTCTTTTGAACTCAATTATTCAGTAACTCATTATGCCGCACAGAAAGTAAAGTGCAAAAATGATTATTTAACATAGCCAGAGCAGCTCGTCCAGTAGCTCTCGAAAAAATCGAGTTATATTTAATGAGCTACTAAATAAATAACCCTTAAATAATAACTGACGTTATCAAAGCAGCAGTAATTTCCGTTACCTGCACATTTTTTTCAGATATTTTCAGCATTTTTTTGGTGAGTGCTGGCTTAAAATAATTTGAAATTTCCCGCAGGAAAATTCAATTTCTAGAGTTTCCAACGCCAGTCAATGCCAGCTGCTTAGCAAGCCAGCAGCAGCAACAATAATAAATGTGGGAAGTTAACGAAAACAAAAAAAGGAGAGAGAGAGAGAGAGAGAGAGAGAGAGCTGAAATGGAGGCAACAACAAAGCCGAGTTCGCATTTAAGAGCGTAATGGACGTAACGGAAATACAGAATTCCGATCAGGAAGCCAGGGGTCAGGAAATCAACTGAAAAAATGGCAACAAAAAAAGCGCGCAATGCAAAGCGAGAGACAAAGAGACAGAGACACCGACAGCGACAGCGGCAGAGACAGAGACAGAGATAGAGACAGAGAGAGAGACAGAGTGAGAGTCAGATGGAAATGAAAGAAAAATATATATTTATATATTTACAACTGTCGACTGGGGTCCATAATACCCATGAAAGCAAACGAATATTTAAGCGAACAAAGCGAATGCCCAAAAATTATGCATGGCCTTTTGCCCTGTTCATTGTCAGCGTTTTTAGTTTATAGCAGATTGTATAAAAGAATTTGCATCGAAAAAGAAAAGGGGGAAAAGGAAAGGAAAAGCTATCATTAAAGGCTTAAAGTGATTATAATGAACGATTAATGATGCGTCGCCTGCAAGCACTTTTAATCGGTTTCATATTCGAGCAAAGCGGACGAAGTTCTGCTGCGAACATTTCTAAAAACGGCTTTAAAGGGTGAGCATGGGTGGGATGAGCTGCTCGACTGTGCCACGTAACACAATTAGCAACAACAAGTTTCATTAAAGCGGCTTCTAACTTTCATTAAAAACCACTTAACCCATGCCAGGACAGCAACAATGGACAGACCGAGCGACCGAGCGAGACCGTGAGCCGACCCTTGCGTAGCCTCACAATACTAATACTTGACCCACCCACTTGACCCACATGACCCGTTGCACCAACGAGCCACCGACCACCACATGGAAGCTGGCTTAGTGGGCCAACTGTGAGCGTGTCTGCTGCTGCTGCTGCTCCTTCTCCTGCCTCTGCCTCTGCGTGCGCCTTTCTATTAGGAGCTGGGTTAGCAGAGCTAGACGAGCTCGCACATCGTTAGTCATATTTTTCAGATAGCAAACTTTTTGGCAAACAAGACAAAGAGCAAAAATATGTATATAAATATATATGTCTATATATTTTTAATTAAATTAAAGAGCATTGTATGGCGGAAGTTGTGGCACAAAAGTTCTAGCAAAAACATTGTTGCATACTTATGTGCGTAGAAGTTTTTGTTCACAGCAATAGAAACAACCTCAACTCTCTGTTAAACTCAATAATATGAATCCTTCTGATTATTTTCTCAATCATGATCAATTTCTGAGCTGCATATGTGTGCCGGATAAATATTGAACTGTGATCGGGTGATGTCAGTGTGACTTTCTTTCTTTTCAATTCCATTACGGCTGGTATTTTCCTTTAATTTTTCCTGTGCAAACAAACAAAACTGGCAAAAACCAGCAGCACCAGCAGCCACACAGTTGAAAAATGGCCACGCAAGAAGGAAAAAGAATAAAAATAACACGGACTTTGAAGCGTGGCAGCTGCGGGGTACAAAACCGAAAAAACTTTGCTGCTACTTTGCCATTTTTGTATTTTGTGTTCATTTTATTTTTTACTTCGACGGTTTTCTTTTAATGGCAAAGCGTGAAAACAAAACTTTTTACTGCTCCTGGTAGCCGCATTTAAACGGCGACACTAATGGCCCCCAAATTGAAATAGAATTTTTGTATTTGTGCAAATATTTTGCAAACTGAGAAGTGGCAAAAGTTTTGCTGAATGGCTGAAAGTGAGGTTGTATTTGCGAATGCTAAGGCGTCATGTGCAGTCTGATGAGTGGATAATATTATTATGAAAAGAAAATACAAAAATTCTATCACAAAATTCGAAAATAAAAAAACCAATTAAATCATAGACTCAATTCAATTCCTTCATAAATTATAAATTAAATTCATAAAATACTTAACACGAACTATAATACTTCCTTCCCCCAAGCAGTCAATGAATTGCCTCAAAAGTAATCATAAAATTGCTGTTTAGCCAAAGGAAATCTATCTAAATCCCATTCTCATTTAAATAGATTATTAACTTATATTAAATTTATATATAAGATATTCAAAAATGTGCCTCATTTAAAAATATTTTTATAGATTCCCGCTCAAATCGCTGTACCGTGATGGGCATATTCGATTAGTTGCTAATTATTAATATAATTTATACATAGACATTTTTGCCGCCAGTTAGTTTTCAAACTTAATAGCTAAAAAAAAATAAAACACACACACACACACACGTATCAAAATTGTATTTATCTGCGTGTGACCCAAATAGAATTGATTGCAATTGCAATGCAGCGAAATATTTCCGCAAATAAGCAAATAAAACAGCAGCTGAAAATAACAAACAGCGAAATTTTGTTGCCTTTTCGGCAAATTTGCGGAAAATTTTATAAGGGGGAGGAGGGAGGCGGGAGAGCCAGAGAGTCAGCTGGTAATATTATGATTTAAATTACTAATTGAAAAGTTCTGTTGGCCTGTGCAAGCGTATCGGAAGTGTGCTGCACTAGAAGTGGCCAAACCGATTTCCAGCCATCCATCAAAATTGGCTTTGCGAATGAAAGAAAAAAAAGAAATAGGAAAAACAGCAGCTTTATTTTTCAGAGTAGCAGCCGTAAATTTTGATTAAAGCCAAACGAAATTTTAAACTTAAATCAAAGTTAAATTATTTTTACACTATGCAGATTCTGGCCCAGCAGCGTTGCCAACCAAAAGGAGCCAAAAAAGTCGAAAATATTGAGGTCAGAAATGCATTAGAAAGTGCTAACTGTATATATATCTACGTAAGTGTAGCAGAGAGCGAAAGAACGAGAGAGAGAGAGAAAGAGAGCGAGAGAGCGCCTTTTAAGTGTGTAGGGGACATAAATATTGCAGCAAAGTTTTGCCCTCAACTGATTGCAAAATGTCGAAGCAACGGTAAACAAAGTTTTGTGGCCATTGGCAATGCCAATCGATGGCCTGGCACCCGCCACACAGACACTGAGACTGACCGGAGATAGCCAAAATGGTCAGCCAAGCAGACTGGCAGCCAACTTTGCCCGATATGCTGGACACATGCACATGCACGCATACACATGCATACACATGCACACACACGCACACACACACACGCACGCACACACACACACGCACGCACACACACGCACGCACACACACAAGATATTCGCATATTTTTGGCTCGAATTACGTATAGGTTCTTTTGCATTAATTGAATTTGTTTGCTGGCAAGCGAGTTGGCCTTTAGTTGACAATTTAGCACTTGCGGCTGTTGTGGTCTAAGTCTAAGCCGAAACTTCGAAATGCAAGCCAAAATAGTTTAGCTCTAATGAAAGCTATATACGAGCTGCTAACTGCCAGCAAATTAAACAAATTGGTTTTCTCATTTTACATGACGAAAAAAGCCCTTTTAGAAATTAAAATAGTTTTTGAAAGAATTCTAGAAAGAAACATATATATTTAAAACTATAGATAAGCTTAAGTAACAAGCTGTAAAATGTCTCCCTAAAATTCCTGACTGAATATAAAATTCCCTATCAATAATTTTGTAGTACTCAAACATATCCACTTCCTATGCAGACTGAATGAAAAACATTAAAGCAAAAAGATTCTGCTCTGACTAATATAAATTTTGTTTGAAGCGGAACGCAACAATTTCGGATGGAGGACTAAAAAATTCCCAAGCCATAGGCTCCTGCCAATATGCCTATGCCATACCCAAAACGCATCTATAGCATCCTGTAGCCACAATGTTTGTAGTTTGTGATGCGGTCAGAGCGAGTCCTTTAACTGCAGATGCAGTGGCGGCGGCAGTGCTTGGCTGGGCTTGGCTGGGCTGGTCTCTCTGTAAGTGCAGGCGACTCGATTTGTGGTCACTTGAATGGTCTCGATGTAATGCGGCTGGCTCTGCCCGGCCACGCCCCGTTGCGGCCCACTTTGTATGTTAAATTTTATATGGCTTTGCGCCGTGCACAGCTTGAGCCAGCTTCAGTCGAATGGCATTCGCACAGAGACCCACACAGGACTCGGCAGCTCGTAAGTGCATTGGGGACTTGGGTTGACTTGGCTTGGCTGAGACTGCCTGCCTGCTTCTACTGCTGCTGCTGCTGCTGACGATCCTTGATGTCCTTAATTGTAAAGATGTGTTAATGTATTCCCTTTTGCAAGTTAACATTTTATTTCGCTACGTTCGCTGCGTTTAAATATGCAAAATGTTATACAGCTGAACGCAATGCCACGTGAAATGCTTCGGCAAATTGACAGCGAGCGCTGACCGTGGCCAGAGACCGCGGTTGACAACAGGCATAGCGAGCAGCAGGAGTCGGGGAGGGGAGAGCAGGCGTCACAGGTAAACTGTGTTTGCCCGGGGCACGTCTCGGTGTGACGCTGAACACGCTTTAACAAGGAGCATCCGACCGAGGCTGCTCATAACTTATGCACATAGATAAGCGACAACGATGCCTGAGATGGCCGTTATGCTCGCTCCGTCGTCTGTCGTCTGTCGTCGTCCGTCGGCCCGGCTGTTGTGGTTACTGTTATTTTCGTTGTAAGCGCTGGTTAAGTGTGTGAGTGTGTGGTGGGGGCTTTTTGTGTGCTGTGCTCAGCTAGCAGCCATTTAAGGCAATTATGAAATTTTAATAACCTTCGAATGAAATTATTTAAAGCCATCTTAAATGCGGTCGAGTTCTGGTGCTCTTTCTCACTTATTATTATCATAAATAGCGCATTCTGCGCGTAATTGAAACTTTAAGTCGACATCTAATTAAGCCACGATTATTAGCAATTAATGTCTGATCAATTTATTCAGTAATTGCTTTTCTAATAATTTAAATTGCATATTTTGCGGCTTAAGTTGTAAGAAAAGCTCTTCTGAGCCCATAAGTACTGAAAGGACTTTGTCGAGAGTCAACTGCTTAGTGTGGTTGTGTCTGATACTTTTCGTATTATCAATTACCATTATCAGCAAAGGAGTTAAAAGTCTTTCATAATTTACTGATGTATGTTTCCTCCACCCCAATGTCAGAGTTGTCTGGAGACGACTTTTCAAATATTGGTAAATTTCATGATAGAAATCTCAAATATTTTTACTTGATACGATTTCATTAGATACATATCTATGTAGTTTAGGCATAACTCCCAAAGTTAAGCTTATTTTCGTTTTATATATAATTTTGTTGATATTAGAAAACGTCTTTTATTTATCGGATTTTTACTCTACTCAGTTTTTTGTTTATTTCTTGTATCAATTTTATTTTTTATTAAATAATTAATAATAATTATTTATTAATATATTTTTTAATATATGTTGATGATTAAAATCAAGCAATTGACTCAACCTACAAATATTCGTGCGATATTTTTTTTTTTTTAATTTCATATAATATACAATATTAATTTTTTTGTTTTTTTTTTTTAATAAATTTGTATATAATTTACAATATTAATTTTTATACAGCTTTCTGTCCAGACATGAGCTGAAAGTCTTCATCATTTTCAGTCCGCCAGCACATTTACATAAAATTGATATTCATGTTGACATTTCTTTCTCTGACAAAAGACGTAAGGTTGAGCTGCCTTCATTTGCCTGCGATTTAATCGCCTTATAAATAACTACAGTTAAGCCTTTCTTTCCAAAGTCCGAGGCGCGCACACAATTAAACAGGCATTGGCAGTGGCCATTGCTGTTCGTATAATTCCTCGCTTTCAGGCCGACCGCAATGGCATCGCACCTCAGTTTGCAATTATTTTGTTGCTGTCGCACATGCATGGGCCAGACCACGCCATGCCATGCCATGCCACTCCATCGAGTGGCACATGCCATTAATTATGAAAATATTGGCCAAACACTTTCCGGGCCAGCGGCCAAAAGCAGCCGATGGCTGGCCGTACGCGGCAAAGGACATGCCGAAGTATCCTTGTGCGCACTTGGCTGCCACTTGTATTAAATTTAAAGTATTTACCGCAATGTTTCCGCTACGCTCTGCCCAAAATTGTATTCCGTGCGCACAACTCACAGGGACAAGCACACACACTCTTACATTGCCGACATTGTACGAAATGTATTGTGCTATCCAGCTGGGTTTTCTTACAATTTGGTTTGGTTGGGTTGCCTCGTGGCAGCTCCAAATGCTGCACCTGCTCCAAGCGGTTTAGCTGACAGTGCTACTGCTCTCTCCCACGCAGTCTCCCTCTTTCTCTCTCTCTCTCTCTCTCTCTGTATGTGTGGCTATCTGGACATCTCTCTCTCTCTCTCTGTCTCTCTTCAATATGGTTTGCTAGGGGTATATTAGTTTATTTGTGCACTACCATACATATATTTATCTTGATCATGTGTAGCAAATAAAACTAGAGTCCTGCAATGTCTTTTGGAACAAAATGCGGGTGGGTTGGTAAATTAAGTAGAACAATATTTAAGAAATAAGATAAACTAAAAGTTTAATTTAAAATGAAAAATCTTTCACCAAAAAAAAAAAAAATAAAATAAATAATAAATAAATAATTGAAAGCATCAATTAGTGTTTAATGAATTTAAAATAATAAAATATAAATAAAACAAATATTTTTAATATAATTTGTTTATGAAAATATTAAATAAATTAAAATTAAATATTGAAGTATACAATTATATATTTTTATATACATATATATAAATATTTGTATATATAAATTAAAAATATGCAAAAAAAAAAAAATGCATATACATTTTGTATATATATTTTTTTATTTTATATTTATTTAATATTTTTATAATAAGAAATAATAATTATAATACAAATATAGTTTGTACATATTTTTTTTTATGGTTTTTATGGTTTAAAACTACTTGAATGGCTTTTTCACTCAAGTAAGCTTCATGCTTGAGTGCGAAATGGAACAATTATTTGGCACAACTTGAAGGACACGCCCAGCTCGGCAAGCCAACAAAGGTGCGTTTGCCACGCACAAATGCAAACATTCGCAAAAAAAAAAGGTAAATAAGAGAATTGAATTGCCTGGCGGGCGGCAAATTAAATTCGTTCGGTGGAAATTAGCGACGATTTTGTGGAAAGTGCGACGCAGACATTCGAGTGGGTTCGCAAAAGATTTTTGGCTTTTAAGGCAACCGAACACGTAACGCGCTCGAGGGCAATGGGATGCCCTTCCCTCGTCCGCCTCCTCCTCGTCTAGGTCCTCCCCAACTCTCCGCTTCTGCAGAGTGAGAAGAGAGCGAGTTAAATATAGCAGTTAGGCCAAAATAGGCGCAAAATTCGCTTGGAACGTGCCTGCAATTATTCAAAGTGCAAAGACATCGCAGCTCGAAACGTGCAACTTTTCCGGCTAGGAAATTGTTCATAATTCTGGCAAAGACAACTCTGTTAACTTTTTGCCCCCAAAACTGTTGTAGCTCCTCTTCCCATCGTTGGCGCCTAATTTATTGATGTAATTTGCCTGTCGGCTGCCGCTGCATATTAATTTAACATAAACGCCGCACAGCCATCAACAAATTACACCAAAGATTATATGTTCCAGAGCATGTTGAGACACACATTCCCATTGTTGTGTGTGAGTGTCTATGTGTGTGTGTGTGTGTGTGTGTGCTTGTGCGACATTGGCATTGCGTCGCGTAGGATCAACAGCAAATTACCCTAATCAAATTGCCATTGCGCATATTTTAAGTTAATGAGTTCGTGAATTTAGATCAAATTAGGGCACAGAACTGAAATTTCTATGATTTTTATTATTATTTGCGCTTCTCATAGGCAACATGAGCTTTGGAATTTATAGCCAATTAGACAGTTTTTCTCTTGCCTTGGCCCAGAGCGAAAAACAAAATTAAATTTTGATATTTTTATCTGGCTGTTGTAAATAATATGTCATTAGATTTTCAGTGACTGGGTAATTGTTGTGGGAGATATGCTACGTTGATGTCTCTATTCAAGCTCTAGAAAATAATTTCAGTTTAAATAATTCTAGTTTAAAGAGTCTCATTTTAAATATAGAAAGGACTTGAATTTTAAACAGCTCAAGTCAGAATTCAGCAAACATGCAAGCGTTTCGCTTCATTTTCGCTCTTGCTCAAAGCAAATATGTTCCAGGGTCATCGAATCTCGTATATAAATCCCTTCTCCAATCAATACAATAGAACCGCATTGCCTTTTCTCATATGACTGGCTCTCTCCTTCCCAACAGTCCCTCGCACTCACGTTCAAAATTGCATACAAAGTATGCAAAAGTTTACATTGAAACTTTTGGAGGGAATTCATCAAACAAAGGAGTTGATGGAGCGTCAGTAGTTGCGAGCAGTTGTTGTTGCAGCGTTTAAAGTATTAGTTGCAGCTCGCAACGGATTAGGGATTAGTTAGCCGAGCAGTTTAGGAAACTTGCACGAAATAAAACTAAATATGGACTTAAGCATATAAAAGTCTTAACAAGACATAAATGGACAATACTAGTGGGCCAAGAAGAAGAAAAAATAAAACATATATATGTAGAGGCAACGATAGCTGCAAACAGAAAACAAGTGAAGAGAGGGAAAGAGAGAGAGAAAGAGAGGGAGAGAGAGCAGAGCTCTGGGCAAACACCTCAAGTGTATATGGCAAAGGGTGAACTTTTGGCTTGCATAAGCTGCAGCTGAACTTTTATTTGTATAACTCGGCGTGTGCAGGAAACTTTTGGCCAGCTCTTGCAGCATGTTGTTGTTGTTGTTGTAGGTTGCTGTTGCTGTTGCTGCCATTGCAGCAACTTGCTTGATTTTATGGCTGCAGTAACTTCAGCTGGCTGCTGCAGCAGCATCCGCTCTCGGGCCAGGGCGAGTGCACTTTAAATTACTCGAATGATACTTGATGGTTGCAATCAGCATCAGCTGCAGCAATGGCAACGTCAGCCCCTTGGCAGACCCATCAGCCAGACACAAGTAGACACAAGTAGACTTCATTATTTTGATAGCAATTAGCAAATTGAGTTTTATAAATTTTAAGTTGTCTGTCATGCAATTAGTGCCGCACGTCTGAACGACCACACAGACTCAAAGCTTTGAGTTCGACACACGCTGCGTATACTCGATGTGCGCTGCTCTAATTCGCATTGGAGTGCGCTGGCTACACAAAAATTGTTAATTTTGATCGCTTTGTTTTGTTTCATTAGCAAGCAGAGCTGATAGAGCCCCGCAATGCCAAAAACAACTCGGACGAGGGCACAAAGCGAATTCATGACAAAGGAGTTTGGTTTTTATTGTTTTGCGGAGACAGCAAAGTTAATATATTTTTTATTGTTTGTTGTTGACACAAGTGTTTGCGCATGGAAGTGATTCTGAAAAGATTAAAATTGGCTCTTTTTATAACTGTTCTGAATTAGTTTCAATGGAAAGCGAAAGCGAAAAGTGGCGCGACTATACGCAGCGCTTTATGCCTTGCTGGAAGACTTTGTAGACTCCGATACATGACAGCCTATACGAGGCGCCTAAATAAGAGATAAAGTCCAGGAGGTAGCAAAAAACGGATCGTCAGTTTGACTAGATGACTAGACGCCTCCACCTTCAAGATCTGCAGGATTGTGAATGTATATATAAAAATATTGTACAATATATCTATAAATATTTGCGTTAGAAGCTGACGAGTTCTTTCTTTTCTCTCCTAGATTATTACTGATTTTAGTGTCGTAAATTCATTTATCGAGAGAGTAGGAAGTAGAGAGAAAGAGTTAAAGACAGCTTTGAGCACACAGTCAAAGACGAGAGCACAACAGAATATGGTTATCATATGTATGTGAGTTCAGCAGGAATAAATAAACGCGATAGCTAAAGAGAAAAGATTAAGATGAGGTAGCTTATCAGAAGAGAGCTTGGCTGTCTTTGCAGTGTTTTGTATTCACTTTGAGTAATATTTAATATACTTATTTCCATGCGAGCTTAGAGCAAATGAAATGCATACAGCAAGAGCCTCACTTTATAACTTCAGACTGGCATACAAATTAGAGTACATTGAGTTGCAGAATGACATAGAAGACGATGATTATTATTATCATTATCATTATGATTCTGATGAGCTGCTGCCTTAGAGCAATCAATCAATTAAATATGTAAATATAGGAAAATACAATAAATATTCATTGTCATACAACTGCATTGCAAAGATTATATAAAAACTAATAATCTTTAATAAATAGCAATAATAATTAAAGAATATATTAAATAAAATATTATTAAATACTAAAAAATACAAATTTATAATATTTTGTGATATATTATGATACAAGCCTAGCTTATACTATATATATTTTATTTTTCCCTAAATACCATTTCTAATTTGTATTCCCATATTTATATTAAACAGTCAAATTCAAGCCAAGGCAAACAAATTTGCGGAGCAGTTGAACCCGACCAATGAAGTGGAAACGCACAACAATTTTGTTGATTGCTTGATTTTCGATTTTTGTAGCCTGCGCAAAAAAAAAAAAAAAAAAAAAAAACAATAGTAAAAACAAAGACTGAGCGTATTATGATTATGTGCAGAAATATAATACTTTAAGATAGAAAACGCTGCTGTTTGATGCGCGTATCGCAAGCTTTTATCACAGATCTGATGAGGATGACAATGACAATGACAATGACAATGACGATGACGATGACGACGACGACGACGACGACGATGACGATGTTACCCTTACCCGTCTGGCAGCTAAAACTTGTTCACGCTCTCGTCGTTAATATTGATCCGTGTTGACAATTTTTTCTCTCTTTTTTTTATTTTGTTTTCTTTGGCGGCGTGCAGAAATAAATAAATATATGCCCCGATTTTTCACTCTCGACGCGGCGCGTCGCGACTTGCAACGTGTGTGGCATAAAAGCAGCCTTTGCTTCTGCTTTTGTTTTGCTTTTACTGTTGTTGTTGTTGTTGTTGTTTGCTTACTGCTCCCGCACAGTTTATTTGCCTGCTTTTATTTTTACGGCCACTCGCCGCGATTCCATCGTATCTATGGCGCTGTCTGACAAAAGGCAAATGCGCCCATTTGTCATTTGGACAACGAGCTGACAGTTGGCAACAAACTGGCGCTTGCCGCCAGTTGTCAGCGGAATGCTTTTGTCACCCTTCAGGCGATATTGTCGAGTATCGAACTTTTCGCTGAACGACAGCCTTTATGCAATTGACACACACAGGAAAATGTAATGGCAGAGTTAATGCGTTATTGATATCGCCGATGATCCCCATGAAAAGCTATTTAAAAGTTACTTAGGCGACGCGGTGCTCAACGGTATTTACGTAGATGGATTTTAACAAATCTTGTTTTATCGAGAAATAGAAGAGAATAGAATGAAGCGGCAAGTCTTTACTAATGTAAAATCAAAACGTAAAAATGTTAAAGATATCTGTTAAAGATCTGAGTTTGGCATTCAGAAAAATATATTTGCTTTCACCTAGATTAGATTTAAGTCCACAAAGTAATCAACTTCATTCATTTTCTGTTCATAAATAGTCTGGGAAAAATATATTTTAAAAATATATTCAGATGTAATTAGGAAAAACTGCTTTATACCTTAATATAATACAAAAACATAGCACATATTTTTTATGAATAAAAAATAAAGTAAAAAATATTGAAAAAAGTGTTTGATAAGACCTTTTGCCGCGCAGCTTTCAGCTTGGGCTTTTTAATTAAGAATCAATTTATTAATGCGAAACGCTGCTACATATTTAATTGCAAGAACATTACAGGGATCCAATTTGTAGCTCTTGCACGTAGGTATATATAATTACATAAATACATATATGTATGTATGCATGTGTGTGGCTATAAATATATAATTTTAATTCAACTGGCCACATAAAAGGCAAAGGGCGAGCTACAAAAAATGTGATGAGAGCACTCAGGCTAAAGCAAATAAAATGCGGCCCAAACGCATTACACATATACCCTGTACATTTATTCAGGAGAGGGTTGCTCTGAATTAATGCAACTGATTAAAAAAAATTATCTTCTTAAAGAAAAGACATTTAAAAATGAAATAAGTCATATGAAAAATATTTCAAATAAAAATTGGAAAAATTTGAATTAAATAGAGTTTCTTAGGTTAATAAGAAATTATTAAGAAAATTGTGATTTTTCACTTTCTAAATATATATATAAAATTAGAATTAAAGAAAATATTTAAGATTACAAAAACAAATAGAAATTACAGTTATACAAAAATATGTGAAAATAAATGAAATTTATATAAAATATTAATTTTAAATTATTTATTATGTAATAAAATTAAAAAATATATTAAATAAAAAGGCATTGAATATTATGAGCAAAATATGTGAAAAATATTTATTTTTGTTTAAATATATTGATGCTCATAAATAGTTATCAATCATCAAATAAATGTGCAGTGTGCAGGATATAACACAGCCGTCTGCTCTTGAGACACTCACAACAAAATGATGTACGAAAATCGACAATTTGCTGAGCCATTCACGCTGCTACCATTGATATGAAAATAAATACACGACGCTAATCAAATCTCAGCGCATTTAATGTTTAAATAAACAAAAAGCAAAACAAAAATTAAGCCTCTAGAGATGCTGCTGATGACTTGACTAAGAGCTGGAGTCAGTCACCAGGCTATTTGTTGCGCTGATTACACGACACATAAATATTTGATACGAATTAATGTGAGGACAAACCAAATGGCATTTAATTAGCTAGCCGAATATACTTCAATAAAAACCAGAAAAATAAAAAACTTTGGAAACAGAAACAAGCACTTGAAAATATATACTTAATACACAGCATAAATTTTATTATTGGGCGCCGACGAGTGGCTCAATTCCAGACTCTGCGGGAGAACTTAGGCAAAAAACGGAACGCTGAGTTCTCTGACTCTGGGATTTGTTTGTTGTTTTTGTATGTTTGTATATTTTTGGTTGAAGTTAGCTGCCGTTTTATGCCCTTTGAAGTAGTGTCAGCGAAGAGAGCGAAGCATTTCGCAGCCATACCGCCTGCTTAAGCAAAATAAGCCGAGAGCCAAGTTTATGACGACGAGCCTCTGCGGCATCATTTCTGTAAATACCTTAACGCATTTTTAATAATTTTTATTGTCAACAATTTTGCAAAAGTTTTTCACTCTCTTTTTCGGGACTTGAACTTTTTGTTTACTGTGCCCCGTGGCTTCACTTTAATTTCTTAATTTAGTCTGTGTCTGTGTCTGCGTCTGGTTTTGTCTCATCTTCAACTAAAAAGTTCAACGGCTGCTTATGCGCAACATAAAATTATAAATTGAAATTTGAGGTGGCTATAAAAACGCTTATGGGATATGTGATAAAAGGAAAAATAATTTAATATCATGTGAAGCTCGTAAGACCATAAACATTAGCAATTTGTTTCTTTTATATGAATTAAAAGCTACTGAAATCGACGCTAAGCCCTATATGAGATTTTAAATCAAAATAAAGAAGGTCGTCTGGCCAATGCTCAAGTTGATCACTCTTAAATGTGTGTCAGACCTTCCATCCTTTGAGAGAAATGAAAGGTAAATAATTGCGTAGGTGGATTTGGATCAGATAAGTGCTTAAAGATCCACAACTCCATGTGGGATTTGTGAAGTGCGAAATTCGAATGGGGTGATAGCTAAATCTAGTTTTGTGTGTCTCCCTTAGTGCATAAATTGTTTTTTTTTTTCGAATGTTTGAGGTCATAACATTGTTAGTATAAATTATTTACGTTTTATTTTGTATTTCTCTTTTTAATAAATTATTGGCAAAGCTTTTGCTTTGTACCAATTTCAACTGCATATTTTGCAGTCAAAAAAACACGCACAAATCAAGCAAAAAATTTGATTGCCATTTTTCATATTTATGAAAGTGGAATAAAAACTTTGTTTCCGACAAAAAGTATTAAATAAAAAGTGAAATAATAGGAAATGGGATTGAATTGTCACAGCTGCAATTTTTCAACTGTCAAATCAAAACATAAAACCAATTACTTTTAATGATTAATTACTTTGTGTGAAGAGAGAGAGAGAGTGAGAGCGCATGTTGAAAACCTCAAAATGATTTTGATTACGAGAGCAGGGCTGCAGTCAACTTTGATTTGATTTATGATGCGCCGCACAACCCTTCCGACACAGCCCGCGCACAGCTGTTGGCTGCTGGCTGCTGGCTGCGGGCTCCTGGCAGTGGCGGGCACACGCGACGTATGCTCAACAAAATAGTCTACATTTGAGATGGGCTTAAGCCTAACCCGACGACACGCGAATCACCTTAAAATTCATAAGTATGTCGACGCGAGGCCTCAATTCACCGCAAGTAAAACGGCAGCTGCATGTCATTAACTATATGGCCAAGCCCAAGACATAATCCGAGCTGCGGCAGCTCGAAGCGCGCAACATGGCGTATGCGTAACATTCGGGCGCCAAACTTTTCAGCGCTTCATTTTGAACACATTTAACACATACAAACGAGCTCGTGTTTGGGTGTGGAGTGGCTGTGTGTCTGATGACAACTTTTCTCACTTTGGGTCTCTGTGTGTGTTTGGTTTTTTCATCTATTTTTACCCATTTTAGTTGTCATCAAGGCTGCGGATTATGGGAGAGTTTATGCCTCCAAAAATTATGCAAAAGCGAGGCAATGAAAATGCTGATGAGGCGGGCTGTTGCTGATAATGTTTATGCTGATGGTAATGATGGCCACAGAACACCAAAAACCAAATGGTATACGGGGGCTGGGAGAGAGTGAACACAACGAAATAAAAGGGATAAGCAGAACTACACATGAAACCAAATATTTTAATCACATGCAGTCGCAGCTGACTGCGGACTGAGGGAAGGGGCTGCCCAACTGGCCAGGAAAAAAGAAAAAATAAATAAAAAAAGGTGACGCTCCTTCATCAGCCCCTTTCCTGGCGCATTGCAGCATGACGAATGAGTTGCTCAAGTTTAGCAATTTTAATAAGTGTATAAATTTTCGGCAGGTGCGCACAGGTGTAAGCAGCTAGAAAGTTATACCATATAATATTCTAAAATAAATTTGATGTTCATTATATAGCCAACCTGTTGGCCAATACACATATATATAAACCCATATATATTTAAAGGCAATTTATAATGTCCTTGTATTTCGAAACTGTCAGCAATTTATGGCCCGAATTTTGCGCGTTAGTAGAAAACTCATAAAATTTTGTTTTATGCACAAGAATCGGGAATTCGAAGCGCGCTAATTTATGGACCACGACGATATGGCAAATTATGAGCTGCGCTCGCAGCGTCGTCTGGCTTAGGCGATGAATTCAAAATCGATTGGCTAAATTTACTCACTTTAGCTACACACAATTTCAGTTGCAATTTGGCTCTGGCACTGAATTACTTTGTGGTTTACTGTAATTGACGATTGTTTAGCCCACAGAGCGAAGCCCCTCTGCAAGCGGAAGCGCCGATATGTGATATATTTCGATATATATACAAATATATATATATCGCTGTAGAAGTATTGATTTTGCGGTTTGCTCGCACTTGAGACATTGGCGCAGGTGTCAGTTGATTAAAGCTTAACGGTTTAATATTGAGCTGCTTTCAATGCGAGGTAAGAAAATATGAGCAGGCACTCTGAGTTTGATTGAGTCTTTCATTGATAATTATTGTAAAGCTGATGAGACGAGGTGCACGTCAAAAGCTTTTAGCATGGATAAAGTAGAGAGAAAGACAAATGCCAATAGACAGAAAATATTAAAGACTGAAGTTATTAAAGTAGCTTAAAGGAATATTTTAAAAGACAGATAAAGATATTTGTCTTCATATAACAAGCAAATTTATCACTAATGTTTTATTTACAGAGCCATTTAAGAAAATTTTTAAAAGTGTTATGAACATTTTATTTAAATTCCATTCGAATAATAATAAAAATTGTATTTTATTTTTATGTGTAGAATTAACTAAACTAACTTAATATATCTCGAAAATGATTTATTTAAGTATTCTTCTTATTAAAAATATATTCGAGCATTTTCAGTTAATATTTAGACCTTTACAATGTAATTTATTTTTCTATATATATTTTAGTTTAATCGAATTTTCATTTTAAATTTATTTAAGTGCTCTCTACTCCAAGCCAAAATTTCCATTTTAATTTGTCATGCTTAGCAAATTTTAAAAAAATATATTCACTTTATATATTTATATTTATGCATTTGGGCTATGCGAAACTTACCCAATGTGCAACGGCATGTAAATCGAAAAATTACAAAAATGTCAGTTTACATCACGCCTCCTTCGGCAGGCGCTTGTTAATCATGGCACACACGCGCACACACACACGCACACACACTAATCTAGTTGGCCGTTGTTGCAAAAATATTCAAATGAGTTGCGGGGCTCCACAATAAATGAGAAATGTGTTGGCCAAGGGCTCACATGCTCACGACAACAACAACAGTAATTGATGCACAAACTATACACAAACCAAAGCCGAAATGTTCTATTCAAATTCTTAATTCAGTTCTTAAAGGCGAACTCTTTGCTGGCTTGGGTGGATTTGACAGGCTTCGAGATATCGCGAAGACGTCAACTTGACAACTGAGCCGAAGCGAACGACCTGACGAACGACGACCGCACGGCAGGAATGTTAAACGAATACTAACTCCGAGATCAAGTGCAATGAAAGTTAAGAACTGTCACGCAAGCTCGAGCCAGCTCGAACAAGTTGCAAGCGCACATGTTCGCACTGAGTCGCGGCGAACCGCGGCGAGTCGAGCCTTGCCGAGCCGAGGCGCAACGAACCATGCCGAGGCAAGCCGAGTCACCTTCGTGCATTCTATGCTTTTTCTGCTTCGGCTGGCGCTCTTTATGATCATTGGCTTCATTTGCCACTGCGAATGGATATGGATATAGTTTTTCGGTGGCATTTAATTGCAGTTAAACAGAACACACACACCCATCACTAGATGTCTCATGGCCCAACTGCAGCGCACCAAATATTTGGTTACAACTGCAGCATTGGTCTACGTGCTGCAGCAGCCTGAGCTGGGCCCAAAGTAACAAAGATAAAGCGCGCAACGGGGAATTGTGTGTGTGGAGCAGGTTCAGGAGGAAATTCATGGATAATAATTAACTAATAGCAAATCAATTAATTACAAATAGTAAAATGTGTAATCTAAGCATATTTCAGAACAATTCTTTAAGTGAATAATGAGTACATAAAACATTGGTAAAATTTTAATTTTAAAAATTTTTAAATAACTTAATATAATTTGTGTTATTTAATTTATATATTTGTATATGAATTAAATTATTAAATTATTTTAAAAATATATTTAAAATAAATATAAATATAAAATAAAAAATAAATACATAAATAATATATGAGCTCGTGGCTTTTCCACCAATCATAATTTTATTATATTTAGTTGGAAATATTAAAAAAAAAAGAAAATAAAATCATTTAATTTAAAAAAAATGAGTGAAATACATTTTAATTTCTGCATATTTGTTTCCATTATTCGAACCTTAAACTAAACAAGATACAGCTAGCCCCATTCAGCTGTATTTAATGTAAGCCTGCTTTAAATAATACAAATATATAACAGTGGCTGCTAAAAGTAAGACACTTGAAGGCAACTCTTGGCAGGCGACAAACAAAGCACGCAAAGCAATGAAAATTCCGACCTGCCGCAATAAATTCCGCGCGCGTATGCCAAAATGAGAGTGAAATATCCTGCACTCACACACACGCACACACACAGGCACACATACTTAAAGGACTGACTTAAAGGGCAGAAGCAGAAAGACCCACGGTGTATAAGTGTGTGCGCGCCATAAATCGCGCTAAGCCAAAACAAAACATAGCTGGCCAAGTCCCAGAGAACAGCATCATGCATCAGGCATCGGGCAGGTGGATGCCACAGCCTTTGACCTGACACAATGCTCTACATTCGATGTTTTTCCCTTTTTTTTTTTTATTTTGGTTACTAGCCTCCCCTGCAGCAGCCCAACTTGGTTCGAGATGCGACTGCGCAGTGGCGCATCGAACCGAACAGCTGTTGAGTAGCGCAATTCCTTACCTAGGACAACATAAGTAACGGCAGCGTCTTGCAGCAGCATCCCAGACCAACACAAGGCACAATTTAATTTTACATCATTGTTTTATTGTCGTTAATGATCCAAAATTTCTGAGGTTTAATATCCATACATATCTTCAGCCATGTATTCCTAGAACCGGCATGTGGAGGCTATATAAAAAGACATCTTCAAAGTACTTGTTGAGAGTTTCCCAGCTCAAAACATACCACGTCATTTCTTAGCAAGTTACCAGCCGCAGGGGCAGGATGTGCAACATGGACTGCCGCATGGTCCACATGGGCCGCAGCAAGGACCACAGGACGGACCACAGCAAGGACCACAAGATGGCCCGCAGCAGGGACCACAGGGGCCACAGCATCTGCCCGCTGGAACGAGGCACCCAGGCGGACAGGGCCCAACATAGAAAGGATCAAACTTACAAACGATAAGCATTTCTCTTGTATATCCTAATGCAACGGAAGCGAGTCCTTGGCACCAACTATACACTCGCTGCAGCTACACATAGAACTTGATAATTAACCAGAAATCACATTTTACAAATGGACTTACTCAAGTATTTCCTGTGAGCCGAAGATATGTGTCTATTATTTCCTCAGCTAGCGCCTTGTTTTATTTTTTCATTGTACGCCAAGTTGCCTACCTGAAAATTTGAAAAATAATGAAAATATTTGAGTCAGGCGAAACTAGGCAAGCAGTCGAACGCATCAAAGCCTACTAATTTCGAAATTTTGCCACAAATTTTATTCACAATTTCTCGTACATTTTCCTGCCTGCTGCGACAGGTTTGTGCCCAGAAATGTTTCATTTGTTCTCCCCTACAAATTTCTAACAAAGATACAATTTGAGCTATTGGAGATTTTCTTTTTATTAATATGCCACATATTCGGTTTCCTGTTGGAAACAGATTTTATGAGCTTCATGATTTTTTGCTTATTATTTCTTTAGCTGAAACTAAGAGAATTTGAACTGATATTAATGAAGCGAACATAAACATTTTTAATTAATTAAAATAATATAATAAATTATTATTATTATTATTTTTTTTTTTTTTTATTGTCAGCTATTATTGACCAATAACGAGTAACAACCAATACTGAATGGATCGAGTTTACTACAAGTACAATATAATGACATTATCGTAGTCAAAATCGATGCATAAAATTAAAAGAATTCAAAAACAAATTTAAAAATGTTTTGCAACTATAAAAGTAAAATCGACCCCTACACCACATAAAAGCACCATAAATAAAACGAGATCGAAGTAAGTTTAGAACACATTTAATACTGAGAATTTAAATTGAACATTTAGGCAGATGTTAAAATAGACACACATATCTTCAGCCTTGTCCAGAGTTACGTTTACTTGTCACCTGCGTCTCCATCAAAGATAGCATAAAAAGGTAACTGAGTGAGGCGAAACAAAGCAAATATCGATTAGCATTTAGATGAAAATATTATGTAGTAGTAGATGGCATTACATTGCCTAAATAATCTCGCTACGATGATCGCTTAGCAGCAACAGCCACCACAGCAGCCTCCACAGCAATTACGACAGCTGGCACAGCCTCCTGCTGGCACTAGGCAGCCGGGTGGGCAAGGTCCAACATAGAAGGGATCGAATTTGCAAACGATATACATATTAAAATTCTATATATGCACACACGTCAAGACTCTACTTGAGAACTGCAAATATAATTTTAGGTAAAATATAATATATATATATTATATGTCTTATACTCACAATATTATGCTTTCTTTGCAGCTAAAAATATGTGTGAATATTACCCGGAACAAATGAAATTTCTAAAAATTCTTATTTCATTTGTTATGTTCACAAGCCGAAAGATCGAAAGCGAATGAGCCCAACTACGAAACTGAATTCACAGCTGAGAGGGCAAAGTCAGTTTCGATTCCGAAAACAAAATCGAAGCCAACTTTGCTTTACAAACTGTGCGTGCTTTGATCGACTATATATATACATATATATGTATATTTATGTATGTGTACACGCTGCGTTTGTCCTTGTTCTCTCAGCTGCAAGTGCAGTCGGTTGGTGCATTGGATGCACAGTGGTTCAAGTCGAGTGCCTTCAGTCCTTATGGTTGTAGTCAGCCCACTTACGGCCTGACCCAACACTATCCTTCACACTTACAGACTGCCATGGGTAGGCATACATTTCAAGGATATTGTACAGACGGCGACCAATTTTCTTCACAGTAGCACATGTAGTACGGAAGTGTTCATTATCCATTAGGTGGATGCTACGTGGTTGCGAAATATGATCCACGAACGCAGTTCGCTCACTGATAAACTGGCACAATGGGGGCGTGGTATTGGCGACCACCTGCGTCGTCATTTGCGTCAGTATAACAATTAATGCAATACCACCCATCGCCCCAACACATCTGTGGGCAGTCTCCATGGCAGGACGTGTTTCTCCTATATTATCTGCGGGCTAACAGAGCCTAACAGCCAAACATTGCCGAGAACTAGAAATTTTGTTAACAGAGCCAAAATATCAAACACTTTTTGATTGTGAAATCAAAACGTTTATTCATCGCTATCCGAACGATCGTAGAATTCGAAACGTGCTTCATATTTTGGTTCCGGCAATGTTTGACCTCCAAAGTGCACCATCACTGCGATAAATGTGCCAAACAGAGAGCAAAACTGCAACCATATCCGCATCAGTGCATTCTCCATAGACTCATCGTTCATGGTAGGTCCTTCTTCAACGTGAGCCAGCGACAGCGACTCATGAACCTTTTCGATGGCACTACGCACGGTCTGCATTAGGAATATGTAATTTTTCGACTATCTCTAATAAAAATTTCGATGATGACCTGCGAAATCTGGACCACATGCTTTTTAACCTAATCCAAATTTTTGCTCAATACACTGTAACAACTAAACGATTAAAAGAGTACGAATATATTTTTCTATAGATGACGCAGAGAGCAGCGCCGACCTGAATTGGCCTCAAATAAATATACTAAAAACCCATAAAAAACAATCCATAAAAATCTACTACCAATATATGCAGCACGAATTCTTTACCAGGCTTGGCCAGCAATTACTATATCGCATATATAATAACCAATATATCATGTAAATAAACAAATCAAACTCTCCCAATTTAGTTCTGAACGTCTTCTGCTTTATTGTATGTTGGACAATTTCGTATAAATTTGCCCATTGAAAACCTATTTCATGCTCTTCGTTGTTTCGGCCTCTTTTGGAACGCAGCATCGCTGTCTTTCATCATTGCTGCCCTTGCAGCGATCGGGCCAGCCGCACGGCACAAAGCCCGAAAATATACCAAACGGACAAGGTCCACATGATTGGTCAGGATATGGGCCAACGTAGAAAGGATTCATGTACTCACTCTTGGGTTCACATTGCTTACGAGGCATATTGCCGAGTATGTGGTAAGAGCTGGAATAGGTTCTAGAAGTCTTCGATTAGTTGAGATGTAAATTATTGTTTTTTTATTTTTTTACTTACTTCAATTGTGGCAAATTTAAAATGCCTAGAACTAAAAGCTGTTCAGTATGAGCTACATTAGTGTTATGAACAAAAACTGATTTCTCAGCTCCTCCCAAGCAGCAGTTCAGCCGCAAAGCCAACTTGATGTTTGAATTTTGCTCCTTGAGGAGGATATGGATCTAAACGGGTCCCAGATTCCGTGGATTTGACATTGGCATAGGGGGCTCAGTCTTGTTGTCGTTGGTAACTTCATAACCTCTGTTCGGCGGCATTTGGGTCTTCTCAGCTGCCGGGGAACAGCCGCCACAAGGTGCATTCGGTCCGGGACATGGCCCACACTCGGTATTCGGGCAATTGTTCTCGCAAGTGCAGTCCGTGTCGCAGCAGGGCGGATTGGGCCCAATGTAACCAGGATTGAACATAATAACCATTGTGGCGGCGTTCCCTTCAAGCTTAACCACCAATCAATCAAAATCTTGCACACGTTAACGCATTTCAGACTTACCTTCAGAGATTATTGAAGCAGCTTGGTGCTATTGTTGGTTTTTGGGTTGTTGTATGTTGTGTTTCGTGTTGTGAGTGTGGAGTGAATAGATTTTCCATTCACATGACATGGCTGTAAGTGTATTTAAATGACAGCACGCTCATGGCTTACTAAAGTCAGCTTTTAATAGCTGCACTGCAGACACATTGACCCAATCACAATGGCTTGATAAGCTTCTGGGACCTCATCTACCCATCTCTGCCTCTCTCTCTCTCTCACTCGCTGTCTCCCTCCCTTTCTCTCTGTCTGCCTTGCAGATGCCAACACAATGCGTATAATTATTTCATAATCGGGCAACACTTCATTTATGGTGACAAAAGCCTGCAGATGTGCAAAGCCACTCCCCGGAGGCAGCTACTGACCAGCCAATAAATGGCATAGACCATCAACATGTTTAAGCTGTGACTCAAATACCCTGTACACAGATGATATGAGCTTATATAATATATATAAATATTTGTATTCGAATTTCATAATTCTTTCTGACATACATGTAATATATAAAAATAAAATAAAGATGAGGGAGTTTTTTATAAAATATACAAGAAAATAATTTAGTGTAAAATAAATGTACATATATAAGTATTTTAGAATATGTTGTTTTTATTAAATAAAATAAAGTTTTAAGTTTAAATAAATGAAATATTGTGTATTTAAATTTTCATCAAATTTCTTTAAATATTTTTTGAATATTTCCTATTTTTATTTGGTAAAACAATCCATTTTTGTTCTATTTATTTTCTTTTAAATACATATATCAATAGAATTAGTATGTATATATATATATATATATATATATATATTTTAAATATTCATAGAACTAATATAATAGCCTTTTAATTGTTAAATTATTAGAAAATCTAAAATATAAAAATTGTGAAAATATCTTGCTATTTATTGATGTATTTCTAAATATAGATAAATAGAAAAATAATAACTAAAAATTTATTTCTTCTACTTTCATCTGAAAGTATTGATTTAAAATTTAAACAACAAGCATCATGATTGATTAAAATTTTAACATCAACATGCGCTGATCTGGGAGTTCACTATTTGGCCTACATCATATGCCTATTGCATATACCCTTCCGCACACAAAACATGTGAACGGAGCAATTGCCAAATGCCAGAGCTTAAATTCTGGTGGTAAATTTATTTATGTTTATATCAGTTTGAGTATGAAATACGCCCCATTTCAATGCTAGAGGGTATAGCAGCAATAGCAACAACATGCATACTGTAAATTTTAAGTTGAAATTAATGAATAATTAAGCTGCATTGGGGAGCCATTCGAACTGTTGCTCGAAAGCGGAAATGCAACATTTGCATAACTAACACAATGAACTACATACGCAACTCAGTTGCACGAATCTGCTTTCGGCCCATATGAGTGCGCTCATCTAGACATGCCATCAATTGCTGCTCTATGCATGGATATATTGTGGCATTAGATATGCAAATTTCAATACTTTCACAAGCATAATTGGTGTATAACGGCAGTTGCCTTTGTCAATTAATCAATCAATCAACTCAGCCCAATGCTGACAATGCCAACGGGCAGCGCTCCAGTATGCGGTGCGGAAGCAACTTGTCGCCGAGTGCACCTTGCAGCATGTTAATCATGTCATCATCAGTTCTGATCGCTCACAGAGTTCAAAAACAAAAACAGCAGACATCAAACGTTAAGCAGCGCGTGTTCTGCTGCTTTTGCTGCTTTTGCTGCGTTTGCTGCGTTTACTGCTTCTGCCTCGCGTCAAAGTCGTGTGCGTTCTCTGTGTAATTCATATTCAAAGCGCGTTGCGACACAGCGCGCTGTGGTTAGCACGGCTGGTGCGGGGCTAGCGACGTACTTTGGCGTAGGCGTCTGGCTGCTTCCCCTCTGCTTGCCCCCGCCCTTCACTTTGTGCAGCCGAGCGCACTGCTTTTAAGTGGCGGACACTGGGCAGCGTGTGCCCCATTGCGCGGCACGTTGTGGGGCGCAGCTCGGCTTACTCAATGTGAGTGAGTGTGCTGGTGTGGCGGTCTGTCTGTGTGTGTGTGTGTGTGTGCTGGTGCTGTGTGTGGCTGCGTGTGCCTGCTTTGGCGATAGTTCGCTGCGGCTAAAGTGGCAATTCTGATCCGCTGTGTCGCTTTGTCGCTTTGTCTTCTTACCGCGCCTTCTAAATTTACACAAGTAATATGCACTGGGAGAAATCGGCACAGTGTTTATACTGAAACTAAACGAAAAACACTTTCTAGACCTAAAACTGAAGTATGATGGCTACAAAGCGAACCTTCAACATTTCAGCCAAAACCTTTTCATGCTTACCAGGAAACTAATAAATTTGGAAAGCATTGAGCACAGAGCACCTCCAAGATTTTGATTAAATGAAATGTACATAAATATATAATAATAATTATATACATATCAATCCATCATAATGCATCAATCGGTTGGCAGAGTTGACTAGCGAAAGGTAAATCAATGATAAATCAAACCTAACGAATTGCTACTGAATGTCTTCTGCTTTATTATGTATATATTGGGCGATTTCGAATAAATTTGCCCATTGGAAAACTATTTCACGCTCTTAGTAGATGCAGCCTCTTTCGGAACGCAGCATCGATTTCTTTCAGCCATGCCCTTACAGCGATCGGGCCAGCCGCATGGCACAAAGCCTGAAAAGGCACCATAAGGACACGATCCGCATGATTTGTCGGGATATGGACCAATGTAGAAGGGATTCACTTCTTCATTCTTGGAGGGACACCACTTCAGCACCATTTTGTCGAGTATGAAATAATTTCTAAGCAACAAATTTAATATCAATTTTTTGCATATTATTTTGTTTGTTTTTTTTTTTTTTCTTTTTTACTTACATCAAATTAGGCAAATTTACAAGTCCTAAAACTAAAAGCTGTTCAGTTTGAGCTCAATTGGCATTTTGAAGAGAACTTGTTTTCTCAGCTCCTCCAAAGTCTCAGCTCAGCTACAAAGCCAACTCGATGTATAAACTCAAATCTTGAAATCTCTGTGGAGTTGTTAGATCCAAGACATTTTTAGCAACATTTTCAAAATAATAATAAAAATATTAATGTATACATAATAATATGTGTGTTATATTTATATTTATATATTTATATTTTATATATTTATATTTTATAGAAATAACAAATAATATAAGATTAATAATAGCTTAAGAATTTAGAAGTGGCAACTGGGGCCTTCGAATTGTATTAATTATATTATTCGTTATTTATCATAGCAGCTCGAACTCGTATGGATCTTCCCTATCTAAGTATAGCATTACCATTTTTAGCATAATGAACCTCGATTGGTGACGCACGCAACCACAATTAACTAATGCTATAATAGTTATACAAACATAAATACATATGTATATTGATACATATGTAATTATTGTTAAGAACTGTTTTTCAGCTACACTTGGCGACAACATAAGCAAGCTCGAAAAAGAAACTGATAAAGAGAAGCCAGAAGCCAAGCGACTTTGTCTATAGCACATCCGTTTGTAGGTCTCATGCTTGGGCGAGTCTCCTGCTATCTCTTTCTTTTGCTTGCTTTCAATAATTCCAGCTCTTGTAATAGTGTTGTTCGTGTAGTTCCTGGGTGCAACGCTCTGGCCACGCGCAGCGGCCACTTGTCTGCTCGTAACTGTTTGAAATATGTTGTGGAGAAATGACAAAGTGACCGGAAGATGATACTGTAATAAAACAAACACACACACACACACACACACAGAGAGAGACACTCGTAGCTAAATCGCGGGGCGGCCCATGTTCATGTTTGTCTAGGAAATAGCCGAGGCTCAGCTATGTCCAAACTGGAACCGAACATTGGGACAACTGGACAGTGTTTTATATGCTGTGCGCTTCGCGTTTTCTATTTGCGTTTCTTTTCATTACTATTTTTTTTTACTTTTTTAACCATTTATTTACAAATGAACAATATTTATGGCCTCTTTCTGAACTCTAACTACGTTTCGAAGAGCTCTAAGCTGGTTGCTTCCGTTCGGGTATATGGCGACTATTATGGTTCTATTTTGATTAATAAATTCGTGGTTTTATTTTAGGAATATGAAAATCGACTTCTATTTGGCATCGAATATTTAAATATTTAATAGAAAAATTATTTTTTTTTATTGTTCAATCTTTATAAGATTTATGATAATTTACCAGCGATTATGTGTTGCCAATAAATAAACCATAAATAAAAACTTATTATGCATAGTGCGTCGACTTATCAACTCAGGTGCGATTAATAAAATAACAATTTTATAGATACTTGAGTTTATAAATCTTCTGTAAAGCGATAAAGATCTTATTTTTATGTGTTAGAAGTTTCTTAGTTATCTGTATCTGTATCTGTATCTGTATCTGTATCTGTATCTGTATCTGTATCTGTATCTGTATCTGTATCTGTATCTGTATCTGTATCTGTATCTGTATCTGTATCTGCATCTGCATCTGTATCTGTATCTGTATCTGTATCTGTATCTGTATCTGTATCTGTATCTGTATCTGTATCTGTATCTGTATCTGTATCTGTATCTGTATCTGTATCTGTATCTGTATCTGTATCTGTATCTGTATCTGTATCTGTATCTGTATCTGTATCTGTATCTGTATCTGTATCTGTATCTGTATCTGTATCTGTATCTGTATCTGTATCTGTATCTGTATCTGTATCTGTATCTGTATCTGTATCTGTATCTGTATCTGTATCTGTATCTGTATCTGTATCTGTATCTGTATCTGTATCTGTATCTGTATCTGTATCTGTATCTGTATCTGTATCTGTATCTGTATCTGTATCTGTATCTGTATCTGTATCTGTATCTGTATCTGTATCTGTATCTGTATCTGTATCTGTATCTGTATCTGTATCTGTATCTGTATCTGTATCTGTATCTGTATCTGTATCTGTATCTGTATCTGTATCTGTATCTGTATCTGTATCTGTATCTGTATCTGTATCTGTATCTGTATCTGTATCTGTATCTGTATCTGTATCTGTATCTGTATCTGTATCTGTATCTGTATCTGTATCTGTATCTGTATCTGTATCTGTATCTGTATCTGTATCTGTATCTGTATCTGTATCTGTATCTGTATCTGTATCTGTATCTGTATCTGTATCTGTATCTGTATCTGTATCTGTATCTGTATCTGTATCTGTATCTGTATCTGTATCTGTATCTGTATCTGTATCTGTATCTGTATCTGTATCTGTATCTGTATCTGTATCTGTATCTGTATCTGTATCTGTATCTGTATCTGTATCTGTATCTGTATCTGTATCTGTATCTGTATCTGTATCTGTATCTGTATCTGTATCTGTATCTGTATCTGTATCTGTATCTGTATCTGTATCTGTATCTGTATCTGTATCTGTATCTGTATCTGTATCTGTATCTGTATCTGTATCTGTATCTGTATCTGTATCTGTATCTGTATCTGTATCTGTATCTGTATCTGTATCTGTATCTGTATCTGTATCTGTATCTGTATCTGTATCTGTATCTGTATCTGTATCTGTATCTGTATCTGTATCTGTATCTGTATCTGTATCTGTATCTGTATCTGTATCTGTATCTGTATCTGTATCTGTATCTGTATCTGTATCTGTATCTGTATCTGTATCTGTATCTGTATCTGTATCTGTATCTGTATCTGTATCTGTATCTGTATCTGTATCTGTATCTGTATCTGTATCTGTATCTGTATCTGTATCTGTATCTGTATCTGTATCTGTATCTGTATCTGTATCTGTATCTGTATCTGTATCTGTATCTGTATCTGTATCTGTATCTGTATCTGTATCTGTATCTGTATCTGTATCTGTATCTGTATCTGTATCTGTATCTGTATCTGTATCTGTATCTGTATCTGTATCTGTATCTGTATCTGTATCTGTATCTGTATCTGTATCTGTATCTGTATCTGTATCTGTATCTGTATCTGTATCTGTATCTGTATCTGTATCTGTATCTGTATCTGTATCTGTATCTGTATCTGTATCTGTATCTGTATCTGTATCTGTATCTGTATCTGTATCTGTATCTGTATCTGTATCTGTATCTGTATCTGTATCTGTATCTGTATCTGTATCTGTATCTGTATCTGTATCTGTATCTGTATCTGTATCTGTATCTGTATCTGTATCTGTATCTGTATCTGTATCTGTATCTGTATCTGTATCTGTATCTGTATCTGTATCTGTATCTGTATCTGTATCTGTATCTGTATCTGTATCTGTATCTGTATCTGTATCTGTATCTGTATCTGTATCTGTATCTGTATCTGTATAGGTATCTGTAAGAACTCTAGTATGATTGATTCCTTCAAGTAAGCTCAATTTGTATCCAGCCCCCAGCTCAACTATTTGAAAGTTCGACCACAATTGAAGTTGTCGTGGGAACAATTTATTACGACCATCAAACTGGGAGCACTAAATGCCGGCACTTAGCCGATCATAACTGTGGCCATGATAAATCGAACTGGAATCGCCCGCAGAGGCGGCTCAAATCGTATGCAAAATTAAACCAAAACAAAAAACAACTGTGGCTGGAGTGGTTGAAGAGAAGGAGAAGCAATTCAGGTTCTGGAAGCAGCGTGGCAGCTGGCATTGAATGAATTGGTCGGCCGTTGTCTTAGCAATCAGCGCTACCGGGCATGGAAAGTTAACGCACAAGCAACCAAAAACCGGATTCGGTTTCCAATTGACGCTGCGGCACTTGGCGCGTTCTTTGCCAGGATGAACTGCGGCGGATGTTAGCTGTGGGAAGGGGGTGGCGCCAAAGGAGGGGTTCAGCCTCTAAGCGTCTTGCTGCACTGCCGGCCTGTCGTCTGTGCCAGTGCCAGTGCCAGTGTGTGGAGCGCATTCAAGTTGAAATTGCGGCAATTGCGTGTCGACCACAATCTTAACCAGCAGAGGCAGCACCCAGCCAAAAGTTCTAACTGACTGGCAGTGTCTTGGATTGCTGCTGCCTGTCCCTCGCTCCAATCCCTCGCCTCCCTTCTCTGTCGTCCGTCTGGCTGTCTGTTTCCTTTTGTTTTAATGAATAAGTTGGAACACCTGCTCGTTCGTTGGTCGTTGAGTTCTTCTCCCTTCGTGCTGTCTGTCGCCTGGACATGTTGCTCAAGTATGTATGTGTTCTATCTCACTGTCAAGCCGGGCTCCCTCCTCTCATTGTTAATACGCTACATATGTTGTGCGGCATGTGAGTTTTGAGCAAGTTGCTCCACAACAAAACCGTCTGCTGTCAGTGCATCAGTTATTGTCAGTGTACTTTCAGCAACCGACAAAGTTTTTAGTCCGTATTTATTGTGAATGTCGCGAAATTTCTCAGGAAAATTTATGTTGCTTAAATAATACTTGATGGAATTCTCAAAGTGTGTTTCGTTTCACACGCAGTATTAAAAGAACTCAACTGAAGAAGGTCATAAAGATCAGGGATATTATATATGTATAAATACAAATATGTTAAATATTTCGTTAGACAATTATTATTAAATTTAAAACAGATAATAATTGATAGCAATATAAATAATTAGTGACTAGTAAGTTTAATATGATTGCCAAGACCATAATCAATTATTTTGAGCACCTATAAAATATAAACGAAAAGTGATACCAACTAAGTTATAAAATATTAATACACTCACACATTTTAGCAATTTAATAATAACAACAATAATAAGTAAACTAATATAATACTGTAATATAAAAATATATATATGTACATTTCATTATCGTATCGAAAAGCTCTTGCACCCATTTATAAAAAATTACAATAGAAAGTTCAGTTGAGCTGAAAGTGTTTCACAGTCAAATGGTAATATTATTCTCGTTAGTTTTTCCATTTATTTATAATTTGCATTCGATTCTTGTTTACGATGTTCATGAAAAATCATTTAAGTCACGTTGTTGCCTTGTCTTTGCATTGCGTTTCTGTGATTGTGTTCTTTTCTACATAAATTTCATATTTTTATTGCCACGCGATATGTCCAATAGGTTTGTCAGCTTTGCCTGCACTTGATGCTTTAATTATAAAGTGGCTTTGCGTTGGCCGCACCAAGCGAGAAGGAGAGCTCGTAGTTGCCGGCAAAGTCAATAAATAACCTGTTCAAATGTCGTTAAGCGTAAATCTGTGATACAGCAGAGACAGCAGCAAGTCGCAGCTAGCTTGAGCTACTCAAGACGTATAATTTTCATTCATTAACCGGTGCCACACCTGGGTGCCCCCGCCCGCTCCGCGCCCCTTTTCACTTGTGCCGGGCCTGGCGCTGGCTCTGACTCTGACACTGAAACCGGCTGTTAGCCGATGCAAGTAGCCGCATTAAAAAGCTCTTTTGGCCACTTGGCTGCCTGCCCTATCAGCCAGCCCGTCGGCAGACGTCGAAGAGAGCCCTCGATATGGACGATTGCCTTTAACAATGCAGAAGGAGTCTGAGGGCTCGCAAGGAGCACGTTAAGACACGTTTTCGGTTCAAGCGATAGCGCAAAAAGCACGCACATATTCGCGAAGCAAGCCAGACGAAAGAGTGAAGGAAACAATAACAGAGGGAAGTTAATAATGGGCTTGGTGAAGAATCAATGCTCTATTTTTGATTTTGATGAAGTGCTGCAAGAGTTGGGGGCAGATCTGAATATCAGATGAGCAACAGATAAAGGAAAAAGCTAGAGCTTCTTCAAATTCTACAACATATAAGCTTTACTTTACACAAACAAAGCCGAGAGTTCATCACTAGGTACCAAGATGCTGTTGGCTAACCCAAGTAATCTAAGATTGGACTGCTTCCCAGCAGCAGCGGCTATCTGAATGCTGCACTATTCCTAAATAAAACCAAAATCAAAACATATCAGCAAACAGCAGCAAACATCAGCTGACCATCGGCTGTCCCTCTCTCTCTCGCTCTGCTGCCTCACATAACTGAAACACCCAGCGCAAAGAGTATACAAACATCAACAGCGTGCAAATTGAATTGTGAGTCGAATGTGCGGTTTTCATCAGTCTGCAAATAAATGAAAGGACTTAAGGACTCTTAACATCGATTTACGCATTCGATTACGAGACGAAAGTCTCTGAGTGCACTTTGAGCCAGCTCACAGTAAAAGGCCAAAAGCCATTGCAAATAATTACAGAGCAGCAGCAGCAACAGCAGCAGCAACAGCAGCAGCAGCAGGTGGAATGGTGATAATGATGATGATGATGTGCAAGACAATTAAATTGGTGTGTGGCAAAATTTAATGTCGGAAAATCAAAGCAATTTCATTTAGGACTTGCTCTCTCTTGCACACTCTCTCTCTCCCTCTCTCTCTCTCTCTCTCTCTCTCTCTATTTCGCTTTCACACTCCCGCCCCGAACAATTATAAAGCACGACATTGCACTCTTCCTGCTGGTAAAAGTATAAACTGCTCGTTGTCATCCCATTGTCAACTCAGCTCGTTGCAAGTTTTGCGGCAAATAATTTTCTTTTCGTCTTTTTTTTTTTTTTCTTTTTGCCTTTGCTGTTGCTCTTGCTCAATTTCTTTTTGCTCTGCTTGCTGCTGCAGACATTTTTAATAAGTTGCATGGCAGCCGTTGCACGTCGCAGCAGCAACAAAAGCAAACATTGCAGCTGCCAAGTTGAAAATGAAATTCGTGGCACGAATAGATTTCCAAACATATGAGCAGGGAAGAGGAAACAGACGGATGGACAGACAGACGGCCGGCCAGACGGTCGGACGGACGGACGGACGGACGGAGGCACAAAGCACGTCGACTATGACAGAAATTCGAAAATGAAGCAATTTACTTGTATATTTGATACTGTCAGCCATGGACAGTTGTCATACACTCGAGTTGCATGGGAACAGCCACTGCAACTGGTCAGCAGTCAGCCGACAGCTTATTAAGTGCCTGTCCTCCCCTCTCACAGTGCCCGCCCCGCTTCCTCAGCTCATAATTAGCAGTGCATATCTGAGCACATTTTATGAATTACTTTCGTAATTGTTTTTTTCTTCGACTGCAGCTAAAAAGAGTTGTTGGATTTTGCTGTTCTTTGATGTTGCAAAGTTCAAGCGTCTAGATTAAGCGTTTAGAGGGTGAGACAAATAAATCTGTTTGAGATAGTTTTATATAATTGAAACAAACTTTTTTTCATACAAGGAATTTTTAAATTATTGTTTAATTTTTAAAAGTTTACAGTCTTTAAATCTGTGGATTTTTTATATCCAATTTTATAAATAAATAAAATTTTATAAATACATTTTTATTTATTTTTTATATTTCAATTAACTTTTTAAGTATATTAATATTGGCATTTCGTTTAATGGAATTTGTTTATATTTTATATATTTTCTTATATTATTTTAATTTTAATTTTGTATGAATTTCTAATAATTACAAAACATTTTTGAGCTTTTTAGGCGTGTGGTGCGATTTTAATATTTTTTAAAATTTCAAAGTATTAATGCCACAGACTTTTTTAAGCTTTCTTTCTTCCCACTTTTATAAATTTGTCAAAGCTGAAATTTTTGTTTGTCTTTGTGAATGGGTTTTAGATCAAATTTGATTTGTTTTGCTTTTTCTTGGGTGTACAAAGAAATCTTTGGCAGCTTCCATTGCAGAAAACCTCCATTTTGGATCAGTAATTTTACAGATAATTTTCATTGTAGCTCATCTTGTTGTTTAGTTAGCCCATCTCGTGCCAGCTATACCGCTTTCAAAGACAATTAAGCTTGCTTTAAGATCTTAGGCATGTTTGTTTTAGAACATTTAAAGTGCTTAGAGTCTATGAGCTCTCGCATGTGCTAACGGCAATTACTTTGGCAAGACAAAAACCCTTCCAATTAACGCCCCTAGGCTCGCATATATGCATAATGGGGATATGGAAACCATCTTGAGCAGTTTAACGCTTGCAATGGCGCTAAAGCACAAGAAACCTATAAAGAAAATACCGAAAACTACAGGCAAAGTGCCAGCGTCCCGCCACCCGCCACCCGCGACCTCCCGCCCTCTGCCAGCAGCCTCCATGAGCTCGGTAAACCCACCGAAATGGGGGCTCCCCATGGAACGAGAGTTGAGCCTAGGCGGCAATATGGCTGCCAGCTGGCGTAATGGCGTTGCCTAAAAGATGGCACAAATAATGAAAGCAGCGCGCTAATACTACGTGCAAAATGGTTTTCGGTATTCGCTTCGCTTTCCACTGCTGCACATTCACGTTGCGTATACGTAACGTTGTCAACCGACGGCAGCTCGACGGGAGCTCAGCTTATGCAATGCAATTTCCATTTACATAAATTCGCGCGGCTGTGTGCGTGTCCGTGTGCATGTGTGTGTGTGTGTGTGAAAGCAAACCTACTAGAAAACTTTTACCTTGTTGTCTTCTATGTCAATTTGCAGGTAAAATTACCTTTTTGTTAATAGTTGCGGACGCGTGGGAGGCAAACATTAAAAGTAATACAAATGTTGCCTAAACGAGGCGCGACAACAACATCAAAACAACGCCAACAGCAACTACGGCCAGAGCAGTAGCAGCAGCGGCAGCGGCAGCGGCAGCACACAAGCACTTACATTAAAACAACGGTAAATGCTTATTTAACTAATTTTGCAACATGTATGCAAATATTTAGAATGCAACAGCTGCATAAGTGCGAGGGGCGATCCTGAAGTTGCTTGAGGAGAAATGAATCGAAAGCTTTTCAGCTCAGATTTAAGCCGTATAAATTTACATTTATTTCAATATATTTTCAATTTAAGAATTGAATTTGTATTTATTTTATGATCAATCAAATTACATAAAATATGTTAACAGACTAAACAATTCAATTATGTGTTAAATGAAATTATATTTTTAGGGAATACTTGTATCTTACCTTAATTTTTAATTTAAATTGACATACATCGAAGACAACTTTTTAATTATTGTATTCATAAATGATTAACTTTTTGATTAGTACAAAAAAATTATTTATTCATTTATTTTATGCTGAATTTAATTGTTATTATTTTTGTAACGAACTTTTAATAGTTTATACACAAAATTGTTTTTTCAATAACATTTCACTTTTAAAATAAATAAAATTAAAATTTCCTTTTTAAAATTAAATATTATTCGTTTAATTTTACTTTGGTTTTCCTTGAAGTAAATTATAATTAAATAAGATTTTTTCAGTTTTGTTTTAATTTAAAAAAAATTGTTGTTTTCTATGTTTAAATTTTGTTTGAATTTGATTTTTAATTAAATATTTTTAATTCAATTTTTTTATTTTAATATTTCTAAGAGTTTTGTCGAATTTCACAATATATTATAGTATATTGTACTGATGCACATAATTATTCTTATCTATTATCTTAGCAATATCTGTGAAACTTTTCGAACACCATTCGCAGTCGAGCAGATAAATAGGCACGAGTACAGACTGTTAAGAAGTACTTTAGGTTTTCAACGACATACATACATATATGTATGTCTGCATGTATGTACATGCATGTTTGTTGTTGCTTACGTGCGTCGCCGTCAATTCGGCTCCTGCTCTCGTCGTTTTCTGCGAGCCTCAAAACCGCGAGTCGGCTGCAAATTAATGCCGCTTGCTTAACTGTCAAATGAACCCACAGATTCAAAACTATTCCACAGCTTTCATTCAGGTAGATGGCAAGGCAGGGGCACCGGGATTCGGGGCTCGGCCACTAAGCGCCTTGATTTCTCTCACCCAATTTGGAGTTGATTAACACGCATTATCCGTATTGCTCTACCGTCTAATTAGCATTGTTTGCCTCTCGTGTTTCAAGGGCACTTTATGTGCGCAGCCTCGCAGCGCACACACACATTTCAGTCTTAAATGGCGTGAAATATCGCACTTGAATAAATAACAAAAAGACTGAAAAGTATGTACACACTGTCCGCCTGAGCATGTGATCCAATTAATTAATACTTGAAGCGACAAAGTGAAATATTTTCTGAAGGCAGTTATGTGAGCGACCGACCAAAGTCAGAGCAACGCAGCCAGGACGAACTGCGAGTGAGCTAAAGTGCAGGAAGCAAGGATGTGACGTATTGACATGGGTGTTATAAGCTTAAGGATCAGCTGATGAGCAGTTGAAATAGGATAAGAACGATGAAATAAATCGGAAATTAAAAAAGAGTAAATATATATAAAATATAGTTTAAAATTATTTATTTATTATATATTATTTTATTTATTTATAACGGATAACAATATATATGAGCTAACCTAACAACTAAAGCGAGGCTGCTAAGGCCTTCGGCTTGAAAATTTATTATATATTTATTTTATTTGCTTTATTATTGACATTAAAGCAGATTACAAATATAAAAAAAAAATATATATATATATATAATATATATAATATTTTAATATGTATTAATTTAATATAAATTCATCTATACCTTATTCCAAAAATAATATTTGAGTCCGATTATTTGATTTATTTGATTTATAAGTTTATTCAATATTTGTGTAATCGTAGGGCACCGAAATTAATGTGACTTTCAAGCATAATTCACGAGGACTGCGTAAATACATTTCAGGATATTTAAGGATATGCCCGATGCACAGTTGGTACCACGCTACGTATGTGCCATGTCGTTTCTTTGTAAATAAGTGAAGCTTATTAAATGCCTTCACTTGACACACTTAATTAACAGACACGAACAACTTATAATTGCTACCAGGAGAGAGAGATGGAGAGAGAGGGAGAGAGAGGGAAAGACACGCACAGCTGTGTCTGCTGCAACAAGGTAATTGTTTTCACTGGATATCTCCAAACTGAACTGAACTGAACTGACGACTGTGTGACTGACCAACCTCGGTTGCTCGGTCCGGTCAATGCGTGCAAGAATAAATATTCAACAGCCACTTGTATTAATTGCAAGAACACGCACAGCGCTCACTGCGAGAAACTGATTTAATTTTCAGCATTTTCCCCGGTAGAAACTAGGTGAATGCTGAAGCAAGTGAGAAATGGAAGCTTTTTTAATTAGCTCTAAGTAATTTTAATATATGCAAGAAGTAGTAATAGAGAGGGAAATTTGAAATGATATTTAAAAGGCGATCAGCTGTAGAAGAAATAACCTATATCCATATATATTTCCTAGATCCAGATCTTTACTATCGAGTCAAATTCATATGTAACTTTTTTGCCTAGCTTTAATTTGAAATTTGGTAATCTTTTTTCTGCTCGCTCTTCTCATTACATTTATTATTACCCCATTTATTTTTAACTCTCCCATTAGTTCTATGTCTTAGCCTGTTCATTGCTCTTCATTTATATTTTAGAGTCAATTAAATTCCGCTTGCACTCACTAATCAACGCCGGCTATTTATGACCACTTCTCGTGTTGGGCTGCCTCTGGCCGCAAGGCTAAGCCTGCAACCACTTTTCTGGGTCAAGGCTGCTGCGACAGAGCCGAGAATTGTCTGATACTATAAAAGGCAGATAGAAAGAGACAGAAATGAGGCTAAGCCGGCCCAACTGTGAAAGTTGCCAAAAAAACATGGGCCGGCAAGCCAAATGAAACTACGTACAATACTCTGAGGCATGAGCTGAGCTGTTCGCTTCGCATGTGAGCATTAGGGATAGCCCCTCATAAATGAAGGCGAATAATATATTTATTAAAAATAGTTTGCTTCGTGCTTCACTGCACTTTGCGGCCAAGCACTCGGTCATTATTATTTATTGTTGAGCAACATAAACACACCAAGGCTTACAGACTCATACACCCAGACTCATGCAGGGACTCACACACACACATACTAAAGAGTCAGAGAGTATGACAGACTCGGACTTAGTTTTAACCCCAGCACCAGACTCAGACTCAGACTCATACTCAGATTCTTACTAATACTCAGACTTATACTCAAGGTCATACTCAGACTCATGCTCAGTCTCAGCCCTCCCCTCATAGTCACAGCCACACTCACACTCACTTCTTTCGGCTCTCTTCATTTGAATTTGGCATAGGTATTCGCTGCATATTTTCGGGCGTCTTTGGTGTGCTATGCCAAGAGTTCCTTGAATTTAATTAAAGAAAACGAAGCTCTGCATATTTGTTTAAGCAATAATTTCGACTGAATGCTTGGGTCAACGTGCAATTACAGAATTGACGGGGCCAAGCTAATGAGTGACAAAGGGACCGCAATCGAATTGCTCTGCGGTGGTCACGCTTCAATCGGCTGTTCATTGCGAATGCAAACGGCGTTTGAGTCCTTTCACTATTTGCTCGTGGCGCAACCTAAAACTAATTAAAACTCAGGCACTGCGGCCTATGGCCAAAAATTCGCTGCAAAATTCATCGGTAGGCGTAAAATTGCATGCGTGCTATGGGGATGTCATGCAATTATGTATGAATAGGTACACACATATGCGCACGCACACTCACACTCACGCACACTCACACACACGCAATCAAAGCGCACTAAAGTAGACAACACGTCGCATCAATGCAACTGTTTATTTAACATGGCCGCCAATTAGCCTGCGGTCGCTTTTGGCGTTAATCTGCGAGCATTCCTAGAAACGAAATCGTGGGGAATGCAGCTGCTTTTTAGAGACTCTATGAAATGCAAAATGTGCATGTCTTATAGAGCATGCAAATTAATAAGCATCACTTTGAGCTTTACTCTTCTGTTAAATCTGAAGTGATGTGATTCAAGTTAAGTTTTAGTTAAGTAAAGAGGTCAATTATTAACTGGCATACTACTACATACTATTAATAAAACTACTAATTTTACTGCCATGCACTTGCTGTAATTGTGTTTCCTTTTCGAACAGGCTTAACTTCCCTTAAAATAACAAATTTAAATAACAGTTCAAGTTCTCAAATTTAAACTTAACGAGCATACGATCTGACAACTCGTAAGTAAAGTTTGCTTTGAACATTTTAAGTTTTCGTCAAAGCTCGTTTTCCCTTTTCACTCACACACACACACACACTCACGTGCTCCTTTTGACAATTTAATACTCAGACTCGTTTGCGATCGTGTCCGCTAACAATTCAATAAACTTGCACATGTGCCAAACACACACATGCACACACCCACACACCCACACACACGCACCCACGAAAAATGAGAATGAAAATGTGTGTCAGAGCTGGCCCCATGTCAATGCCAATTTCCCTTTTATGCACAACTTAACAGAGCTTATTGCTTTTCACTCTTCATTGCGCATAAATTTAGCATACACAATACGCATGATACGCTGCCATAGGCCACCCACAGTTTTATGCGTTTTTGTCTGCGCCGCACGCCAACTCAATATGTGCACTCAATCGTATGCCATGTAACAAGGCAGCACACACGCATACACACACACACACACAAATGCATATATGTATTTATATGTATTTAGGCACACAGACACTCTAGAGACTCGCAGCAAAGATGCTGCGCGTCTCATTAGAGCCAGCTGACTTTGTATAGCAATCTGCACACATATACACACACATACATACCATTCCATACATATACATATATATAGTTATCTAGATAGTTTGCGTCACGGTCGCACGTTCCGCAGCTAAAAGAAGATAGGGCCATTATGGCGAGTTAAAAAAGAGAGCTAACTGCATTTAAGTCAAACAAAATGAACGCCACGTCGCACTAAGCATAAAATTATGCATGTGTGCCGCTACCTGGTTTACCTGCTCTACCTGTGCGTGCCGCCTGCATCACATCCTCGCGTCTGCCTCGGCTGCTCAGGCAGTGAAAGCAACGCAAACGGAAATAATTTAAGTGCAATGCAAATCATGACACGGCCACGCTCAGGTAATTGTGTGTTTACCAACGAGCTACAGGAAGTCATGGCAAGAGAGACAGAGAGGGAGAGAGAGAGAAAAAAATACAAAATGGCCAAACGGAAATGAGCAAACACATTGCTTTGAGCATAAGTGCGCCCAGGGCTAAATCTATTTCGGGGCTGACCAAATGCACTTACAAAACGTGAATCGATAGCAATGTAGGAAAATTTAAGGTAGAAGCGCGTCGATTTTAAATGAGGATCTGAAGCTGGTTGTTACAAGAGTAAGGAAAGTAAAGTTAACAGTAGCATATATCTGTATGAGAATTTTTAGCAATCTGTTTAATAGCATATGATCTTTAATTCAGGAATTTAAGGAAGTCTTGAATCAGTTTTCAAAATATAACAAAATTCAAAATATGCAAAACTTTTATATGCATAAATTTCTGACCATCGTTGCCTTTTTAATCGATTTGTGTGAAATATACAAGCAAACTTTTGTGTACCCTAAAATATTTATCTATAATTATATATAATTTTAATGGGTCACAAAAGGAACATCATTAATTTTGTATATAAAATTTAGCCGATCGAAAATGCTTGCGTGCAAGTTTTCACGAAAATTTCCCTGATGGAGCGTAAAAATCGCAGTCCGACAGTAAACCTGTGGGATAAACTGCATGGCAAATGGCCCATAAGTCCGATTGTTGATATGACAGATAATGAAAGGCCATAATCTGATTAATCGCTCGAATTTACACTCACTTAAACCGCAATGGAATAAACAGAGAGCCATTTATTAATATTTGATTGACCCGTGACCGTGTGCTACACTTTATGATTGGCATACAGTGAGCGCAGAGGGTGAGAGAAGGAGTGAAAGAGCAAAAGAAACAACAGCAACCAAAACCAAATTGTAAAGCAAATATTTGCACTTTGCATATGGAATTTACTCTCGCACTTTTATCAGCGGCCAACTGCGTTCGATTTCATTCAATTCAATTTGAGGAATTCAATAGCAGAAGGTAGGAAAGCCAGCTGAAGCAGCATTTATATAAAATAAATAGACCGACAGCGAATGGAAAAAAGACTGAGAGGGCGAGTGCTCAGATAGTTGCGAATAAGTATAAATAAACAAACCAACTTTTTGAGACCTGCCCCAAAACATAAAAAGTTAAACAAAAATCGAAATAAAAATGAAAGAAAATGTAAATGCGTCACATTTTTACAGCGGGAACATCTATCAAAGACTGTGTTGATTTTCAAATACCCGTGTGTGGGAGTGTGTGTGTGAGTGTGTGTGTGTTGTGCTAGTATAAGATAAGACTGCGAATGCGACTGCTGCCCAACTGCATGAGAAATGATATGTGGGAAACCAATGCTTGACTCAAACAGCAGCAACAAAAATGTTGTAAAAATCTTATTACACCAGATGATATATGTGTGTGTATGTGTGTGTGTGTGTGCTACTTTGGGTCACTTGTAAATCACTTCGTTAAGTAGATTTGTATAAAGGCTTTGGCTTTCCTGACCTAGACCAGATTTACTAAAATTGAATTTCAGCAGCAGCTGAAAATAAAAGTGTTTAAGCAGCTAGCTTTGCCGAATTGAATAGAGAATGAAGATATATTCTACTTGAGACTGCAGCAGACTTTACAAATGTATATATATATATATATATATATATATATATATATATATATATATATATATATATATATATATTTATTTATTTATATATATTTACTCTCTTTGCTACTGCATATCATTTGCAGAAGTCTTTGCATTTCTTTTGTCAACTTTCACTTTTATGGCATTTAATTTCCTTTTTGTGCTCATCATTTACAATAATGTCAAATGAACAAAATTAACATAAATTTGCTATTTTCCAGCAGTTTAGCAAGTGAATATAAAAAATACAAGAAAAAAAGACGAGGGAAAACAAATAAAAATGCTCGAAAGCCAACAAACACAAAACAATAGAAATAAGTTAAGACCAAACAGAAAAAAATAAAGAAGTGGAAAAATATATTTAACTACACGATATCCTATAAAAATGAGCTAAGATTCTTAAAAGTATTTTTTATTAATTTTAAATATTTAATAATATATATTTAATATTCATAACTTTTTGAATTGCAATAATATGAAATACACTGAAGCGCCTTTAATGTTTATTTAATTTTAATAAATTAATTTGTATCTCTTTTCCATTTGTATAATATTTTTAATCATTTTTTTCGGCTCACTTTTCATCTCTTCTCTTTTCTTATTGCTATTATTCCAACTGCTCACGTTCTCATCTTTTCTGGCTGTGCCTTTCCTTTATCTCCTGATGCTTATTATCATTAGAAATGTCTACATTTACATTTCTATTCGATTTCATAAACTACCATAATCTCCTGTCTCTTCTTCTGTTTTCATCCCATCTGTTCCTATATTATGTCTTCTAACCTCGATTTCTCATATATCATCTGTTTTTCATTTTCTTCTCATTGATCTCTCATCATGTTGCCTTCTCTCATACACTCGCTCCTCTCATCTCCTCTTCTGTCTTCTGCTCCACTCTACACACATCTTATCAAGCTTCTCATGCCTTGCATGCTGATCTCATCTACCCTCCTCTAATTTTCATTCATATACTATACTGCAAGCTAATATGCCCCAGCCTAATAAATATTCCAGGATATTGTCAAGCAAACACCAAAAAATTGTCGCTCTTTGAAATATGCTTAAGTTTTTTGCTCGTCTGCTGTCTGCTCGGCTCCTTGGCTTGACAAAGTCGACACTTTAAGACCTCTCCGAGACTGTGTCAACAAGAACAACAGTAACAACAACAACAATAAAACTGAGAAGCAAACAATATTAAGATTTATGTGCTATGATTAACTGACTCTAATACCGTTTAGCTATATTGAATTTGATTTACGCATTTCTAATTGAATGGCAAGCACCGTAAGAGCCTTAAATAAGGAGGGGTAAAACACATGCACAGCACCTGCAGATGCCGTTGACTAACTCAATATATATTTTCAAGACCAATAAAATCAAAAACGATATTCAGATAAAAACAAAAACTGAACTAAAGAGATTTTTTAGACAGTTTCAAATGAGCTAAGCGTAATTTATGTCGTCTTGCTAATGCAAGTGGCAAAGGCAATAGATCAAGCTCATTGTAAGTAGATTTATTAGAATATAAATGGCTTTCAAATACAAATTACAATTGTCACAGCCGAAACATGAGCCCGAAACACATGCCAAACCAGTTCAGCTCAATGAATCAGACATCAAAATGCCCCCGCAAAGAAATTGTCTAGTAAAACACACAGCATTTAAATAAAGACCAAATGTTTTCAGCTCTAGCAACAATAAAATTACAATGTTTCAAAGCAAAAACTCGAATAAATATATACATATATTTATATATGTAACATGTATATATATAAATATATATATTTATAGTTTAGAGTTTGTAGAGTGTGCAAACAATTTAGGTAACTGTAAAAACTATCATAAAAAAGAAAATGTTGTTTTGCGTAGGTGAAGGGAAACGACCAGAAGATGCCACGCAATCGCTTGAAATATAATATATTATCAGTAAACAGAGATTGATGCATTAAATAAATACATTTGCAGTAACTCTTATTATTTCTTTTTCTCACTCTCTCTCTCTCTCTCTATATTTATATATATATTTCTCTATCTATTTGTCTTTTTATCTTTCTCTCTCACTTTCTATATCATTTTCTCTTTGTTTTCTCTCTCTCTCTCTCTCTCTCTCTCTCTCTCTCTCTTTTCTCTCTCTCTCTATTTATATCACCTTCTTTATCTGTTTGTCCTTTTATCTTTCTCTCTAACTTTCTACATCTTTTCCTCTGTCTTCTCTCTCTCTCTCTTTCTCTCTGCTTTTCTACTTCTTGTCATGTCTAAAGACATACCCTATTTATCACTATCAATCCCTTATAGGGTATACAAATAAAACCCCAACGTATAATCTTTATGTGTGTGTCTGCAACTGTTTATGCTGACAGCTGCTTTGGCTTGGGGTTGGTGTTTGGGTGTTTTTTTTTTTTTTTTTTTTTTTGACTTGTGGGTGGTTGGGGATCGGGTTCTATGAGGTCGAACATTCAGCTCCGAACATGTTTTGTTGGGCGCCCCTTCACCTCGTCCCTGATACCCGCTGCAGTGTGAAAATTGCAGAGGATTGCATGTGTTAGTTCTGAAAATATTTATATCCATAATATTTTTTGGCCTGTCATTTGTGTGTGTGTAAGTGTGAGTGTGTGCGCGTGTGAGTGTGCACTCGTTTTGTGGGCTTACACAAATGATGTTTGCGGAGTGTTTTGTGAGTGGCAGCACCCAGCAGCGTCTGTGGCTGGCAGCAGTTAGTTAGATTATAATAGATTGCAGCTGACAACAGCTTGAAATACTTGGAAGAGCATAACAATGCATGAAATATATAAATATATATGTACGTATGTATATGCAAATATTTAACTTTGTCTCAGCTTTCATTTTACATTCAATAATTGCTCAATTCAATTTGGCGTTAATTTCTAGAAAACAATTTCATGCTAGTGGCCGGCCAGTTGATTGCGCCTTCACTCAACGTGATATATGAGCTCTTTAGGTTTTATCAGTGCACATAGTTCGTGCACTTTTCCGTTTCTATTTTCAATATATTGAATATAGCTTTCAATTGAGCAATAAGCGCTCAATCATAGCAGCTAATCAAGTGTTCGAGTCTTGGAACTTGTGCTCAATTCAAGGCTCCGGCTGGCCATAAACCCCACAAAGCCCCATAAATCACTTGCAAATGACGCTGCCAAGGAGCAGCGCATCACAACAGTGGCAGAAGCAGAAGCAGCAGCAGCAGCGGCAGCAGCAGGAGTAGGAGCAGCAGCGGCGGCATAGGATTCGTTATTATGGTCCCGTAACTGTGACTGTCATGCCCAATGTGAATGTGAATGTGAATGTGATTGTGATTGTGAATGCGAATGCACAATTATAGCCGCTTCGCTAGCTCGTAAAGCAACAACAACAATAACAACAACATCAACGAAAGCAGCTCACATTTGCCTCGCCTCGGCCATGTCGCTGTGCTGAGTTTGTTGTGGCAGCATCCACAGAGCTGCACAAACCAGCGACATCAATAAAATAAACACTGTCAATGCTGGTTTCGATGGATGAATGAATGGCTGCTTGGATCTCTATGACTGGCTAAATGGATGTTTAGGATGCTGGCAGCGACAGCGGCAGCGGCTGCTCAATTGAACCCGCGACATTTGCTCGTGCGCTGTTTGCCGCCGCTGTCATTGTCGTTTTCACTTTGACTTTTATCCATTGACATAATATTTGTATGCCCTCACAGTGGCGGGGTACGACACTTCTGTTGTGGAGATGGGTAAATAAATAGCTTATACTGAATCTCTATCAATTGATATAAGAATTGGCCGCAGTCTGACTAAATATATGTATTTATATTATTACTATTTTTATTTATTTATTTTATTTTTGTAAATTTTAGACAACTTCTTATTCATTTACACTTAGACTAAAGATTCAAAAGTGTTTCCTCAAGCTGAAACTCTGATAACATTCTACTTTAAGACGAGACTAACTTAGCTAAAATTGCAGCATATTTAAATATATGTAATATATATACATACAATAATTCATAAAATTCAAATGGCATATCTTACTTAATACCTCCACATCTAAACACATCAAAAGTTTTAATTTTTAGAAATACAATTAACAGAAAAGAACAATAAAAATATAAATAATAATTATAATAACAATAAAAAGAAAATAATCAACAAATAAAAAAATCTACAACCTCAGTTAGTGTATTCAAAATTCAGCATAGGGTAGACATTTATTTACTTTTTATGTTTGTAGCCAAATGCGGGTGTTGAGCTATGGTCTTATGCAGGCTCAGGGCAGTGAATACTCAGCCAGTTAGTCAGTCAGCTAGCCAGTCAGTCAGCTAGCCAGTTAGTCAGTCAGCCAGTGGGGGTGATTGAGCTAGCCTAATGGCTTAGAGTTGACGGCCTGCATAGATTTAAGAGTCGCATTTGCAACATTGTATTCGAACAGGAGAGAAAAATGCCATTACAAGCAAATAAATGGTTGGGTAGAGAATAGAAGCGGAAACTCAGATCAAACTGTCTATGCTCTATCTTTGCATTCAAATTCAATAGTGAAATGAAATGTGTGCCAAAAAAAGTTGAGCTTTTGTGAACAGCTAGCTAAAACTAAATTTTATTTATGTATTTTCCCTTAAGATTGCTCACCAATGGCAATCCATATCCATATATTGAATATTTTATTATGTAATAGTTTAAGGCTGTCAGATTATTCAGCAATAAATGAATGCTAAATAACATTTTAAATATTTCGCAATGCGAGTGTAAATTCTAGTCCATGGCACCAGCATAGCTAGGGGCTCAGTTTTATGTTATGCTACTCCCATATATTTCACATCGAGAGCCACAAACACACACACACACGTGTATACGTGGGGGTATATATATATATATATATATAGTGACCCCCTCAATTTGTGCTGATGCAAGTGTTAAATAAAGTATCACTCAGACTCGTAGTTTATGGTTAGGGGCTGCCGTGGCGTTGGCATTTATTGCTTGTTTTAAAACAACGAAAAAAAGAACAAAAACAGAAAAAAGAAAGAGCTTAGCAGAGAATTTTATATCTTATAAACTGGAGCTAAACAGCTTTAAGAGCGTATGCATATAATAATAAATAATTTCTTTATGTTTGTGGGTAGACAGGACTGTTTTATGGTCGAGAGCTCGTGCTCCTCTAGTATTTTTATAAACTATAAAAGTTTAATATGCTCAAAGACAACTGGGCATTACTGACATTTAAAGCTGATAAAGAATTTGCCTGCTTTTCAATTCCCAAGTACAGTGTGGAGTAAAAGTAATCAATGCTCTTCAGCTGCTTTTTTTTTGCAATTTTTGCCTTGTCAAATTTATTAAAATCCATCTGAATTTATTCCATCATGCCGAGCATGTTATTTTGATTTATTATTGATGACCAAACAAGTCCATTTTATCGCATTTACTTTCTGTCTTCTGCAAATTTCTGGCCAAGAGGTTTTCACATTCCTAGAGAATATTTTTCTTAATGCCTTCAAGCGTTTGATGATGTGAGCCCTAAATTATGTATAACTTTGTATTGATCGAGTGATCTGGCCGGCAAAAAATGTTAGATTGAGTGACCCAATATTGCTTATTCATACATTATTCCACTTTCTTGCGGAGTAATCCGATTAATATCATATCGAATAATGTTCTGCGCTCGTCAACTTCATACACTAATTGCCCCTAGTTGCCAAAGTTAAAGCATTGATTTTTTTTTGTATATCTGTCCAACTGTCTGTGGGCATATTAAAGACAAAAACGAACTACAGTTAGCTGGACTCAAGCTCTAATTACCTGCCCAATTACATTAAATACAACTTCATTGCAATAGTGAGCAAGCTAAATAAATTCCATTTGCATAGCCTTACATACATATTTATTCTAAATTATAAACGAGTTGTTTCACGTCCAGTTCGCTTCCTTTGTGCCTTTTTATGCACAAAACTTTTGCAAATAAAGCAGTTTATGGTGCCAGCGGGATTTATAATCCACACAAGCGTTATAAATGCTGCGCCTGTGCAGCCACCTTCGCCTCGCTCCTGCGAGGAATCAGTTTAAAAAATAGCAAAAAATAAAAATAAAAATACAAAAATGAGAGAAAGGAGCCTGAGTTAACGTGGCTGAAACCTGGTTTGCCTCAGCTGCTGTCCGAGGCGCAGCATTTCAAATTAAAAGCATTTGCCATTTTTATTGCTGTGTCTGCAGTTCCTTTTCCTCTCAATCTCCCTCCCGCCCTCTCTCTCCGTGTCTCTGGCTCTGCTCTGGTCATACAAATTTTTTATGTCCATTTCGCTTTATTTCACACTTTCTTGTTTATTATTGCAGTGCTCGACCCCAAAGAAAATTAAGCATTTGACCTTTTTTCTGCACGGCCTTCTTTACATTTACAATAATGTTGTTGCCATTGATTTATATGCACAGACTTTTGAGTGGGGGCGGCCCAGGGCGAGGTCAACTCTTTTTGCCGGCCAGCATCCCTGTCCCGTCCCTCGCCCGTCCCATGAGCCGTGTCCCTTATTCGGCTTAAATGCTAACTTAATTGTTGTGCCAGCGCCTAAAAGCAGGCAATTTACTTGTTTTACGCTCGCCGCGCTTCAGCCTGAACGTCAGCTTTTAAATGAAAACAAAATAAAAAACCAAAAAGAACACGCTCTTCATTAAAAACAGTTAATTAAGCACCAAATCATTGCCAACTTGCATTGAGTGCGAGCCCCTAAACAATTCTTAACACGGCCACTGACCAAGAACCCAAACGCTTAAACAAACAGAGAGTTGAGTTCAATTAAGACAGACAACGATGGCCTAGTACACAATTCAATGGAGCTCAAACAATCTCATTTCTATTGTTTATATTTTATTAATTAGTGCTTTGGATATCACTTGCAATTAGCAAGTCTTAGCGCATTTCTTAATAATAGATAGAAAGATTATGCAAACAACAATTAATTTTGAAACATTTTTAGATTTTTTTTATGATGGACTTATTATTTAGTTATTATTAATATTTATTTTTACTATTAAAAAATTTTTATTATATTTTATATGATTATTATTATTAAAATGTATTAGGAAATTAGTAAAAACTTCAATTTGAATTATTCGTCAACTAAGACGGATGAATGTTTAATCCGCCTGAGGCACAGGTGCTCAAACTCACAATCCTCGTGTTCAGCTTGCCCAATATATAGGCAAAACTGGTCTACCCAGACCTACATATTTCACCGACTAATAGTATAAGCATTTAGCTAATTCTTGACTTAAAAAGTGCTTTGAGTCTAATGGCATTTGCATAAATGTTGTTGGGCGCCTTATGGGATTACATACTAAATGTAGCCTTAACTTGGCACAAACTGCTGCCAAGCCACGAACAATAAACGAATTGTAAATAAGACCATTTTACGAGCCTTTCATGCTCAAGTCATAAACTCATATTCTCACCTGAGTTCGCCATTTGTCAATTTGCCAACATATTGAAAAATGTTTAGAATTTTATGTGCTTTTTTGCGGGCATTTTATATATATGAGCTGAAATTGCTATCAGGACAATCTTAAATTGAATTTTGCATAAGGCACTAAACGAGTATTAATATGCGTGCGTATGTGTGTGTGTGTGTGTGTGTGTGTATGCATATATATATAAATATGTATGTTGTGCTGTCTAACGTGTAAATTGCTGCTGATATTAATATCCGCTTGCCATTTAAAAGGATTAGAATGCATTAGATTAGAAGCCCGGGCGTAAATTGATAAGCGCTCAAGCACAACAGGAAATTATTTTATTCTGCAAATAAATAATATATCCCACTTTTGGTCATTTGTACTAATTGGCTGTCATTACGGCTCGAATTTTCAATGCCCCAAGGAAATTGTTGAAGAATCGAAAAATTAGCCAACTGGGTCAAAAACTCTTGTCGCAATGCTGAGGACAAAGTGTGAAAATCAAAACATCAGCATTGGTGATGACCTCGACAGCTGCGAAGGAGCATCTGAAGATATTTAAGCCCGCTGCCGCAATTTATTATACGGCTTAAGCAGGGTCCAAAATGCCTGCAGGCAATCAATTTTAATGCCTCCCTAACCCGAGGCAGTCATTGATACACGCTTACATACATTTAGCATGTAATGCTGCTGCAAGTAGGGTTTAGCTTGTAGATGCTCTATAAATAGATTTATATTTCATATTCGTTTGGATTTGGATTGATTTGCATGTGGAACTTGAAATCGAAAAATATCAGTTGTAAACGATCTATGCCTATATTTCACAGTCAAACCATTCTTGAAAACACAAATTCTATAATTATAAACAAATCTTTTTATATATTGAATATAACAAGTCAAAGCTAAAACTTCAGATTTTCTGCTCATCTTTTGCGGCTATAATATGTACAGGGTATTTAAATTCTACCCTCTCTGTATATACATATATATGCTAAACTTCTGTTGGCCATGCAACGAATTTTGTACAATTGAAATGTGTGCGGCCTGCCAAAGGTTAAAGCGTTTGTTGTATTGCCAAATTTGCGCCAGTCAAGTGTGTGGGGTGGGGGCGTGGGGCGTTTGGTGTGTGGGTGTGGCGTAAGGGCCAGGAGACCTACAGAGTCCAGAGCCAACCACATTGTCAATCAAGAAATGCCGTCGTCCAAACTCTTGCCGGCTATTTGCCAAAGTCAGAAGCGCAAACACTTGACCAGCACGTGCTGATTCATCCCCTCACCATTCACACACACACTAGCACTAACACACACGCACACACACACACGCACACACCTCGCACACCCACAGAACAAACGCCACGCACAATGCCCCTAAATTTATGCATTGCAGTTGACTTATTAGGGTCCAAGTGGCTATTGTGTATCTGTGTGTGTAAGAGTGGGTGTCAGCATAAGTGTGTGTGTGTGTGTGTGTGTGTGAGCGTGTGGCCTGTCCGCTGTCCACGCTTGTTGATTTGCTTTGATTTTGCCGTCCCTTTTGTGGGACCCAATCCAATGGCCACCGAGGCTTGTGTGTCGTTGTTACATTTCGGAGTTGGCCTAAACGCTGCGGGGCTGGCTTGTTAATAGTTGCTAATTATGTTTAATTAGTCATTTGTATGTGGCATCTGAGTGAGCGAGCATGGCACCAGCACACAGATGTATGTGGCTAACGCAACGATGGCAGGCAGATGAGCAGGAGCTTAGAGAGGCCGGAGAAAGTACTCTAATACCCATACTAATAATTCTAATTATACTTCTACTTATACTGATTCTTATACGTTAGTACACCAACACATTATATAGTATTTAAGAAATACAAAAATAATTACAAAATAAAAATAGTAGTAGATCTACATAATATACAAAAAATTCTATAGTAACAAAAATTTGAAAATAGATGTTGGAAATTTTTTAAGAATGAGTAAATATACATATGTATGTGTTTTTAATATAAAATATGTATTATTATAAATTAGATTTCCCTGTAAGGATAAGCCAAGAAATTGAACGAGAGTTGGTCAATATAAAACTAACCAACTTAAGGCTAGCATCCTTGTCGATAAAGTTATAATAATTAAATATAGAAAAACAAAGTTGCTAACTAACTTTTCCCAGCTCTCTTATCAGCTACACTCCCATCAAGAGTATCTTAAGTGTAAGTCAGTATAAAATTAAAATCCTGCGACTGTGCGATTACGAATTGGCAAGCTACAAATTGATATGAGGCCCTTAGGACTAATTGGGCGGCAACTGCTAAGCATTTTTACCATTTGACTCTGGAGCTCAGAGCATGTCAAATGGAAATCCTTCAGTACAGCTTAATGTAGACTAGGCTAGGAGATGCCCTATAGTCAGCTGGAGTCAGAATGAATTCCTTATGAATCTTTCTGAGCTACAAAACCAAATAAGTAACTAAGTATATTAGAACTTATGCCTTTCGATATCGGATCTACGAGATAAGATCTGTTTATCTGTTTATCTGTCAGAAATCTATGATGGCATTCATCATCTTGTTCATAAATCCCGTTCCCTTACATCCTTTCAATAGCAACAGGGTATGCAATGCATAAATTCCTAGGCAATTTTTCCGAGTGGAGCGAGGGTAAGTGAACCAGCCTTTCCGTCTGCTGGTTAATTGAAACCAATAACGGTAAATGACAGCATATGTATGCGTGTGTGTGACAACTGGGCACAGAGCACAAAGCTAAATATACCAGAATAGGAACTGCATATATAAGTAGGATGTCCTTGCACGAATTTGAAATAAGGCAAGCGAGTGGGGCAGAAATACAGCCGGGCTAAGTGGGAGACTCTTTCTGTGCTATTTGAAAGGAAATCAGGTGAAATTCTTGTTTTCTATGTTGTTGTGGCTGCTGTTGTTGTCGGTATTTGTAGAGCTCGTTGTGCACGTTGTGTGCCGTTAGTTTGTGCAAGTAAACAATGAATATGCATGACTTTTCCATGAAGCATCCCAGGCGCTGCAACCAACACTCAAACAACAGCAGCAACAACAACAACAACTACAAGAACAATGCAACTTGTGCTGCTGCTATAGACAAACAAAAAAGAAAAAAGAGGAAGAAAGGCGAAGCAAACTCCAATTTGCGAAAGTGATACGACGCTTGGTAGCAAAACAAAAATACATTTGAATGCCGTTGCTGAAGAGGAATGACCATTAGAATACCATAGACGCAAATGAGAGATATTTTCTATAAGAATGCGGCTTGAATGGGATATCGAACAGTTAATTAGTAAGGGAAGAGCGGGAAAACCAGAACAGCAAAAGCTGCAATAGAGCACTGAGTAACCCTCAACCGAAATTCGTACAGGGTATTTGACAAAAATCTGAATAACAGCAAAACAGACACAAAAACAATCATGAAACAGCAACAACAAATGCGGCATCAGTGCAGATGACGAGCGTTGATTAATTATTTTTTTACCGATGACAAGATCATCCGCCTGCCCCAGCATACAAATTGATTAGAAATGTTGCCAGAGTTTCATTTTCCGGCCGACTTGTAGCCCACCTAGCTCCAAGTCCCCTCTTCTGGCAGCAGTTTCATTCTGCAGCAATTAGTAAATGTCAAATTCCGCGCCCAACTGCAGTGCATGTCGAAATATATTGCAGCCAAAGCGTTCAAATGTATCAAGACAAACCGGGCGGGCGCCTGGAAGTATGCAACGGAAATGCATGTGATTACGTTATTGTCGATGGAAGCGTAAAGTGGACTGCCAAGACCCAGAGAAGGGAGAGGGGGGGGGGAAGGTAGAGGGTGGGAGAGAAGTAGAGTGAAGATGTGCAGCCAAGTCATGCACATCACACCCTACGTGAGCACAAGCCGTCTGCATATATGTATATGTATATGCGTGTGCGTGTGTGTGTCTGTGTATGTGCGCATTGCTGATTAAAGGCCTTCGTATAACGATGAATTGTTGCAATGCCCATTAATATTCGTATGCATATTTTATGGCGCCTGTCTGCCAGCTGTTTCAATAACTTAAAGTCAACACAAAAAGAAAGGTGACAAAATAGCCTTTAAACTGTTAAGGCACAGAAACACAAACAAATGCTAAAGCAGCAAAAACAGAAAAAAAATGAAATAAGACATTTATGAATATATTACAGAATCATATTTATATATTGATATTTTTCACAATATTAAAAATGTAAAAAAAATCCCTTTTAATAATATATCTTAATAGATCATTTAGTTATCATTAATTCATTAATCATCAACAGTCGGACTATGAGTATAGACAGAATTAGCTTCTCCTGCTCTCTATATCTCGTTAAGAGCAGTGAGAGGACTTGCTGATATTCGGGCTGAAATCAATAGATAAGCATGGTCAGACTGTTTGCCTGGGACTAGACAAATGTTGTGGCCATAAAAAGCTAATTTGAACTATTTTTCGGTTGCTTATTTGTGAACTCTATAATTTATACCATTTGATATCAGATTTGCTGCAATTTGAATTCCAAATTTGCACTTGTAAAGTAAATAAATACGATTTGATTTGATGCCCTAAGCTCAGCTGGGAAAATCAGCAAAAATAAACTGAAATTTATATGGCATATACAGTCCACATATTCAATTTATATTATGTGTTCTCTGTCACTCTCTATCTCTATCTCTTTCTGTACATCTGTGAAATGGCCACAATATTGTTTTCAATTTATATTTATAAATGAATGTTTTGTTGCCTCAATTCGTGTTCCAATAACCATCATAATCTGTGGTATAATTTCTACTTTATAGCCGATTGTTATTGCTCCTGGCTGCTGCAGCAGCAGGATAAAAATTTACACATTGATATGCTTTTACGAGTGCAAAAATGTAAACAAATAAACAAAGAGCCAGCCATCAAAGAGCAATTCCAATGTAAAATGTATCAAGAAGAAGACGCACACACACACATGTCTTGCTATATGTGCTGACAATTTATACGCCTGAATACACACTTAGACAAAAGGCTCTGCCCCCCAGTTACATGCATAGACGAGCAGCGACAACAATAAGAAGAAACATGTAATTTGACAATACCAACAAAATGCCATAAACCATAAATTCTTAGCCAAAGCCAAACACTAAAATTGCGCCACTGATAGGGCGAACGGCCTAGCGGTGCCTCAGCTCGGGGCCATTGTTTTTTGCCTGTGCTCAGCGCCAGTGGATATTTCTTGAGATCTTCCAGCCAAGAACTGAGTCTCGTAATCGCCAGGCAATAAAAACAAGAGTGAATCTTTATCTCAAGCAAAACTGAAGATTGGATGCCCTAAGCATGGGAAAATAATATGAGATTGATAATAATGTATGTACAGAGCGAACATATATTATAGATATAATATGATTAAAATGTATAATAGATTAAAAGGTAATAATATATACGAGATTAAGTATGCAGCACAAATAAATTATTAATATATTAAAAATAAATATTATAAAATAGGAGGTCGAAAAATTGTAGTATATATGTAATAAAGAAGCTTATAAATCTAATAATAAATAACAGGAAAATGAATAATTAAATCAAATCCAAAGTATTTTAAATGGAAAATCAAATTTTTGATATTCAATCTCAATTCTAAAGTCAAGATGTTCTAAAGGTTCTTAAGCAATTTGTTTCATTTTAAAAGTAAAAAAAAAAAGTTCAAAAATACTGAAAAACAACAAATATTTTACTTTTAAAAATATGTACAAAATATATAATATATGTACATACAATTATTATCTATGCAATAACTGTTTGGTTAATCATTAACTGATTGTGTTATATACATAAATAGCTAAGTTTTCAAATAGAAAATTAAATATAAATATACATAATAAATACAATATAAATATCAATATATCTACATACATATCTATATCAACCTATCTTTATCCCGTCATAGTCCAACCTAAGCCCTCGCAAAATCATCTCGCTCTTAGCAGTGTATTACCCCAAGCAGCTGTAGGAATTGCTGGCAGTAGTCGAAGCAAAGACCACATAAGATATTATCGAAATCGTCATATTCTTGTGTCGGCTTGGCAGCCCTGGCTGCGCCTCGTCAGGCGCGTCTGGCACATAAAAAGCACATAAACAAATAAATCGTCATATGTAACAATGGCCTATTAGTAGAAACTACCAGCCACAAAAAAGACTGAGAAGCGAAGCCACATGGAAATTTATGTATACAGTGTGTGTACAATACATATATAAATAAATATAAATGTATTTAGTGTGGCGTTTATCAAGCGAAGCGTTTACATATGGCATTAGATGGCAAATTGCTATATTTATGCCTTCAGATTCAGATTTAAATCAAGGCTCAAATGAGCCGCCACCAAAGAATGACGTGTGGGTCCCAAAATTTTTATTAAATTTGTGCGCTCACACATCAACAGTGTTACACAAAAAGCAGCTTCCCACACACACACCCACACATAAGCACATTGACTGAAAATGCCACAAAGCATCCATCAGAATGTGTCAATTTCAAAGTTTCCATAGTTGCATTTGAACAAATTTAGTTTTTTATACAGTTTTTAGATTTTTTCTTTCTCGTCTCGCAGTTTCTCTACCAGATGGCATTTGTATTTGTGGAGGATGTTTCGAAAATGCTTTACGTTTAATTTTGTAAATGGTTTAAGATTTAGAAATTTAGAGTTTTATTGGAAATTTCTAAAATATATTTAAAATAAAGGATTTATACATATATATATATATAGTTCACAGAAAAGAATAAGTATTTTTATAAATAATAATACAAAAATATTTTAGCTTTTCTAATTATAACTTTAAAAATATATTAAGACTTAAACTAAATTGAAATTGCATTTCGTTTAAATCAAATTTACCTAATCTCTTTTTTTTTATGATTTTCAAAGTCGAATTTCAGTTGAATATGAATGTGGAAACATTTTGGCCTTGCCTTTTGCGCTGATGTGTGTCAATAAAAAATGAAAAAGGATTTGACTGCTTTGTAGATGAAAGCCAACTTATTTTATTTTTCCATTTAACTATATATTTACTCTGTTTGCTACATTTTTTGGTAGCAAGTGTTATAAAAATAACGGCATTTCGTTGACCAAGGCTATTGGCAGTTTAAAATAGAAAAAATAGAAGGAAAGCAGCTTAACAAAGTAACTGTTAATTTGGTTAAATGGCCAACGATGGCAAAGCCATTTAAATAGTTGGTAGCCCGACGAAAATAATACAAAACAGAACGGAAACAAAATAGTTAAAAAAGGCTGACCCGTTAGCTATTTGTTTGCCACGTTGAGCAAACGGAGATGGCGAGAGCAAAAGCTGCAAAATATTTTTGACGGTATTTGCTGCAAACAGATGTGCAGCTCGGCTAAGCGCCAGATGGATGATGGGCTTAGCGCCTGGAATATGGCAATGCGACTAGCTATGGCAATTGGATAGGGGGACTGCAGAAACTCTCCTTCCACTTCTCTCTCTCTGTTTCCCTATGTGTGTGTGTCTCTTTTATTCGCCTTTTGCGGCTCACTGTTGCGCCAGTGCATAATCTATAGAGTTACAAGTTAGTTGACGTAACTTAGTTTGCGCACACCCACACACACAACACATACACACACACACATAGAGACACAACTCTAACTGTTGGGCGCACCGCAAATCCCCAGACCAAAAATTTGATTATAATCAGCTACGCGAGGTGCGCATGCAATTGAGTGCCTCAATTATGAATAAATATGTATTTTTAGAGGCATGCAGCAGGGAAGAGCTGAGCTGCTCAGGCTCAAAAGCCAATATTAACTTAAGCACAAATTGAAAATTTATAATTTGGCATAAATATTGTCTTATGTCTGTGATTTTATTAGGGTTTCTCCTCTTTTGGTAAGTAAATTTTTAATCACTGCATTATAATTAATTCTCATTAGCTATAAGTCTTTAAAATATTATGAACTATAATTACTTAGATGAGGGAAGACTTAGGAGAGGCTGCTTGACTGCAGCATACCCTGGCAATAAAAATATTTAATTAAATTCCATAAAGTATTAGTAAAATGACGGACTTAAGTGAAAAATAAGAGACAATTTATAAGAATTAAAGTATTTTTACAAATAAAAGAATATAAAATATATTTATATATACAATACATATGCTTTACAATTTACATACCAATTTATGTTTTTTAGCATTCCATCTTCTTAGACATTAACATTAAGGCTTTAAGGGAAATAAAAAAGTCAACCAATATATACTTTTCTAGCTAAAAAAACATATTTTTCTCGCTAAGTCTAGCAAGCACTCCAGAGAGCTCTGCACACTCCATGGCGATGGGAATCGTGAAATGGCTCTTACAGTGCCTGTCAATATTGAGCTGTTGCAGCTGCTCGTTACGGCTTTGACATGGCCATAAAGTCGGTTGATATCGTGCCGTGTCGTGACTTGGCTTCTGTCCTGCTGCTGGCAGGAATCTGCTTGGCTCCAGGTTGAGCACGCTTCTGTAATTCAATTAATGGGCATTCAAATGATATAAACCTGCTGAGGCATTTTTAGTGCTGGCCTTCTTCTGAGAAGCGAATGCTCAGTTTCATTAGCAGCCACTGTAACTAGGATTGAGGTAATGTCCCCCAACATTTAACTACCCCACGGAGCAGCACGTGTCGACCAACGAGAAAAAGAAACGAACAACAGGTGCAAAAACAAATAAACAAACAAAGTAAAATAAAAACAAGCATAGAAATGGAAAATCCACAACTTTGCGATGCCTGGCAACGGCTTTCCGGTTGCCCGGGCCAACGGCGAGGCACAACAAATTAAGTTCGTTAGCAGGAAAAGTGAAAGAGAGTCAGTGAAAATTGAAAGTGCAGCGAGTGAGGAGCTTAAGTTCGATTATTCCAAATATACTGCGGATTCGCACGATGAGTCAGCGCACAAAATTTATAATAAATACATCGGGTAACAAGACCACAACTAGTCCAAGTCAAAGACAAATATTTACAGCGATCCTTCAAGTTCTCGCATAGAAAAAACCTATAAAATGTTCACATTCACATTCAGTTTCTGTAGAGCATGTATATTTTGTTCTTCTTCTCTACTATTTTCCATCGGCAGTTGAGTACTTCGCTGCGCGCATTCCAGGCACGGAATTGGATGAACAAACAGCGACTATATTGGAGTTTCTAGAGCAGGAGGAGCACACGGTTATCTCGGCCGTGCATAATAAATCCGATGGCAAAATCAAATTTCAACATCGCATACCCAACGACGAAGTCTGTTTACTTTTCTACAAGGTGCCGCAGGTGGGCCAAGGCGCTGCCAGCGCTGGCAGTGGCCAAGTCGAGCCACCGTTGGGCATATTAACACTGGAGGGTGGCCTGGTTAAATCCATTTACAATTCCGTTTCACGTGTCTTTTCGCCACATGCAGCGGCACGAGTAAGTTCCATGTGCAGCAACTATATGATACAGTGAGCACTCGAACAATGCACGGGCTTGCTTGAAGAGAGAGTAGAGTAATGAGAGTAAAAGGTATTCGGTATTGCAAGGAGTCTGTAAGGAGATCTGACTCTTCATGTCTTGCTCTCTGTACGTTTTATAGCTGAATAGTCGCGGGTAAATATTCTATGGTTCATCTTTAGGCATATATTCAGGACTGCATTTTTTATTCTGGTGCATTTATTCGAGGGTATGTGGAATTTATATTCTAACATTTTTAAATTCTTTGGTATATATTAAAGCGAATGTTTTGGCTTATATCTTGCAAGAATTACATTATAAGATCTACGTTCTGTGGTATATATTCTTGGGTATATGCTATAGCATCCACATTCTAGGTTATTGATAGTCTAGGGTCATTCTACTATGTAATTCATGCTGGGATACTTTTATTAGTTATATTTTCTAGAGTATATATATATGTATTAATTTAAAAATTAAAGATTCATTTAAAATATATAGTAAAGCTCTGGCTTCAGAGGTCTACGACTTTAGAGTATATATATGTATACTATAGAGTATTATATTGTATGTACTCTATGGTTTATATTTAAAGGTATATCTTGAGGAATAGAAATTCTGGGAAATATTTGCATATACTCTAAGGTGTATATTGTACGGATATCCATTAGGGTATATATTCTAGGTCATATATTCGAGTGTGTATATTTAGGGTGCTGATATACTCTAAAATGTATATTATAAAATATAAAATTATTCTGGGTCATATGCAATTTCTAGATCATATATTCAGTATAAATATAAAATTTGACTATCCAAAGTGGAGCATTTCTGCTTACTATAAAATAAAGTTGATCAGTTCCCATTTTACGGCGTCTGTTTCCTCTACCACAGTTTCACTGTACCTGATTCGCATTCGCAGTCGCATTTGTAGTCGTATGTAGTTTATACGTTAATTCCCATTGGGCTTAAATTATTTTGCAGTTTGCTCAGATCCTCCGCCTTGGTCCGTCCGTCGTCAGGCATGCTGCAAGCAGCATTTTAATCGCATTTGCACATAATTCAATTCTTTTTGCAATTTCATTTTGTCAATTATATTTGCTTGGCAACGAATGTAATTTGTTTGTTCCTCAATATATATTCCTGTACATATATATATATATATATATACATATATACTCACTATTTGATTTTTATTTCACTGTTTGCCTGTTGTCTTTTGAAGCGCAACGAGTACAGTCCGGAGCTAAGTGGACTGCTGGAGAATTTGCACGTTTCACTAGGCTCCACCTTGGGTTTGCCTCAGAGCGGTGAGCAGCGAGCGGGGCGGGTTTTCCCTCTCCATGAATATCAAACAAATTAACTCAGATGCCAAATACACTTACAGGCATAAGCAGCATAAAGGATGAAATCAAATATTGGAAACAGAAACTGGGTCAAAAGTCCAGTTCGCGCTTGGATCGCGAGACGGCGCAGGTGTTCATAGGAGTGTTGGAAAATATCGAAATGAAAATTAGGTGAACAGGAGAGAATATCTTATATATATATTTATACTCAATTTGAGCTATTTCATTTATGCTTAGCTACATCGACACAGGCGGCAATTCGAGCAGTCGCATCGAGGAATTCCTAGACCACGCCCACAACAATCTGGATGAGCTGTGGCGTCTGCCCTACAACTACCCGCAGCAGCGCATGGCCGATCTGCTGGACATCATGGGCAATCGCCTGCTGGAGGCCTGCCTGGTGCAGCTGCAGGCCGAGGATATCTGGAGTCTGAACTCGTACTATGTGAACAATCTGATGAGCCAGTGCATGGACACTGTGGACGCCTGGATGCAGCTGTGCGACTCGTTGACCCGACTCTTCTGGCCCAACTACGTGAAGCATCCGTGGCTGGGCGAGCCGCACGTGCCGCGACGCGGACAACAGTTCAAGGAGCGACTGGCCGAAATACGCAACATCAAGCAGTTGTACAAGCAGATCGCCACGCTGCTCAACGACGCCGAGCTGCAGGAGATGTTCCAGGAGCAGGCAGCCTTTGGCGGTGAGTGCGGGGTATACTCAATATGATTATAGCTAAAAAGCTAAACATTGCCATCCCCATTAGATCTCAATATATTCGACACCTCGCCCTCGGGCCAGGCCAAGTGGCACAAGGCGCTGCAGCACTTCGAGCAGGTGCTGCAGCCCATAGACGAGCGCATGGCCGCCGCCTTGAAGTCGCAGCTGCACCATCATCTCAGCAATCCGCGCCAGGTCATCTTCATTTTCTCCAAGTACGAGATGCTGATACAACGACCCGCCGTGCTCGAGCTGCTCAGCATTGAGCGCGAACAGTTCCTGCAGTCGCTGCATCTGCTGCTCCAAGATCTGCGTAAGGCCATGACGGATACCAACATGGAGCCCGATACGGGTCACCTGTCGGTCATATGCAACGAGTGCCGCTGGCTCAAAGTGGTGCAATATCAGATACAGGAGATCGAGAAGGTCAGCCATTTGATTAGCGGCCGCGAGGGCTTCGAAAAGGTCAACAAAGCCGTGCAGGAGATCAAGGAGGAAACCGAATCCCTGCTGCGCACCAATTTCGAAATCTGGACGGGTCAATGCTCGACGGCGGTCAAAAGTGGCGAGCTACGGTGGATATTGAATACTAATCAATTTAATAATATATGCTCTATGTTGACTTATACTCTATTTTATAAACATGTCCCCATCGACACAGACTGCGCGACGATCAGGCGGTGGTCAAGTTCGAGAAGGAGGGGCGCCAGCTGATGCGCGTCACATTCAACCCCAAGCTGGTGACCTTTTGCCAGGATGTGCGCGAGTTCGAGAATCTGGGCTACACTGTGCCGCTGGAGCTGCGCTCGGCTGCGACGCACGCCGCCAAGTACATGTGCTACGCGCGCCGCCTGCAGCAGATCGCCACGTTCCATAACACCATTGGAGATCGCATGATACCCTGCCAGAGGCCCATCATGCTCAAGAATGCGCTGGAGCTGCAGCGGCTGGTGCAGAGCGAAACTGTCGCCTGGCAGGACGAGGCGTCGGTGCAGCGGTATGTGAACACCCTGCAGGAGGCGGTGTCCAAGCTGTCGGCCGACAACACGCTGCTGGTGGGCTACCATGAGCAGGCCAAGCGAACGGTGGGTAGAGCAAGATATATATTACATACATATTTCTTATTATTCTTATTTATTCTCCTTATCATGATCCATTATCCATCATGCATCATCCACCAGGTCATCAAGCTCATGGGCACAGATTTGCTCACCCAGAACCAAGTGTGGAAGGATGAGTTGCGGCATCTGCGGGAGCTGGTGGCCACGCTGGAGCGCCAGGGCTACACGAATCTGGATGCTTTCAAGCTGCACTGGGATCATCAGCTGTACAAGGTGCTGGAGTATCAGTACATACTCGGCTTGCTCGACATGAACAACAAATTGCCGGATATCCACGTCAAACTGGTGCTGCGACAGCGCGAGCTCTGCTACAGTCCGCCGGAGGAGGAGATCCGTGAGCTGTTCTTCTCCCAGCTGCGACGCTTCATCGAACGTCCGTGCAATTTCCATGGTCTGTCCGAGCACAGCGCCGCGTTGTTTCAGTCCATGGTCACCTCTAACCGGCACCACTTTGGCCCGCTTTATGCACGCGCCGCCGAGCTCTTCGACAAGCTGGAGGACTTCAAGCGCATTTGGCTGCCCTGGATAGCGTTGGGCTGCGTGGATCTAGAGCAGCTGTGTGGCATTCACCTAAACGAGGCCGCCGACTGGGATCGGAATTTCCGCGCGTGCAAACAGTTCAGCCAGCAGCTGGCCAAGCTGCAGACATCCGAGGAGTCCATCGATTGCATTGTGATCAATGTGCTGCCCCTACGCACGGACATCGAGTACCTGAGCAGGCGCTACTGGGAGGCGCTCTCGACGAGCCTGCGAGCGTCTATACTGAGCGATGTGAGTGCCGTCCAGGAGTTTCTGCAGAACGCGCTGCAATTCCTGCAGAACGTGCCCATGGATGAGGGCAGCATCAGTGAGTCGGGCATGAAGTACGAGAAGATCATGAGCGAGCTGCCGCAGATCAGCAGCACCCTGGAGCTGGTCAGGGCCAAGGATGCCTGCCTGGCGGGCTGGTGCAAGGAGCGGGTCACCGCCTTGGCCGCCATCATGCTGCAGTGGGAGCAGCTGCAGCCTTTGCTGGAGAATCATGCGGTCATCCTGCAGAGGCAGGTGGACATCATCAAGACGCAGGCGCACACCCAGCTCCAGAATCTGCGCAACGAGGCGGAGAAGTTTCTGCTGCGCTGGGAGTCAACCATAGCCGAGCTGGAGGCGAATGAGTCGGCCAGCCTGGAGCTGTTCAAGGAGCGTCGCGCCCACTGGCAGCAGCTGCAAGCGAAGAAGCAGCAGCTGCTCGACGAGTGTCACAAATTCAATATGGAATTCCCAGAAGATGCCCTGGCGCCCTTCTCTGCCATCGATGCCCAGCTGGAGCGGCAGTCGCAGCAGTGGCAGGTCTACGATCAATTCCTGTCCGAATTGCAGCCCATTTTGCAGGAGGAGTGGGCCATCTACAGGCGACGGCCGTACGTGCTCAACGAGTTCATTGGCCGCTGGGAGGGCTCGGTCCATGCCTCCATCGACCTTCCCTCGAAGCGCATTCGCCTGCAGGTGGAGCGACTGCAAGCCGCGCTGCCCATACTCCAGCAGCTGCAGTCGGATGCGATTAGCGAGCGACACTGGGCCATCATATTCCAGCTGCTGCACAGGGCCAGCTCGAAGCCTCTGCATGCCATACAGCTGCAGGATCTGCTGGAGGACCTGGATGCATTGATGGCAGCTGCGCCCGAGATTGCCAACATTGTGCGACAGGCAGCCTCGGAGCAGATAGTCCGGCAGGCACTCGTCGAGCTCGATCAGTGGTCGGTGACAGCTCAGCTCAAGCTGATTGAACGCATGGATGCCAATGGGCAGGCGGTGTGCCTGATCAAGGACTACCAGGAGGTTCTCAACAAGATTGGCGACAATCAGTCGCTGCTGCAATCGGCCAAGAGCTCGGCGGCCTTCGACAGCTTCTCTGATCAGGCAGGTCTCTGGGAGAGCCGCCTCAACACCCTCGACGTGCTGCTCACCAGCTTGAGTCACTCTCAGAGACGGTGAGTGGAACTAGTTCCGATATTGCCCAAGTCGAAGTTAAACTCCGCTCTTGAACTATCTATATTGAAACTCTTTATATATCTCTCATTCTCTGCCTCTCTGATATTTATCATTGTAGTTGGGTCTACTTGGAGCCAGTCTTTGGCGCTGGCACCTTGCAGCAGGAGCACGCTCTGTTCAAGCGCATCGACAAGGACTTTCGCTATGTGATGCGCGAGATACAAATGGATCCAAGAGTTACGTCCCTGCTCAAGATCAATAATATCAGCACCATTGTGAACTCGCTGGAAACTCAGCTGGCGCGCTGCCAGCAGAATCTGATGAGCTATATAACGGTAAGAGAACAGTGATACACTCCCCCTTCTCCTCTCAATATATATTATATATAATTCATATATATTTACATATTTCCTAATATCTGCGCAGGACAAGCGCAATTCATTCCCTCGCTTCTATTTCCTGGGCGACGATGATCTGCTGGAGCTGCTGGGCCAGGCGTCCAAGGATGCGGAGATTATCAAGCGGCACATACGCAAACTATTTCCGGGCTGCCACAGCCTGGCCATCGAACAGACGCCCAATGGCAGCCACTATAGAATTCTGGCGGTGCACAGCGCCGAGGGCGATGAGCTGCGGCTGAGCCAAGCCGTTGACATGACGGGCGACATTGAGGTGAGTGATGAGTGCATAAAGCAGGTAAACAATCCATTAAGACCTGCCTTTGTGTCCACAGCGCTGGCTGAACCAGCTGGTGGCCGTCCTGCAGGAGACGCTGCGTGCCCAGATCTACGAGTGCTACAACAATACCAGCGGCGCCAGCGACTATCTCAACGCACAGCTGCTGAGCCAATACGCCAGCCAGGTGCTGGCCACGGCTCGTGCCCTTCACTTCACACGTCAGGCGGAGAAGGCCATTGGCAGCATGGCGTTGGCCAAGCTGCAGCAGCAGCTCAGGGCTGAGATGTCGCACCTGGCGGCCATGAAACAGCGCTCGGCCGGCGGCAGCCTGCAGTGGCTTAAGCTGAGCGCTCTCCTCCTGGATCTGGTGCACTACGTGGGCGTGGTGGAGCAGCTGCAGCAGCATAATGTGATGAGCCACACCGATTGGCATTGGCTGAGTCAGCTGCGATATTATATGGGCAACAGCAGCAGCAATCGAAGGCAGGAGGCGGGCGACGTTCGCCAGGTGTGGGTGCGCATGGTTTATGCTGAATTTGAATACGCCTACGAGTTCCTCGGGCATGCCAATAAGCTGGTGCACACACGGCTGACACACAAATGCTATCTAACACTCACACAGGCCATGCACATGGGTCTTGGTGGTAATCCGTTCGGGCCGGCGGGCACAGGGAAGACGGAGTGCGTGAAGGCCTTGGGCGGCATGCTCGGCCGCCTCGTTCTGGTCTTCAATTGTGATGAGGTGAGAGAAGGTCCGCGCGTGGTCCTGGATGCATCGATTTGTCATAATGTTTCTTTGTGCCGTGTTCGCAGAACGTCGACACAGAATCGATGAGCCTAATCCTAACTGGTTTGGTCCGCTGCGGCGCCTGGGGCTGTTTCGATGAGTTCAATAGACTGCAGGAGGCAACTTTGTCATCCATATCGATGCTCATACAGCCCATACAGAGCGCCCTGAAGGACAAGGCGGACAGCGTGCAAATTGGCGAGCGTCAGGTGAGAATAATGACAAATGACTGCACAGTTCAATTGCTATCGAGGCTGACTTCAAAGCCACTGAAGGGCTCCTCATGCCCATTCGATTCGTAAGCTGACAGAGTTTAAGGTCGTTTCATTATGAGAAGAATGAATGAATGGAAATAAAATGGAGGACATTTAAAAAGAGGGGATGTACGGATGAGGATATAGTGGATTGATCGATCATAAATGATTGAAAGGTTGTTGGGGTAAGGGATGAGTGTTAAATATATAATACGTAAAGGAATATATATAATAAATTGATCAGAAATGATTGAAGAGTGAGCCACTAAAGGATAAGGGGTAGTCGAGTAATAGTTTATGTACCCGACTACCCCTTATCCTTTAGTAGTTCACCTTTCAATCATTTCTGATCCATATTTCATATGCATATAGATATATAGATTAATCAAAACATATATTAATAGCTTAAGCTAAGGGATAAATTATAGATGTATAGTGAGGGAAATTATTGATTGTTGATAAATTGATTGCTATATGAAGAGTGAGTTTGATCACAAAAGGATTCAAGGAAGGGGACAGTCGACCAATAGACTGATGTGTAGATTGTTGATTGATTGATAGGCAGTATCCTTATTTGAAAAATCATGTTTATCGATATTTATAGATGGACTGATGCTGTGATTGATGGATATACAATTGATATTCATAAATTAAAGTTTGGAATTATGGTTAACTAAATGATTGTCATTGATATTGATTGATGGACAGACAGAATGACTAACATATTAATATTAACATAATCAACAATGATTCAGTTAATCAATATGTTAATTATATAAAATATTTCTAAATTTGTAATCTTGTATTTATTTGATTATTTGATGTAGCTCAAAATCCATTTTTGTTCAATCGCTAACAGGTGCAGCTCAATCATCACTGCGGTATTTTCGTGACCTTGAATCCCGCGGGCGGGGAGTACGGCGGCAGGCAGAAGCTGCCTGGTAATATTCAGGCGCTATTTCGGCCGATTGTTATGCAACAGCCGGAGCCGGGCGAAATTGCACGCGTTATGCTATTCGTGGAGGGCTTTGCGGCCGCTGCGGATATTGCGGCGCGAATTGTGGAGCTTTTCGATCTGTGCGGTAAAATGCTGTCAGCCCAACGGCACTACGACTGGGGACTGCGCGAACTGAAAACCGTGCTGCTCGTTTGCGGCGAGGGACTGCGCGCGCAATTAGCGGGAATGCCAGCAGCGGCCCCACTTAATGAGCATTCCAATGCCAATCACAGCCCGGCGGCGATTGGTAATGATGAAATGCGCATTGTTGTCCATTGTCTGCGCTCATCAACCATGTCCAAGCTGGCGCAACAGGACGTCGAACGCTTCGAAATGTTGCTGTTGAATGTGTTTCCCGAAATTGGTAGCTCGGTGGTGCCGTTGACACCGCTGCATCAGGCACTGGCCGCCGCCTTCGGCCCTCTGGCCCTGCGCGCCAACGACTGGCAAATCGAGAAGGCATTGCAACTGCACGAACAGCTGCAGAAGCGCATGGGCGTGGTTCTCGTCGGCCCACCTGGCTGCGGCAAATCGAGCATTCTATCACTGCTCCGACAGGCACTCACCGCAACAACAGGCACACAGCTGCGCGTCCACACCATCAGCCCCAAGTCGATGAGTCGCGTGCAGCTGCTGGGTCGCCTCGACCCCGACACTCGCCAGTGGCTAGACGGCGTGCTCACCCGCACAGCGGTGCTGGTCAATCAGGAGCCGTCGCATGTCCACTCGTGGATCGTGTGCGACGGCAGCATTGACCCCGAGTGGATAGAGGCTTTGAACTCGGTGCTGGACGATAATAAGTGAGTATTGAATGGAAACATAAATAATATATAGCTAAGATCTCTTAGCTATGGCTTAGTCAAATATTCTGCTAGAGATTTTCCTTCTCTGATTTTACTACTCTGGATCTTCTTGATAAAAAAAAAAACAAGTTTAAATATTAAAGCATTCAGTTATACCCCTTCTTAAAATTGCCTTATTTCCACTTAAGCCGAACTGATTAAATTTGATATTATTATCCCAACAATATTCGAATGTACAATACAAAAAATATATTATTTTCTACTATCTTCTATTTATATAAGTGAAACTCAGTAATTAGGAACTTATAAATTAAATCTCATTTCCATGGCTATCAGGCTTATTAAATTATTCACATTTTCCCCCCTGGACTCAAGTACATCAAAGTAAACTTCACTTCTTTTTTCATTATTTAGCAACAGCTTTTGCTAATATATTTTGCTCGTACATGCGCATAAATTCGTATTAATTATTTGCGGCTTGCCATATATATAATATAATTTATGTATACATATATATACTATAGTATATATCGTATGGGATACACAATTTGTTAAACGTACATATCAATTATCATTTGTATATATGTATGTATATATATATATCGTATCGTATCTTAATGTTGCATGTATTGTATTGTACGGATGGGCAATTGCATCCCCTATCACTTAGCTACCGAGAACAAACAAAAGCGACTTAAGACATAGAAATGCTGAAAACTATGACATAAAATGAGGGAAGCCCACTAAAACAATAACGTAACGTAACGTAACGTACTAAAGGTAATACACAACGTAACGGCATTTTACAAATGACGTCAAAGAGTCCTCTTCATTCAGACATTGCACTGGCGCGTGGGTGCGAGCGGTAGAGCGCTGTTTCGGAACTAGTCTACGGTTCAACTGATCTGGTTCTTTAAAATAGCTGACAACTGTAAATTATTTGTAGTGTGTGTAGTTCCTATAATTGGATTTAGATATCTGAATAAGGTATACAATATTTGAAACTAGTTCTCATTTGGAACTAGTTCTACTACTCTTATTTAATAGTTAAAATTTACTTAATAAAACCTAAATTCGATTCATGTATAACAAAAGAGATTATGAACCAATTGAACTAGTTCTATTGCAATTGTTTTGTAAATTGGTATTACTTTAAATTGTAATTCGATAAAATGTAAAATTCGATAAAACCTAGAACCAAAACGTAATCAAAACTAATTCAGTTCAGTTCATCTAAAGCTAGTTCATTTCAGGTGTCCTATGAACTATGTAAAACAATATATGCGAGATATCTCTAATTAAAATGCAATTTAAGAGATTATATAATTGAAAGCTAAATAGAAAACTAGTTCCAACTTATGAGTATACTCTTCCGCTCTCCCACACTCAGACAATCTCTCTCTCACTCTCTCTCTCTCTCTCTCTCTCTCACTCACTCTCTTAACAAAATAAACATGAACTTGAACTGTGAAATGCGTATGTGGCTAGTTGAGCTTAAGAACTAAAGGCGAGTGCGTTAATCTCTTATTATTGCGCATGCTGCTGCAACTGTTGCTGCTGCTGCGGAGGCGGCGGCGGTGGTGGCTGTGGCTGTGGCTGCGGCTGTTGTTGATGCGACGCCGTTGACGTCGCCGGCGGCGGCGGAGGCAGCGCCACTGTGGGCGGAGGCGGCAACGGCGCTGCCCGCATATGCTGCATATGCGCCTGCGGCGCCATATGCTGAAACATGTTACAGTGCTGCTGCTGTTGCTGCTGCAGATGGTGTTGCTGCTGCTGCTGCTGTTGCTGGTGTGCACTGAAGTGATGCTGCTGCTGCTGCTGCGCGGGGTTGACATCGGGTGGTGTTTGCAATATAATCTCTGGCTCCAGATTCAGCGCCATGTCAGGATCATCCGACTGCTGCTGGGGGCCGCCGCGCAACGAAGCAAGCGCCGCCGCCTGGGCGGCAGCAACTGCCGAGGCAGAGCTCGTCGCAGCGGCTGCGGCGGCAGCAGCGCTTAAGCTACTCACATCCTGGCAGCCATACTCCTGCTTGATGCCATTTGGTGGCGCTGGGTACAGTGTGGCGCCCAGATTCTGGTGCAGTATGGGATGGCAGAGCTGGGGCATCAGCGTTACGCCGGGAATGGGCAGGGCGGGATGGCCAAAGCTGGGCGGCGGATACAGCTGCTGAAGCTTGTTCAGCTGCTGTAAATGCGTGGGCGTGGCATGGCCAGCTGGCGCCGCCAACTGCGTCAGGCCAGACGTCGCGCTTGGCACATGGGACATGTTGCGGCGTCGCTGCTGCTGCTGTTGATGCGCCGCCGCTGCAGCAGCTGCTGCCAGCTGATGCTGTTGTTGCTGCTGCTGCTGTTGCTGTTGTTGGTGGTGTGTGGATGGCTGCTGCTGCTGCTGTTGTTGCTGCTGATGCTGCTGCTGTTGCTGCTGCTGCTGCTGCTGCTGTTGTTGTTGCTGTGTCTGAGGCGTCGATATGATCACCTCAGGTTCAACAGGCACTGGCGGTATAATGGCCGCAAATTCGGGCGGCAGTTGTGTGGGATCAGTCACCAGGAGACCCTTCTTGCGCTCCTTGCGTATCTTATCACGTAGCTTTTCCAGTTGCCGGAATGCCTCATTGGCGCGTCTCGCCTTTTTTCTATCACGATCGCGCTCCTGCTCCAGCCGGCGATACTCGGGATTCATGCGTTTGATGCGCTTCCGTTCACGATCTCTTTCGCGCTGTATCATTTTCTGGCGCAGCTCCTCCTCGGGCGTCAACTGAAAGTCAAATGGAGACGGGGAAAACTTATTAAAGCACAATGTGGCTGGCTCAAGCGATTGGGGGCGATTGTAATCTGTGTTGAAAGTCAGCAGTCGTCTGGTGTCTAATGATAAATCTAACAGAGAGCAAATCCCAGCCCCAACTACTTCAAGCTAACTCTGCAGTCAACGTCTGTCTCTGAGTGTGTGTGTGCGTGTGTGTGTGTGAGCGTATGTATTCGTGAGTGTGTGTAGGTATTTTATATATAATTTAGAAATATATATTGGAAAAATGCTACGTTAGCACGTCGTGCCTTCTTGCGAAATCTATCGCGCTCGCGCTCCATACGCCGATATTCGGGATTCAGGCGCTTGATGCGCTTTCGCTCTCGATCTCGCTCGCGCATGATGAACTTGTGGCGCGC